>JANAVB010016197.1:40470139-40706343 GCA_029216955.1 Iris pallida | reverse complement strand
ATTCATCCATACATGTTGTATATTATTTCTAATTGGAATAGAACAACAAATTCGTTCTGTGCTAACAAGTATAAGGATGATTGGAATATTTTGTGCTAACATAATGAACAAAATGAAGAACTATTCTAGATGATGTGGAACATAATTTCCAACATCTATTTACAAATATTATGAACGAAATCGAAAATTCACTAGGGATTAGTTATAACTCAAACCACTATGGACTAAAGGAGTAAAGAACTTGAGTTATTGTCAAGGCATAAATATTCTTAAAATCATTCATCATATTCATATATCAAAAGACATAAAACATCCTATTAATCAAACTTGAAAGTTATAAACCATAACCTAGATAAAATCATGACTACTCATAATTTGACCAAAATAAACCAACTAAGTTCTAAGAATCCAACTGGACCCAATCTTCTATTGAACTCATGGTGTACAAACTGGTGCAATAGTCAGCCTTACCAGAAATAAAATGAAAGAAATCGTATATTTGCCATAAGCAAGTATAATTATTGGATTCATAAAGTTGTATAATTAATGTGAAAAATAACATCTAAGTGATAAAATTACACTAATTAAAAATATAATCCAATTAGTGTGATGTCATTGCATGATCACAAATATATTGAACATGTATAAGATTTTCTATCATATCAATTTCAAACTACCATATAGTTTGATAATCGTATATGAATTGAATTTAGTGTTTTACTCACAAGTTGTACCATCGAAAAAAAATATGAATCATATGTAACACTGTATCCGGACTCTATTCTATCCGAAAACAAAACCGGTTGGGAGTGACAATCACATCTTCTTCCACAAACTTTTGCTTATGCATAATAAAAGTAAGACATGCATAGTTTGCTTTATGCATGTGGAGAACCATGAAAGTGCATTACATAGGAGGAGCAATTTATTCTTGGAAAAACAAATAGAACTTCTAATGGTTACTATGGAAGAGCAGTAGATATCCTGCACCTTCAATAATGTTAATACTTGAAACTAAACAACATGCTCTCTTAACCACATATCCATAATGCAAAAATGAAGAACGAAAAGTGAAAAACAACATAAATTATTATTTCCAAATGGGCCAAAACTATTCTGTTAAGTATTTCTTTTTCTACTCTCGTCTCAAGTCAACATGGCTTGTTCAGTTGTTTGATTAGCAATAAGGAACGTTCTTAGAAAAAAATCAACGAACAGATGTGACAAGATTGAATCAACTTGTTAAAAACATTATGTTAAAGAATTACATCAACATAACAGACTAATCTTTAGAAAGAATTAATAATATTAAAAAATAATTATAAAGTAACAATAGCACATAATACTATCAACCCATGGCTACAATAATGGTATCTAATATCCCACCACATTTGTTCCATGAAGAGAAATGGAAAACTTCATCCGTCCCAAGAGTATATAAACTTTTGATTTACTAATGAAACAAAAGCTAAAGAGAATTACTATTCATCTCTTTACGGACGTTAGAACAACATGTATCAATTCTTTCACTTAGAACAATATTTAAACATAACGTCTTGTAAGACAGGAAATAAAAATTATAAATGGTTAAACTAACATATATAAAATGATATTCAACTCTTAGATTGTTGGAAATATTTGCCTTTATCTTCAAAATTCTGTAAACAAAAATAAATAAAATTAAAGTTACCGGCCTCCGGGGAAGTCGCGCACGAAGCACTGCCCTAAGAGTTAATTCGGGTCTATGTGCAGACTTTGTCCGAATGCTCCTAGTGGTAAAACCCCCGCTCTACCGGTATCCCGTCATCGCACACGACTCGGGGAGATTGACCCGAACTTAGCTTTTGCCCAGAAGATAGAAAGAATTAGAATGGAAGTGGATGATTGAAAATGAAATGAATTTTGTAGGAGGAATAGACATAATTTTTAGAGGATGTAAACCTTTTTTTCTCCTTTTCCACAACATAAAGGAGACATGTATATATATAGGAATCATGTCCCAAAACAATATATCAATGGTCTTTCAATAGGATTCAATAGGAATAAAGGTGTGATAATGGGTACTAATGTGACCGTTTTAGGGGTTAAAGAAATGATTCATGATAGGACTTTAATGTGAATAAAGGGGATAATATGGAGAAAATTTGATTTTTTTCACCAATTATTACAACAGTTTTTACTGTATTTAGTCAAAACAGGCTCTTAGCGTAAGTAGGTATATTTCTTTCTACGTTATATGACTTCTTTTCGTGGTACATAGCTTAGATTAAATGCATGCTGCATTCTTTACTATGCTCTTATACTATACATGTCATATCTGAATGTCATGCTGAACCTTTTGATGTATTTTGTGAAGTTGCTCTGTTAGTGTGACTAGTACTAGTAGTTTTGTTTTTTCATCTGACCTATTTCTTCATATATTGCTTAGTTTGGATGAATTGCACTGGATGCTTCAATATCTTTACTATATTTAGTAATATAGTAATATAACTGCTCCTAGGAATCATACACTCCTAAGATCACTTCCGTGTCTACGTCACGCCATGTTGGATGTGTATCTGTCATGTCGTGACACATATTTGACACAACACAGACACTCCAAAATACACTAGGACACCAAAACCAATGTTGCATTCGATCATGTCATATTCATGTTCACATTTGTGCAATGGAGCCTGCTACTCAAGGTTTTTGGTTTGTCTACTTTTAAGATTTGATGCATAAGCTATTCTTTTCTAGCTTTATGATTTGTTTCTTGTCAATTGCTTAAACTAAATTATGAGTACTTTACAATAAAATGTTACTTTAATTAGTGTCCAGCCTGTTGCTACAAGTAATACTATTGTTTGTCTTCAATTTATGACTTGTTTCTTGGTACATTGCTTAATTAGTAGTTCTTTACTAAAATGTTACTAGGTGTATTACTACATATATTAAAATAATTACCTACTAGTGAAGACACTAATATAGTTTTATGATTTATTTAGTTATACTTTGGTAATATCCATGGGTAGTTTATACTTTGTTCAATTTTCTACTTAACGAACTAAAATGAAGTAATGGACCTCTTACTGCAAGAAGTGGTGTTCTTTGTAAAATTCTCAGATTTATTTACTTCATTTAGTAAGACAATTCCTTGTGTGGTTGTCTCCTTCTATTTCATTTTGTGTCTTGTTTCTTGGTAAGATTATGTAAATTGGATGAAAAATGGACATTTTTACTAGTTTTTATTGGATTCTGTTACGATTTGTTTCTTGGAAAATTGCTCAGATGATTATTGTTATTTCATTAACCTACCACTTAATTGATTAAGACCAACTTACAGACATTAGTGATTGCAGATAAATAATAATATTGTCTCTCTCCATCATATAACTTGTTTCTTGTTAAAATTGCTAAGATTGAACAAGGATACTTTACTAAATTGACACTTTAAATAGTAAAATCCAACTTGTAAACAGTATTAATTGGTTCTTTTCCATTTAATGAGTTATTTCCAAGAAAACTGCCTAATCTGGACAAATAATGAATTATACTAAATTTAATACTTTATATTATAAGCAACCTTTATGTTTATAGTGTTGTTTCTTTCCGAATTATGAATTGTTGATTTCCACATTATCCACAAAAACAATAGCATCTTTTGATGCCCCCTTAGCCAGCATTATGGTACTACTAATACATTTCCCTTTTAATTTTGCTTGTATAATATATCACTTTCCTTTGTACCTTGACATATTTATGCTTTTGTTATGTTTCTAATGCATTTTACCTTTTTCAAAGTATTTTAGATAGACATAAAGGTATTGAAGTGCATCAGCTTAAGCAATTAATTTATAGAAACAGGAATGTAGGCCAATGGCTTCAAATTAAAAAAAACTGTAGGTGCTCCTAGGCGTGTTGCCTCGTCTCACCGCCTGGGAGCGCATAAGTGCACCTAGCTTCGTTCGGAGAAGAACATGTCACCCAGACAACTTCTCAAATTTCCTTTTCGTAACACCTTTTGTCACTTTTATAGCTCATGTTAGGTTATCCAAATCTGTCATATATCCCTAAAAATTTATCAAACTTGAGTTTTTAGACAATAGACTAAAGAAAAGAGTCAAAATAATACCAAATTACCAATAGAAAAAAACTATAGTCTGAAATACAAGATTAAGTTAAAAACAATAATATCACACATAAGTCATTATGAAAGAAGACAAATTGTTCAAATGGAAAAACAAACATAAGATAATCAACGAGTCAATATTCCACTTTGACTTGACAAAGTATTTTCTTCCTACTCAATCATCCATAATTCATCTTCGTCACCTACGTCTAAGAGATCATCTTGAATATTATCATCAGTATCGTCATTAAAAGCGAAATCTTTGTCTCATTGATTGATAAATTTTGTTCATCAATATTCTCCTCTTTCTTTTCCTTTCTTTATTTATGTATATTTAGTTAGTAACTTATAATGTTAAAACTAACAAAAGAGTCAATTTGAGCCTTTAAAACTTAAGACTGAAACTTTAAAAACCAATAAAACCAAACAAGCCCATAAAACTTGTAAAGAAATCCAAACAAAGCATAAAAAGTTGCATAAAACACCCAACACACCTAGAGATGCGCCTAGACTTGTTTACCATTCACATAATCTTGCCATTGGTATCTTTGTTGCCTAGCGCTTAGCCCGTATAGGCGGTCTCCTAGGTGAATGCTTAGATCTAGGTGGTTCAAAAATAAATTAAAATAAATTCTAAAAAACCTACTGAAAATTGCAGAAAAAATCCATAAAATCCCAAAACATGCATAGTCAGGCGTCGGGGGGTCTAGGCGGGCACCGGGTGCCTAGCGCCTAGGTGCCGCCTAGACCGCCTTTTAGAACAGTGGGCGCGTTGCCTAGGGAAGATACCTCACCCGTCTTTGGATTAGGCGGTGAAATATTCCCTTGCCTTTTGGGTGCCCATATGCTCCTACGTGGTGCCTTTAACAACACTGGTTCAAATCATACAAATGCAAGGAGGCTTCAAGTTAAAAGGGAGAACAAATTGGAAGAAGACAGGGAGATGCTATTCTAGGGTGTTTACGTAGTAATTGAGGTTCATAATCCCTGGATGTGAACTGTGGATTGTAGAAATGTGCTATATATTGTTTAACTAATTAGTACCTAAAGGGGGGTATGAGAACATATGCATTTACATTCTAGTAACCAATATGCAAAATAGGCTAGTCAGTTTGGCAAGAACTTCATTAGGTAGGGGTATCTAAGTCATTTGGCTGCTCTCTGCTCATACTATTACTTGGTATTGTGGAAGATTTTTACCATCTGTAACGGCTAATTAGTTAATAGAAATTACATGATATTAATTATTAGTAGGCTTGTGATTGCACAACGAAATATCCATTAGGATTTTTCAATAACTCTCCCCTGCATGGTTCGCCATCCTCTCTCCTTTCCGCGGTGTTCCTTCTCCTTGTCATAGTGATTCTCCCCCATGATTATTTAGCTAATTAGAGCTTCAAGTTCTTAGGTTCCTATTTTACTCGTAACCCCTTGTCTTTTTTTTTCTTCTTCTTGCAGACACCCTGTGGCCATAATTTCTGCTTGAAATGTTTCCAGAAATGGATTGGGCAAGGTAAGCGCAGCTGTGTTAAGTGCAGAGCACCTATTCCACCAAAAATGGCATCCCATCCGAGAATCAACGCAGCACTCGTTATTGCTATTCGTATGGCAAGGACAGCAAAACCATTCTCGAAGAGTAATTCGACGACTCCATATCATTTCATAGGCAATGAGAACAGACCTGAGACTGCATTCACTACTGAGAGAGCTAAGAAGGCTGGGAAAGCTAATGCCTGCAGTGGTCAAATCTTTGTGACGATTGCTCCTGATCACTTTGGCCCAATACTTGCTGAACATGACCCCAAAAGGAACAAGGGAGTACTGGTTGGGGAATCATGGGAGGACAGAATGGAATGCAGACAATGGGGTGCCCACTTTCCTCACGTTGCAGGGATCGCAGGGCAGTCTACATACGGAGCTCAATCAGTTGCACTATCAGGAGGTTATGAAGATGATGAAGATCATGGGGAGTGGTTTCTTTACACTGGAAGGTACTTGGCACAATAGCTTATCTTGCATGATCAACTTTCTCTCCTTAAAATAACTATTTCAAATTTAATTTCTTTTGTGGTGCTTCATAGGCATGGATGTTTTTCTAGTTTAATAGTTCATGGTATTGACCGATATGGATACGGTATGGCTGATACGTATATGTTTTGGCATGTTCCGATCTGATGTTGACCATATTGATGCCGATTTTAATGTCTCTTTCTTGGTCAATCAGGCAAAAAAAATTGAATGAAGACAAAAAATAGTGTCAGACACAATAATTCAGTTATGCAAAACATTAACAATGTTACAATATGTTGATAAGATTCCTTATTGATAAACTTTTCTTTATTTGATTCATTGGGAAAAACAACAAAATAGCCAAAACTAATTATTTATAAGTAATGAAATTGAATTATGAAATTCAATAACTATTATCATTTTTTCGAAGTTGTATATCTATAAATTCACAACATTAATCCATTATTATTATTATTCCATTCTGAAATTCAGAAAACTTTTAGTTTAATTATGTGAATAAAATATTAAAAACCTTGGTATATTTATAGGAGCAAGTCATGATGTACTCTTTTAGCCCAGTCGATGTAGGATAATAATAGTTAATTGTCACTCCCCATAAATTGGAGCATAAATAACAATTATTTTCAGGTTGGGTAATAGTCGAGCAAACAAAGGTCGACGTAGTGGTTTGGTGATGATATTTGCTAGCGGAGCTGAAGAAGACACGTGCTCTAAGACAACTTTCTTGTGTCACTTCTTTTGAATAAAGTGACGGTATATCTCGATGTGCTTAGTCTAGGGCTGCAAACGAGCCAAGCAGTGCCAAGCTTTTGTAAGCTTGAGCTTGGCTTGACTAGGATTAATTGAGATCGAGCTCGAGCTTGAGCTTGATAAGTTTTTTTTTTTCTTAGAGCTTGAGCTTGTTTGTATTAAGCTTGAGCTTGGCTTGATAAGCAAGCTTGATTCAAGCTGATAAACAAGCTTGATAAGCTCAAAATCAAGCTCGTTAAACTTGATTTCAAGCTCGCTCTTTCAAGCCCATTAAGCTTGATTTCAAGCTAAACAAGTTCGATTTCAAGCTAGTTAGGTTTGAATGCAAGTACATGTAATATTAACAATTTATTTATAAATTTTTTATTTAAAAAGTTCCTTAATGTCAATTATTAAGGACATAAAATATAATGGACACAGCTATATTGTTATACAAAGATATATAAAATTAAAATTTAACAAAGAACAAACTATCTCCTAAACAAGCCAGCTCGCAAGCTCATGAACGAGCTAGCTCGCGAGCTCATGAACGAGCTAGCTCGCGAGCTCAAACGAGCCGAGTATTTCTAAGCTTGAGCTTGGCTCGTTTATTAAATGAGCTCAAAAATGAAGCTTGAGCTCAGCTTGTTTACTAAACAAACCGAGCTCAAACAAACTTTTATCGAGCTGAGCTTCGAGCAACTTGCAAACGGCTTGGCTCATTTGCAGCCCTAGCTTAGTCCTTTCATGAAAGACTGGATTCTCAGCAATATGGATTGCAATCTTGTTGTCACAGTAGGGAGCAGCCCAAGAAAAGGAAAATCAGTTGATCCAAATCAACTTAGAGACATCATGTGTCATGCTTCTATATTCAATCTCAACAGAAGAACAAGCAACTACATTCTGCTTCTTACTCGATGTAACCATATTTTTTGATAGGAAGACATGGTAACCACTTATAGAGCGACAATCATCAACTGATCCAACAAAGTCAATATTGACAAAGGTTGTGAGCAGCATTGTAAAAGGTATGTAGAGAAAGCTATGTCCAAGAGTCCCTTTTATGTAGCGTGGAATTCTTTCAATACTGTGAAGATGAGAGGCCAAAGGATTCTGCATATATTAGCTCACCGTACTCACAACTTAGACGCAATGCCTGGTTGAGTGACAATAAGATAAATGACTTCTCCAACCAGTTGTCTATAACGTCCTAGGTGTCAGATAAAGAGGATCTGATGAAGAGCTCAATCTTGATAGTTTGACTGTGGAATCCATAGGTATGTTTGCTGGTCTGCAGTCTAGGAATTATGTCTCAAATAGAAGATCCAACGCATATCTGCGATACCTTAATACTAAGATTCATAGTATTGGAATCAGAAGGTATTAGACACTTCCTATGAGTATCGGGATCGGTGGTGCCGGCAGTTTCTAATCGGAGAGTATTTGATTTTTTGATTCCAAAAAAGAAATAATTATTAATATTTTATATATTTAGGCATAATTTTAAGTATTTCACTATTTCTTGTGTTGTTTTTTAGTTGTTTTGGAATTAAACGAAATATTAGTCAACCTTGTTGATTAGTTTACCTGTATTAGATGAGTTTTCTTCTTTTTTTTACATGATTTTGCAACCTTAGTATACTTTGACATCCTTGTTGATTGGTCTTTTTCTTTCAATTTTCTTTTTTGAATTGATTGAAAAAGAGATCCCCGATATCGATATCGGTTAGTATCGGTATCAGTTGGTATCGGATATCGGATTAGGACATGTCAAACCATATCAGTATCGACCGATACTACAAACTATGTTCAATGCTAATAAAGTATCTTAATGGCCCGAGGTCCTTTGTATGAAAATGAGAGGCTAAGTATTTTTTCACCTTGAAAATGCTAGTAGAATTTTTTTTGTGATGATTATGCCATTCACGTAAACAAGTATGATGATTATGCCATGAGACCTCTGATGTGTAAATAATAAAATATCTGAGTTGCTACGAACAAACCCAATATGTTATAAGACCCTGATGAATTTGTCAAAATATGTATATGATGACTGCTTCAGATCATACATGGACTTCTTTAGGAGACAGACCATAGACTCTCTCGGTCGCTCGCTCAAAGCCTGGAGGTTGATAAAAATAGTCTTTGAAAGATCGCCTTGAGAAATGTATTCTTCACATCTACTTGATGAAGATGCAATTCTTGGAAACTGTCAAAGATAGAAGAACTTAAACAAAAGTCAACTTACCAACAAGTAAAGAAGTCTCAACATAATCCAACCTATATTGTTGGGTAAAACCTTTAGCTATTAAACGGTCTTTAAGCTGATCAACCAAGCTATTTGGATTTTGTTTAACCACAAATACCTACTTACATTCAACATCTTATTAGTCGAGGGCAAGGGTACCAAAGTATAAGTATGATTAGAGTGCAGTATATTAAGTTCCTCGACCATAACTCTATGCCAACTTGGACGCTGAAGTATGTCTTGAACAAAGGAAGAGTGATGATAGCCAAAGAAGAAACCAATGTACGACAAAAGAGTCAAATGGTGATAAAAAACGATTTTAGAAATAAGATGTGCACTAGTATAAGAGCACTTACCCTTGCGAAGATTATTAGAAAGAGATAGACCTTCATATGAAGTTAGTGAAGGTGTAGTAGGAAGATAAGACTTCATTGTAGTACTTGCAGAAGAATCATCAATGATACCTAGAGGAATAGTAGCAGGTGAGGTGGAGTAATGACGTTGTCGCGACGCTTATACACCCGGGGAAAGGGAACCAAAGACACAGACCTAGGAGAGAGAGGTAAAATAAGTGTATTAAGTTCATAGGAAGGGATATGAGGAATATGAATCGTGGACAATGGAGATGTAGATATTGTATATGAAGGAAAATAGACTTAATACTCGATAAAAGTAACATCATAAGTGACAATCACCTTCGAAGTAGTGGGATCAAAACATACATATCTTTTTTGTATTCGAGAATAACCAACAAATATTATACGGGTAGCTCATGGACTAAGTTTATCTACTTGAAGTCCAAGATTTTGAGGATAACAAAGACAACCAAAAACCTTTGGAGTGACAATAAATGGTTTACCTTGTGGAAAGAGGATAGAAAAATGTGATTTGTTCTTAAGGATACGAGAGGGGATGCATCTATATAAAACAATCAGCTAAGAGTGCAAAATTTTATAATTTCTTGAGAACATTCATAAATAAGGAGAGATCGAACTACCTCAAGAAGGTGTCTATTCTTATGTTTCACATACCATTTTGATGAGGAGTATACAGATAATAAATCTGATGATATGCCATGAGTATGATAAAATGCTCAATGAGTTATAAGCAAGTTTTAAGGGACCATAGAAACACCGGTAGTAGAATTGTCAACCATAGAAATAATTTGTGAGGACTATAAACACGTTTTGAGGGATCATCATGGGACATGATTCGAGGATTCGGAAGAAAGGAGAGATATTCTAATGAAGCGAAAAAATTAACATGAGCTACAAAAGAGAAGAGTAGACACAACTAACTCTATTATCATTGGAAAATGGCATCTGGCTACTACGTGAAGAAGGCAGAGGAGCAACAATAGGGGCAAATGCCTCTTTGACGGTAGGTATATTAGCATAGTAACTACGCTTCTCCAAATATTAGTCCTCGCGATGATTGGTTTTCCTAATAATATAGACAACATAGACCACTCCGATCATCCTCAGGTATCGTGATCTCGAGTAGATAAAGACGAACGCCTATAAGTAATACCCAAACCTTCGTAGAAAGAATACAAAAGTGCGTTGTATTTGAAAGTGACAACCATGACCATAGCCATTGGTAGCAAGGAAAGTTGATAGGGACTCAACAATGGTGGAAGATGGGTAGGCACACGTTAAACTGTTGACAGAACGATCGTTAGAGAAAAAATATTGTGTCGAGAGAGAACCAATGAGCGTATGCCCTCAAATGTAGATGGTAACCAAGCCAATAGAAAGACGCCAACAAGGACCTCTCGTTGTTAATGAGTAACTGCATTATCGGCCGAAAGACATTCTATTTCTATTATTAATGAAAACTGTTGAAGATTGCACCAAGATCCTGCAAATCTTCTCCATGTGTGATTGTATTGAAGGTGTAAAAAATGTCATTAAGTTTTTGAAGATTGTCTTCATACAAGTATATAGATTGAAGATATGTCCAAATTTTTGAGACAATTTTCAGAGATAATAGAGAGCAATGAGCATCTATAGGGTTGGACAACCAAACAATTACTTTGTTGTAATTCTGAAAACAAGATGCATACTATGAATCAATCTACAATCTAGTAGGTAACTCTATCAAGTGATGATGAAAGCCTTTGTTGTTTAGAACTTTTACTACAACGCTAGACCATTGTAAGTCGCCAGAGAGAGATTGCGGTGAGTGAAGTCGACTGAAGAGGAAGAAGCACAAATAAGAACACCTTTGTCGTCGTCATATGCCATAATCAAGGGTGCATAAGATCATAACAATAAAGATTGTTGTCCAACTCACCAAGAGACAAGAGGTCTAAGACGTTAGAGTAACGTGTCGAAGTAGAGCAACTTCAAAGATAAGAGAACAAAATGAAAGACCTCAAGCAAGAACAAAACTAAATTAATAATACAGATGACATTAAGGAACCACAGAGGTTAAATAGGGCTGGAGAGTGAGGTGCCTGGGAGAAGCCATTAAGGACGACCAAGCTACGGAGGGGCTTGAAGCAAGTATTGCAGCTTCGTCGTATGCGTCGACTGTAGCCTCGTTGTAGGGTTTGATAGTAACCTTGCTGCAAGCGGACGTCTTAATCTTGTAGAAGATTGGTGCACTTTAGCTCTGCTGGATGCTATTTTAAACCTAACAATAGGATGATCTCGAAGGATTAGATTCGTTAGAGGCTATGCTAGCTTCGATAGAAGCTAAAGGAGGCTCATGGATTCCAAGTTGAGCTACATAAGTAGCTATGACGGAGCCACATAGGGGCGTTGGCAACAGTAGGCAAGGGTAGGCGACGACAGGGTTGGGAGACGGCTAGGATCAAGAGCTTGGTATAGTGGGATTGGGATTTTTTATTTATTTTTGGAGTTAGGGTTCTCTCCGAATTTTAATCATACCATGAAATTCATATATTTTTTTAGTTTGTTGATGTGAATAAAACATGAGAAGTCTTGCTACATTTATAAGGGCAAATCATGACATTCTCCTTTAGTTCAGACGATGTAGGACCAGTGTACTCAAAGACGCGCCTTACAACAAGGCACACTAGCTGCGCCTCACATCTCACTAGGCGAGGCGCCTTTCACCAAGTACGTCTTACAGCAAGGCACCAACAAGAAAATGCACGCTTTATGTATTTGCTCTTTATTTTGTCTCTGTGTGCTCACTCGGTAGGAAATGATAGTGATGAGAGTATTGGTGGTGATGATGATTTGATGGACTTTGATAAAGATGAATGCTTGTCTATTGGTTCTGCTTTTATTTTACAATTTATGTTTCTTTAATTTATTTACTTGTTAGAAAACACAAATTCTCTGCTACTATGTTAGTTCACTTGGTTATGTTTTTAACATTTTTATTTGTTTTTAATATGTTATTTGTTTTTATTTTTTACACTACTAATTTATTTATTTATGTATTTTTTGTTATTTTTTATTTTTGTGTCTCACTTTGCTTGGGCATGCGCCTTGAGACTTTGGCTACCTTGTGTGAGACTAAAATGAGGTATACAAAAATAGTTAATTGATCCTTTGAAAACTAGTTATTGTGACCCATGAATAAAGAATAATATTTATTGCAAGTGGAATATTATTAAGTTTAAGATCAACAAGAAACAACATGTTATAATTATATTATGCATAAATGTGTCAAATATTTTGTAGTTTTTTAAACTAATTCCTATCATTTTTGGCTTTCCAAAACGTAAAACCTGATACTCCTATCCAAAACAGCCAATATCGCAGATACAAATACTTGTAGGAAGGATCTGAAACCGATTCAGATAAACCACTCGTCCATTTTGATTGTAAAGATATTTGTTGATGATGCAACAACACAAATAAGAACATTGGTGATTATGATGATAATGTTAATATATTTATTTGAATGTTATAGTGTTCTACAATCCCAGTTGCCTATAACATCTGCTAGCCCAAGTTATTTGTTTTTTCTCCTTTACCTGTATTTTTTGATTATTCATTCATAGTCATCTTCTAGCATACATATGATGATTCATAAGTGTTGTTTGTTTAATTATCTCATGTAATGTTTCATATTGTCACTCTTAGATGTGCTTGTGCTAATTCAGTATATCTGAACACACATATATTTATTGTGAACTGCACAGTGGCGGAAGAGACCTAAGTGGAAACAAGCGTACCAATAAGGACCAGTCTTTCGACCAGAAGTTTGAGAAGATGAACGAAGCATTACGAGTTAGTTGCAAACAGGGATACCCTGTTCGAGTTGTTAGGTATGTTGAACAAAAGTTTTAGTAGATATATTTTGTATCATCGAGATTGCACTCTCACAGAGTTGAAATGGATCTTTTATGTCCATAGGATTTGTGGAGAAACTATTTCGATTGCTTGATTTTACAATCATATTGATGATACTTCACTTATAAATTCTTTCTTAGAAAATTATGACCCTTGAATCTTACCTGCCACTACATCTGTTATCTTTATCTTATTATCTGGGCTCACCCTTCTTAAAATTTGCACAGCTCCTTCAAATCTTATCGTTTGTTTGATATAGACCTTGGGACTCCTAACAAGACCTTTATTTTATTTGGGATATGTATAAGCAGAGGAATTGAGAGACCTATGTCAAACAGCTTGGGGATCTACGTCGCACAATTTAGGGGACCTATATCTAACAAAGCTCTTATAGTTATACATTGTAATGTCACTTAGATATCAGCCATGCTGGTTGCACTACAACTCATATACATGCTGGGTCCATCAAACCTTTGCATTCTCACAAGCTCAGAGAGTTATTGGTCATTCAATTAATCTTTCTATTAATAAGCTTTGCTCCAGAATCTCCTGAAGAATACAACTTAATAATAGGTTGCTATCTTTTAAGTGTTTGAGCATATTTTGTTTACAGCACAAATTATGTATGTGTTAGCATTATACAACGCCTTATCAGCCAGGTAATTGTGATTATGTGATCAGATCCCACAAAGAGAAGCGGTCTTCATATGCTCCTGAAACAGGGGTACGCTATGATGGAGTCTACAGAATTGAGATGTGCTGGCGTAAAGTTGGAGTTCAAGTATGCACCTCATTTACATCAATAAATTTATTACATGTATTGAAATTTTAAATGAATGCACATAGCTACATAATGCATCTCTTGATTATTGTTTCAGGGTTTCAAGGTTTGCAGATATCTGTCGTCCGCTGTGATAATGAACCGGCACCTTGGACGAGGTTTATCTTCTATTTTCATTATTTACTACGAGATTCATCTCCATGCCTAGCTATTCCACTGCACATAATACTATTGAAAATTTGGAAGCCAATTAGAGATAAGGAATGAAAGTGACATCCCCAGAATTCAACTAAATTGTGTACTCATTGCATTTAGTATATTATATATTAGTGCAGTTGAACGAGAATTGGTTTACTACCTTGACAATTTTTTAGTCCACTTGAGTGTAGATGCAAGTAGACCACTTCTTTTATATCAATGTTAGTTCACTATTTGAGTATTGCTAAAAATGGAGTCCAATACAATCTGTTGGATGAGTGTACTGGTTAGTAAGGAGGCAAACATACATCAAAAGAATGTGGTTGTAAGAGGTGGAATGCAGTTAGACATGTGACAGATCTTATGAAGAATGAAGTGAGAAGCTTACTAATTCATGGTAAAGATGGGTACATACTTTGTTTAGGATCAGCTCTGATAAGAGGGGGGGATATCACTGCATGCCGATTGAATCCAGGATGGATATAATATTGTGATCTGATGATAGCGGGAATCTTGGAAACTTTGGTATTTACTATTTTCTAACCAGGGACAATCTAACGTACATTAGATCGACGAATGCAGCATTCTGTATTTGTTCTTTATGTTAATCCTCTTCATTATATATATGCATGCCTTTAATGTGATTGGTTATGCAGCGACGAGCAAGGTGATCGCCCTAGACCTTTACCTATAATAGAGGAACTGAAGAAAGCTACTGATATTACAAAAAGGAAGCAAAGCCCTGCATGGGACTATGATGTATGTACATGCTAGTTTGCAGTGCCTCTGCTATTTATATCAGTATTCCATGTATTTCAGCTGGAATTAAGATACCTTTTCCCTGTTCTTATGATAGGTTTATTGGTTGCGTGGGATATTGCCTTTTTGGTTTAACCATGTTTTTATGATGATATATGCTTCACAAGTTTAATTTCTCCTCATCTGCATCAGTTATCTCCTCCATAGTTTTATTTTCCGACAAAATAGTTTACATACACGGGTTAGGATTGCATGGATTGCTTGTTTGCAGTGCCTTTCAGCTGTCTTTGTATCAACTGTCGAAATAGTTCAAACATAAGCTAGGATCAATTTTGCATATTTTCCTTGGAAGAGGATTCTCAGATGAACAAGTTTTTTTTTTTTTTTTTTTTTGTAATTTAATCATGTTTTCATAATGATTTGGAATTAATTTCTCCCTCATGTCCATTAATCTACATTGCACAAGTACGGACATGGCTATGAATAAGGATACAAACACGACACGGATACGAGATATATTTTCAAATAGGTACAATATAGTCACCTTTGTTGCACGGCTACTGACATGGATACAGACAAATGTGTACTGACACCATTTTTCCATGTCCGTGCAATATGGCCATTAATATACCTTGCATGGGTACCTTGGTAATCACCAAGACTTTCAAGAAAATTTCTAAAATTGATCTAATATGTTTGCTATTATCATCAATTTATCATAAAGATTAACAAACTAGTTTTACCATGAGAAGGGGCAAAGAGAGAAGTTGGATGCTCCTTTAGAATATGCCCCAGGATCGATATTAGGCATGTAAGGTATGTGGAGGTATTTAATGCCAAGTGCAGAAAAGGGTCAACTCTTGATAAAATGCTTCAGACTTTTGGTACTTGCACATTCAATTTATCCTGCAAGGGGGGCTATTTGACAGCAGTTTGTTCAAAGATGAATAAGTTTTTTTTTTTTTTTTTTTTTTTTTAATTAGGGGCTCGTTCATCACTTTGGATTCTACATTTAAACATTACATCATTTATTTACATTATTATAGTCATATATGCATGGCGATTGTGTGGGTATTTCTTTTGCGTCTGATTGTGTATTCACCATGGATATTGTTTTGTTATATTTTGTCAGGAGGGACATGGTTGGAAGTGGAATAGGCCCCCACCAGAAAGCAGAAAGGCCTTAGCCTCTGGAAATCCAGAGGATAAAAGAGTGGAAGAAAATCTAGAAAGCTTGCTCCAAGCACCATGAAGGAAAAGCTTCTGAAAGGTACATTTCCTTCCTGCGGATGTAATTGCACTTATATCAACATGGCAGTTCATTGCAAACTTCAGCCTTTTTTTATTATTACTATTATTAGTTTATCATACATCTATATCTGTTGCCTGATAATTAAAAACCAATTGCCTATTTGTCCTGCAGAGTTCAGCTGCCTGATTTGCCGGAAGGTTATGACTCTTCCTCTTACAACACCTTGCGCTCACAACTTCTGCAAGCTATGTTTGCTTGAGGCATATGATGATCAATCTTTTATACGGGAAAGAACGCGTGGAGGGCGAACCCTCCGGGTACAAAAGGTTGTGAAGAAGTGCCCATCCTGTCCAAATGATATTTCTGACTTTGTACAAAATCCACAGGTATATATTACATAATCCTGCAACCGTTGAGCTTTAAAGTATGCAAACTGGAATAGAACCCTAGATCCGACAAAACAACTCCTTTGCTTAGGGAACTATTGGAATTTAGAAGAGAAAGCATATTTCTTTACTACTGTTAGTTCAGAATGGAAAACCTCATGCCAATTTGCTGCCTTAATGGCAATTGTGATGAAAGTTGTTAACTGTTTCATCCCCCCCCCCTCTCTCTCTTTCAATCAGGCGATTCTCTAAATTATTATCCGTCTATTAATGTATGCTTAATTCACAAAAAAAGTAGCTTGCAAAGATCAAAATTATACATGATCTTGTGAATCTAATCTTATGGGTCATGTAGTTATGTGCAAAATATTTGTTTCTTGTGTGTAACCTGTTCATTAACATGCCATATGTGATATGTTTGTAAACCTTTAGAATATATATATCTTTTGTTATTGTTCTAATCATTAAGTATCGGTTAAAAAGTCCAGGAATTTTGGAACATAACAACACTTGATCGGATTATGTGCAACAAGAACTTTGGGGTTTAATAATCACACCTACTCAGTGCACTTATGAAGGTTAACGAAAAATGAATGTTGTGCTCTTCATTTCGTTAGAGCTTAGTAATTCATTATTAAAGAAGAAATACTGGAAGCTTGTTGTGAACCCTCTTGCACATACACTGATGTATTTTATATCTTAAGGAACAGCCGAATTGTCATTAATGATTAACTTGTGACAATGATGAGATTCACCGTATCACTCATTACAGGTCAACAGGGAACTTATGGATTTGATCGAATCACTCCAAAAAAGGATCAAGGAAGAGAATGAAGAAGAATCAAGTGGAGAAGAGAGTGATGTTATAGAGAAGTCTGGTAGGGACGAAAATGATGATTCGGAAGAAAAGAACTTGGCTCATGATCCTAGTGGCTCTGTGGATGACAAGCTGAGTGAAGAAGCTAGTGATAATGATGAAAAGCTCGAATCTGTAGATGGGGACTCTGAGATAAAGAATCCTGAAGTGGAGGAAGGTGGTGAACAAGATTGTAAGAGTCCAGTGAAGAACAGCAAGACAAAGGTTTCTCACGGACGAAAGCAAACATTTGAGAGGAAGATAACAGGTAAGAAGGCTAAGAAAAGCCATGAAGTTGGTGATGTTGTGGAAGACCCTCCAGAGGATCAGAAAATGGAAGAGAGGGGGGAAGCTCTGCGGCTAATCAAGTAAGTGCTGGGCATGTACAACATGGTGATGGACGGAAGAAAACTCATGCCAACGGATCAAGCCTGCTATCCCCTTCCAACCAGAGCAGAAGGGTAACAAGGCAGAGCACAGGGCAAAATGTCTCTTGATGCTGGGATTACTCCATCAGGTCCCTCTTCAGAGTTGCCAAACATAAGTAATATATTGTAGCGCTGATTTTTGCCCTTTCTGTTTTTCACCTCTTTTTTTGTAACTCTGGATGCTCGGCAAGCTGTCTTTCTGCTTTACCTCATTTTGTTTCGTAGCTTTGAATGCTCAGTGAGATGTACTGCTGTTGGTTTTCCGTATTTCTTGTTTTAAAGGATGCTTTAAAGTATTTTGATACTGTAAGAGAATGTTGCTGAGCAAAAATCCTAAGCTTCTCAGTCCAATGCTGATCTTCTTAATTGTTCACGGAGGTCTAATCTTGTGCAACAATTTTTATTTGAACAATGTCAATGCCTTATTATATGCTTTAACAATATAAATGAAAACCATATTGTATATTATATATTACGATTGTGTAGCCATTGTTAGTGTTGGTGCTTCAAGTTCTTATTATGTAACTTTGTTTCTCCAGGTTTTTAGTGTAGACCATTCCTTCCTTAGACCTGTTAGACATAGCAAGGTTGATGATCTTCGTGTGACTGTTGGCAGTTTCTTGATATCTACAGTAATTTGATTCTCCAGGTTTTTAAATGTTAATACAAGAGCACAAATGCATGAGGAAACAACTTAAGTGAGAGAGTTTTGACGAATGAAGTTGTTCTCATAGAATTGGTGTATGGAAAGTGTCCCTCTTTCAGAGATAGCTGCCCCTTGTATTTTTGTCTCGGCCTGGTGAATTCACGAACCTAAAGCGTTCTTCTGTACCAGTTTCATGACAGTGGAACTCTATGGAAGAAAATTAAACTTTGCACAATGAAAATGACTGAGGGCCCTGACAGAAATGAACATGGCGTCTTATTGGAGAAACAAGCAGTATTTTCGACTAACCTTTCACCAGCAAATGTGTGCGCGCGCCCCACGGTGAGTAGCTACTGTGGGGCTGTAAAGTTCTGTACAAAGGGTTGGATCTTTGGGGACCTCCAGTACGAAATTTACTCGAGGCTGTGAAAGATCCACAAGGGTTGGTGTTGGGAACGAAACGCATAAATCGTTCCTCCAAATCAAGCTGCTGCCAGAGAACCGAAGAAAAAAACACAAAACCAAACGTCAAAATTACACAGAAAAATTAAACGCAGACACAAGCGATTTTTACGTGAAAAATTTAGACGAGAAAAATCATGGGACGATCGGAGTCCAACCCTGAAAAGCCTCCACTATTGGAATAAGAAATACACAGACTCAACTTCTCACCGATCTACCAAAATGGATCACCACAACTATTTGAAAGAAGAAGAAAACCCGATTACAGGCTCCGAAGAACAAGAGATGATGAGAAGAATTACCTGAAACGATCCCTCCTTCACAATAGCCTTCGATCCCCTTTCTCTCTCTCAAAAGTTGTAACCCTTGATACTGTTATTCTTCATCAACTTGCACGTATCAACCTTTTATAAATCCTTGCATGAATTAGGGTTATTATATATTTGACATCTATATATTGAAGCCCAATATATATGAAAAGTGCAATATATCAATCATATATTTAATGGAAATCCAATCAATTGGCTTGCCATAAATTGGAAGTCCAATTATATGGAAAGTCAATATATGAAAGATCTAATAATAAATATATGATCAAAGTCAAAGATGGAAATATAATCATATATTTGCTTACAATATATATTCCAATATTCGGCGATCGATGCATTCCTCGAGCTTCTCCGGCACAAGGATGACGTTCGTCGCACTCCGGAGTATTGTCCACAAAGGTTGGGAACCGTGTCACGACCTGCACCCATGTGAGGGTACGAGTGCGTAACAACGCCCAGCCTACGCCGCAGTGTCGGCGGTAGAACGCTGTCCTAGGTTACTATCTAACCAACAACTCACGCAATTATATAATGTACTTGTCAAATCTCAACTCCGAACGGAGGACAAGTATAGATATAATGAAATCTCAATCACAGTCTAAGCACGATAAGATAATACAGAAGAAATAACTAAGAAATAGAAAGACAACTACTAAAATAATAACTCTCAACAATCTCAAATACTACACAAGTCTCAAATCAATACAACAAGTTCATCATGAAAAACAGATGCTAGTCTACTAAACTAAATCCCGATCACTCCTGAGTGTCGGGGCCAAAGGTAGCCATCCCGTCTCCGGGTCCATAATATGTAGGGCATGTATCCTCAGCGCAAGTATCTGTAATATTTTCAACAGGTCCAGTCAGGACAGGAACGAGTACAACTCATCAAAAAATCCCAAGTAAATGACATAGAACTATAAACAGTTATAGACAGTTATATTGATGAATCATGGCAGTTTTATACAGGTAGTGATGTAGAGAAGCAGTTAAGGTACAAGGAAAGTAAAGTAACTAAACAAGAAAAGAATCATGGCAATAAAGACTGTAAATAGAAACTAGCTGAACTAGAGTAACATGGTATAAGTCCAGACAGTAATGTAGACAAGTGTAACTCCAATGTAAGTCCAGTACAAGACGAATCTAATACAAGATAAATCCAGTACGAGACGATTCCAGTCATAGTGATCAATGATTCCAGGGTGAGTCCAGCCTATACTCTAACAGTGTGTTTTAAAATATCGGAATCGACATGTGAACGGCTGTAGGTAATACGGCACACCGTACACTCGGCCAAGTGTGGGATGGCTATCATTCCAGTATAATTCCAAGGGAGTGGTTCCAGTATTTGGGTATGTTCACATGTCTACTCCAATATTTCTTCGCCCAAAAAGTACAAGTGAATCCATAACCCGACACAAAATAAGTACAAGTCCAGCCAGAACACGAATGATACCAGTAAGTGATTCCAGGGTGATTCCAGAAATAGAGGCCAGACATGAATAGGTGAGTGTCGCATGAAATGGATCCAGTAATATCAAATCGTGTTTGTAATAGAGAATCAAATAGAACTAGCTACAACTGAAGTACAGTAAACGACAAGTAAATGGAAGAACTATCAGAGAATGTACTCGCCTGGTACTCTGAAAAGAGTAGTGTAATATCAGATGTCTGCACCGGAGTCACAATGTCCTAAACAGAGTAATATAGATTATAATATGTTTAAAATAAGGTAAATGAAGTCTACGATGCAATCTACATGATTTCTAGGTCAATCTAGGTCAAAGTCAACTCTAAGTCAAACCTGGTCAATTGTCTAGGCCAAACTAGGTCCAAGTCAAACTTGGTCAACTCTGGGTCAATCCAAGTCAATACTCTAGTCAAACTAGGTCAATTGGTCACATCTAGACTCAATGTTGTCCTTTGGTCAACTCCAGTCAATCTTGGACTATTGGGTTAAACCTTGGTCAATTCTAGGATTTGGTCAACTGTTGAGTCAACCCAAGTCAACTTTTAAACTATTGGTCAATCTTAAGGTCAACTAACATAGCCTGTAGGGTAAACCTTACTCTAGGCATATATACAATACATAATAACACACTACACTCACATTTATGCATACTTATATATTACAATCATACACATATATTTATATTCAACCTTATGTCAATTATCCACAATACTTATTTTCTAACACAAAACACATCCCTATATATAATATATCACATAGGCTAATATATGCATACATACTAGGAGACATACATAGCATTCATGCATTCATTCATGCTTAGATACATAGAGGCATATGTAGATCAATATATATATACATACATACTATTTACATTCCTACATACATATACATATAAAGATAGAGAGGCTGTATGAGTGTAAGTATATGTACATGGGCTAGGATGTAGTGTAATGTGTCAAGTGAAGGGTGTGCATCTCTGGAAACAGAGATCGGAAAAAAGGGTGAAGGTTATAGGCATGTGTGTGTGGATGTGCACTTGTAAACAAGTGTCAAATAGGATAACAATGTGTATGACTTACTGTAAAACAGTGTGTAACATGTGTCCAGGAATTTCAATGTGTGTGTGTCTACAGGAATTTTCAGTGGGTTAACAGGAAGAGGGAAATCAAGTAATGTGTGTGTGTGTGGCTGTCCTCAGTTGACAGTTGGATAGGGTGTAACCATGTGTGTGGTGTCTATGTTACATGTTCTCAGGAATTAGGCATATGTGAGTTAGTGTGACAGGAATGGTTAGTGAAGAGTGTCACATGTATTCAAATAGGAAGTAGGTTAGTGTGTTGTGTGTAAACAGTGAGGGTTGTAGGGTGTTCTCAGCAATGGCAGTTCAAACTATTAGTTAACAATGTAAAGTGCAAAATAATGTGTCAAATAGAACTGAACCAATGTGTGAAATCAGTGTACACAATCTCAGAAAAAAGGAAATCAATGACAGTTATATTAGCTAACAGTTAAATAACAAATCGAAATCCATTCACTAATTTGAATCCAAATTCTCAGTGCAAATCCTAACCAGCAGTAGCTAATATATAAGTAGAAGAATTTAAACATGGTAATAAATCATCAAATCAGTTTAAAAAGGAATGCAAGTTTCAGGAATTTCAAAACAGAATGTATCAGTCTACATTCAACAAGCAGTCCAAAGCCCTATTCGAAATCCCATTTACTAATGCAAAACCTAATCCAACTTGAAAACCAAACCTAGCAGTAGTTTATACACATGTAGGATCAAAATGGCAATTTAAAACATCATTTAAATCAGTTTAAAACAGGAAAATCAACCTTCAGAAATTCAATACTGAATACATGGTATCAGTCCAATGGGGAAAACCAATTTCGAATACTAAAAACATGTTAATAATCCAAAGTGAGGGTTGGTAAATCATAACAAACACGTGCACGTGTCGAGACACTCGTTCGTGTCCCATCAAGTGGACACGAGCGTGTCCAGAACACTCAAACACTCACAGACACGCACACGTGCACTGGACTGCACGCAGCGTCGTGCACGCGTGTCTCGCGCGCGACACAGGCCACGTGGTGACACGTGGCCTTGCGTACACATGCGCCAGGGGTAGGGATACCCCTAGGATAGCCTGCACTGAGTCCTCGACACGTGTCGTGTCCGATCCGACCGCGTATCAGCGGCGTTCCTACGCGGGCAATGGCAGGCCACGCGGCCAGTGCGGGAAGGATTTCTCCTCGCACACGCAACCAAATGATCCCAATTTTTGGGAGGATGATGGCAGATGATGCCCCAAGACCCTCACCAAAAATGGCGTGTCCACGTGTCATGTGTCGGGAGTTATTGACCCCGTGATGCAGGACACAGTGCACCGTGCGTGGACAGCGTGTCCAACTCAAAAATTCGACACAAAAAGACACTAAAATACCAAACACCCTTCACAAAAATTAACATACACACCTAGATCTAGGGATCCATGAAATTAGATTTTCAAAATACAAAAATAAATTCCTAAGGGGCATTTCATCGAACACCTAGCCTACACTAGTGATACGTGTCCGATACGGACACTAAACCTAATGCAAATGTCACAAAATTTCTACTGTAGCTAGGGGACACCTATACCTAAAATATCATGCACTAAAATCAGGAATAAAACATAATTTGGGGGGGGGGGGGTGGGGGGAGGGGTTTACCTATGAGTGTCAATCCTCCAAGAAAGTCCCAAATGGAAGGATTCCAAATAGCAACTCCCAAGCTCCAAATGACACTAAAACTGAGATGATCCTCAGAAAATAGTAAACAACCAAAAATTAGATCCTAATGCAAAAGACTAGGGTTAAAAGGGAATTAAAATGAATTTATTAGAATTTTTGGAAGGGGAGAAAATATATTTTCTTCAAATTCTAGGTCAAGCTCTAAAAGAGGCAAAACACCTCAACATGACATTAAATAGGGGGGTTCTCCTATGGCTGGCCATGGGTGTCTAATTAGGGTTAGGGTTTCATAAATTGGCCCATGGGCTTAAGTTCTAATCATTTAAGTCATGAAGTCATAAGCCATTTCATAAAACCATAAGTCATGACTAGATTACACTAAACTTAATCCTTCCATTCCAAAACTAATTCTAAGGGACTAAAATGGGTTAACTCAAGTTAGGCTAGGGTCACCATAGCTAGGGTTAGGTACTAGGCTAGTCTACAAGTCTCAATAAGTCAAAGTCCAAACTAGGAATCCCATCTAATATTTTAATCAATAATTCTAATAAGCCAAAATGACCAAATTACCCCTAGGCTAAAAATGATAAATAAATATCCCCAATCACATGGTTAGGCTCTAGGTCAGACAGTCTCTAGGGTTTCACTAGCAGCACATCAAAATCACAAGTCATGACTTAAAACAGTTTTTAAATAGTTTAAAAATGATTAAAAATCACCAAAAATTATATATAAAATAATATCACTAAATAATAATTATAATTACAAAATTTCAAAATTATCCTTATTTCAGAAACTGGGTGTTACAAACCCCACCCACTATAACAAATCTCCCATTTCTTCCAACAAATCTCCTCCTTCCCAACTAGGTGGAGGAGCTCGTCAAACCGATGATTCACATTGCTTTATATCGAGAGCGAGTAGCACCATCCGTCTTTTTTACTCCGAACGCCCATCGATTCTTCAAAGCCTTATTGTCCTTTTGGTAACCACACCAGCTCATAAGTGGAGTTTGCATGTAAGGAACTAATCTCCTACTGCATGGGCTGCATCCACTCCTGTCTGTGTTCGTCTTCCATTGCCTCTGCAAAACTTTTGGGCTCTTTTCAATCAGTCAGTAGCACATACTCATCAAGTGAGTATATCGTAGATGGTCGACTCACTCTCATGCTTCTCCTCAATAGCCTCTCTGGTGCTAGCTATGTACCGACAACCTTATTCCCTTCAAGAATTGCCTCCTCGGCATGCTCATCCTCCTGAGGGTCATCCTGACCACCATCAGCAGGCTGATGATCAAGGTTGGAAGCATCTCTATGTACTGGCTCCCTCATAACTGTATCATCTACAGTGTTCTCTGGAAATAGCTCGAAGCGAATTGACTCTAACTCAGGCAATTTCTTATCCTCAGAAGGCATCTCGAAATTCTGAGTGTTGGTCAGGTTTGATCCTCGACGAACACCACATCTATGTTTCTGTAGAGCTTTCTTCCCACCGGATCGTAGAGTCTATAGCCAAACTCATCCCGACCATATCCGCTCGTCTTTGGCTCAAGTTTGAATCTTTTGTCCTTCGATACATGTACGAAGGCCTTACAACCAAACACTCGTAGGTGATTGTATGACGACTCATTGTTGTACCATACTTTGTTGGACACATCACCCTGTAAAGGAGCACTATGAGACAAATTAATAATATAAGCAACAGTATTGAGAGCCTCATCCCAATAACTGTCCGGTAAGTTTGCTTCTGACAGCAAAAAACGTACCTTCTCTATCTTTGTCATGTTCATACGCTTCGATACACCATTAAGATGAGGTATCTTTAGCGGAGTCTTCTGCTGTTGTATCCTTTGCTATCTGCAATACGCATCAAAGGGACCAATGTATTCACTACTATTGTCGGACCGAACATATAGTAGCTTCTTGCTTGTCTTCCTTTCAACAGAGGCCTGAAACTCTTTAAAAGTGGAAACAACTGATCATTAGTCTTTAAAGCATAGACCCAAACTTTTTTGGAACAATCATCAATAAAAGCCACAAAGTAAGAAGTGCCACTAATTGATTTTACCTTCATATGAACGCAAACATCCGAGTGAACCAACTCGATCAACGCCGGCTTCCTTGAACTTTGGTGACTTTGGAAAGGTATCCTATTTTGCTTTTCCACTAAACAGTACGTGCATCTCTCAAACTTTGTAGACTTGAGCCCCGAAATCACCTTCATGTTCAACAAGTCGCTCATCCCCTTCTCGCTGATATGGCGAACCGTCTGCGCCACAACTCGGTAGACGCATCACTGACTGCGTCCACCTCCTGTGCCCCATGTGTGCTCTCTTTTATATAGTAAAGTCTGAACTTCTTGCTTCCTTTGGCAATCACCATAGAAAACCCTGAAAAGCTTCCAGTGACTGTTCCCGAAGAGATTGAAGAATCCTTCTTCATCCAACCTTTCAACCGATACCAGATTAAAATGGATATCGAAGATATGACAGACATTTTTGAGAACAAGAACTGCACCCATCTTCGTTCTCAAATGCACACCTCCAATAGCAACAGTTTTTGACACATCTCTATTGTCCATCTTCAACACTACAGTCTCATGTTGTATAAGTAACAAACAATGCCTATTGTGAGATACGTGCACTGAAGCCCCTGAGTCCACCAGCCAAAATTTTCATCGTAAGCGAGGTTCATGACTACCACATCACTTACAATGATCACGTCGCCTCCATGTGCTGAGGCAACCGCTGTAGTGTTCTCACTTTGCTTCCCTTGTCGCCCTTCTTCTCCCTTTCAAGCAAAACAATTTTGCTTGATGTGGCCCTTCTTGCCACAGTAGTAGCACTCGGAGTTTTCGTACCGACCTTTGGACTTTCCTCTGATCTTATATCTGCTACCACCTGGATTCCTGTTTTTACTCCTTCCATAACTCTCTAAAATAAGTACCATTGAGTGGGATATGGATGAAGTGTCCTGAGAACGTCTACACATCTTTATTCAGTATCCCGCTTTTAGTGAACTCCAGACTGACTCTTCTGGAGCAGAAACGATCATAAACATTCGTACGATTTTCCACGAGTATGGCAAAGTACACAGTAGCTATAGTCCCTATACCACGTCGTCAAACTTGACTCACATCGAAGATAGCTGGTCAACCACGCCCTCAAACTCGCTCAAGTGATTCATGATAGACATACTATCTTTGTACCGTAGACCCATCATTTGTCGGACCAGGAACAACTTGTTCACCCTGGTCTTCTTCGCATATAATGATTCCAGCTTATCCCATAGTGTCCTCGTATACTCTATACTGGCAATGTGATTATACACATTCTCGTCAACGAATTTCCTGATGTACCCACACACCTATATACTCGAAGTTCCAGTCCTCTTCGAATTTATCAACTGACTTCTCAAAAGCAAATACTAGAAGATGTAGCTTATTGACAAATAGCAAGTCTTTCATCTTGTTCCTCCAGTAGTGGTCATTGGTACCATTTAGGTTTACCATGCACACCGGCTTCACGTCCATCTCTTCCCCTTGTTTTGATTGTCAACCCTGACACCAACCAATGCTCTGATACCATGTGTTAGTATCAGCCATAACAAAACCAATGCTCTAATACCACGTGTTGGAAACGAAACGCGAAAACCGTTTCCCCAAACCAAGAAGCTGCCAGAGAACCGAAGAAAAGTACACAAAACCAAACGCCAAAATTACACAGAAAAACCAAATACAGACACAAGCGATTTTTACATGGAAAATTCAGATAAAAAACCACAGGACAGTCAGAGTCAAACCCTGAAAAGTCTCAACTATTGGAAAAAAAATATACCGACTCCTTACAAGCTTCTCACCGATCAAAAAGAGTTCACCACAACTATTTGAAAGAATAAAACCCGATTACAGAATTCAAAGAACAAGAGATGACGAGGAGAATTATCCGAAATGATCTCCTTTACAAATAGCCTTCAATCCCCTTTATCTTTCTGAAAAGTTGTAACCCTTGATATTTTTATTTTTCATCAACTTGCATGCATCAACCTTTTGTAAACCCTTGCATAAATTAGGGTTACCATATATTAGAAATCTATATATGGAAGCCCAATAATATGGAAAGTCCAATATATATCAATCATATATTTAATGGAAATCCAATCATAATTGGCTTGCCATAAATTGGAAGTCCAATTATATGGAAAATCAATATATGAAAGATCCAATCATAAATATATGATCAAAGTCAAAGATGAAATTTTAATCATATATTTGCTTACCATATATGTTCTAATATACGGTGATCAATGCACTCTCCGAGCTTCTTCGACACACGGATGACGCTCGTCACACTCCGGGGTATTCTCCATATAGGTTAGGAACCCCACCCACTCCAATAGTTGGAACATGGAAGTGGAATTCACCAAAACATAATTAAATTTTATTTAGACTAATTGTTTTATCGCTTGTAATGGATTACTGTCATTCCAATAAGAGTAGTATTAAGTTCCAAACTCTTACTTTGGAGATTCATAGAGTTCATGTTGAAACATATACATAGACTATGGAAGATCTAAGATTAAATAAATTGAACTTGAAAGCTTTCTTAAAGTTAATAATAAGGGATTGCTTGTACCTAAGCAATACAAGGGAATTCAGAATGTACTACTCATATAATAACCATTGCCAAATTTCTGTAATAGAGTTAGATCGGTTCTGTCTCTGGTTTTAAATGTGATCAGTACATTATAGTGGTATAGCACTTTAGAGCATCTTGATGTATAAGATTCATCATTAAAAATAATAAGAATGCCATACTGAACATACTTGCATACCATTCCCCAATGAGTTTTATGCATAAAAACCTAGACGAACTAAGTCCTCCAAAAAACATTTTCTCTAAACAAGTTACATTAAACGTATGGCATACAGATACGTTGTGATAGACATGATAGAAAACACATATAGTATGACATAATGGTTTAAATTTGGAGCTCACCACAAGTTGGTGTAAGAGAAAATCCTCTCTTTATGTATTTTGGCTCATCTTTATTAGCTTATTAACCTTAGTTCAGTCCTATATTGGAAAAAACTTTTAGGAGTGGAGGGATACCCTCTCCTATATTGAATTCACACTTTCCTAAATGAAGTCCATTATTTTGGGCCAACTTCTCAATAAAAGGGATGGTTAAGAGCCTTACTGAGACTTCAGAGGAGCTGTCCTCACTTGTAACGAAAATGTAAGAAAATGACTCAAGACAATATCTTGGAGAAATCTCCATTACAGTGTGTCTGTTATTCACAAATATATGATGAGTTTCAATATTAAGCTACAATATGGATAACACCATCACTATGTGAATAGTTTCAATATAAAGTTATAATATGGGTAACACACTTGTGTGATGGTTAAAAAGCTTTCATGACTATGGATAATTAAGAAGCGACTTGTGGAAAAGGAAATAAATATGAATTAGGATATCATACTTTGATTTCTTGAATTCCTCTAAGTGTTTCCACACTTCAACTATTATTAGGAAGAAACATCTTGAAGAATGATAGAGAACAGCAGTGATGTAACCTATTGTGTGATTGTCACATGCGTTGGTGGCAAGAGTAAATGCCTATGTTGAATGTACACGAATACAACACGACATGATAAAGATAGCGCTACAAAATGACCACTTTGGTGTGTGCTAGTGTATTTTAGAGTGTCTGATACATGTCTGACATGACACAACCCACATTTTTGGACTGTCCTTGCTTCCTAGGTAAGTGTAGATTTGAGGACTATTAGGCCTGGAGACTCGCATTCACTGACAAAGGGCCTGGAGACTCACATTCACTTACAAAGGGCTAAAATATTTCATAATATGACAACAAACAACTGGGATAAGGCTTATTGTGTATACCGTGTCCAAAGAACAGACCCTTTAGCATTGCTAGTATTATTTGGTAAAAAGAACCTCGTGTTTTCCTTCTATGAACCAAGAACAATAGCAGAAATTTAACAAGTAAATGGATAACATAGTAACTGCCAGTGTCATAGCTATTGGTATCACAGATGAAAAATGTAAATCAATAGGATACAAGTGCAATCAATAAATACCAAAAATTGCAAAGAAACACATTAGTATGTATATATGCACATAAATAGAAGTGTACTAAAAGAACTATTGCATATACCTTCTTTATAGACCAGATCGGTTAGCGCTGCAAAGAGAGGTGCACCAAACCATATAGCAACTAGATTATCTATGGCATACTGTACTAAGCTTTTGTCAAGAGGTTGAGCAAGTGCATATGTTGCAAAAGATCCAACCATGCCAAGTGCCCATAGTGCTTGAAGAAAGCATTTGATAGGAGTGACATAAATGTGTATCAAGAATAATAATAAACCTAGGCATCCAGCACCAAGAATATACAATAGTCAGTATCTTGCTGGAGAACATCCCTTAGAAAAGTGCCTTCAGGAAGAAAAGCAGTAGAAGAAGCAATCAGAAATGATGTGGCAGCAGCTACCAATCCAGACCTATATAAGATTACCTGTAGGGAGTTAACATATTAGTTCATAGACATTCATATTTCAAACTACATAACAATTTATTGCAGTAAAACTAAAATGGGATTCAACGCTAACAAGTAATCCTTAACAATGGGTGTCCAATGCCACGAGGTACCCGCCAATGCAAGGTCTGAGGAGGATCAAGAATCAAGATAGACGAATATTTACCCTATGCTGCATATACACTAACATGACACACGTGGACATGGTGAAATGGATGCAACACCATTTTTGAGGTGTGCTACTGTACTTAGACTATATGTGCCATGTTCAATACAAGTACAAAACTGATACAACCATTTTGGAATCTCCGTTCTTCCTAAATAACCTCCAAATATATGAAGAGGTTGTTTCTGCAACGCAAAGCCACATTCTCTGTGATGCAAGCGCCAAGCGATACATTGCCTATTGGAATGTATCTCGCATCCGGTTGAGCACTCAAGATTCGCAAGTTTGGTGACAAAATAAATAGAATAAAAAACTTAGTCCCATATCGGATATAAAATTGGAAGATGGGATATAGATATTTGGGATTGGTCCTGGACTTGAGAAGGGATTTCTCTTTTAAGTATACAAGCCAAGTCCAATATTACTTCATTGATCAACTCTAATTCCGGTCTCACCATATTTCCAACATGTGGTATCAGAGACCAAGGTTACAAATCGGACTCGATTGAGTTGTCCAAGTTGCTCCGAGAGAAATTGTGCAGACACGTGCATGATACATATAATTAGAATCAACTTTACTTCTCCCAAGTTGGCTCCTAGGTGGAGTGCCTCCATAAGGTGGTTCGAGACGGGGCCTAAGGTTGGAAGGATTATAAGGGTTTGCTTCTAAGGTAGAGCATCTCCATGAGGTGGTTTGGATATGGAATCTAAGGTTGGAGGACTATACAATATGTTGGATTTGCTAGTTTCTCGGGGTCATCAGGATACAAGCTAAGGTGAATATTGTTGAATGTATCTTCCAAATGGTTGAGCACTCAAGATTTGCAAGTTCGATGGCGACATAAAAGGAGTTGTATAAAAAGTTTAGTTACATATCATATAGAAAGTGGGAAGATGAGGTACATATATTTGGGATTGGTCCTTGACTTGAACAAGGGACTTGCCATTTAACTCATATGGTTAAGTCCAATATTATACCTTATGGATTAAGGTTGTGTTTGGTTTACTTAATCGTAATTGTAGTGGAATTGAGTTTGTAATCTTACCATGGTTTGAACATGTAATTAAACTATGCAATGTAATGTCAATTATATTCAAATGTTTGGTTTAACATGTAATGTAATATAATGGAATAATTATTATTATTTGTATTATATTGACATATATATATATATATATATATATATATATATATGTGTGTGTGTGTGTGTGTGTGTGGTGTGTGTGTGTGTGTGTGTGTTTTATTTTAGATCTGATTGGAATTTTTAGGAGTTTGGTATTTGTTATAAGGGTAAAATTGTAATTTAGAAGTTGATGTAATGTAATCAAGATTACATAGGTTTTGTGATGTAACTGATTTGAATAGGAAGTGATGTAATGTAATCAAGTTTGTAATCGCGATTACATTACATCAAGAAAAAAATGTTCAACCAAACATCCGAATTAGAATTACAACGTAATGTCCATTACATTACATGGTCCAACCCGGTAAACCAAACGGACTCTAAAGGGCCCGTTTGGTTTGCAGGATTGGACAACGTAATGTAATTGGCATTACGTTGTCAATCTAACTCGGGTGTTTGGTTGGACAAAAAAAATTAGATGTAATGTAATCGCGATTACAAGTTTGATTACATTACATCAGTTTCTTCTAAACTCAATTACATCATAAAACCTATGTAATCGCAATTACATTACAACTTAAGCGGAAGGTTGGTATACTATAATTTGGTCTTTTTGTTCGTTTTTGGTCATTTTTTGCTGTTTTTGTTTGTTTTTTGTCATTTTTGTTCGGTTTTGGTCATTTTTGTTCGTTTTTTGTCATTTTTATTCGTTTTTGGTCATTTTATGTTGTTTTTTGTCGTTTTTGGTCGTTTTGGTCGTTTTTTGTCGTTTTTGTTCGTTTTTTGTTATTTTTGTTCGTTTTGGTTGTTTTTGTTTGTTTTTTGTTCGTTTTTGCCCCTTTTGTGTTGTTTTTGTCCGTTTTTTTGTCGTTTTTGTTCGTTTTTTGTCATTTTTGTTCGTTTTTTGTTGTTTTTGTTTGTTTTTTGTCTTTTTGTTGTTTTTGTCCGTTTTTTTGTCGTTTTTGTTCGTTTTTTGTCATTTTGTTCGTTTTTCGTTGTTATTGTTTTTTTATCGTTTTTTTCGTTTTTGTCATTTTTTGTTGTTTTTGTTCGTTTTTTTGTCGTTTTTTATTCGTTTTTGTAATTTTTGTTCGTTTTTTCATTTTTGTTCTATTTTTTGTCGTTTTTGTCTTTTTTTTTGTTCGTTTTTTGTCGTTTTTGTTCATTTTTTTGTCATTTTTGTTCGTTTTTTGTTGTTTTTGTTTGTTTTTTTTTTGTCGTTTTTGTTGTTTTTTGTTGTTTTTGTCCGTTTTTTGTTGTTTTTGTTCGTTTTTTTTTGTCATTTTTGTTCGTTTTTCGTTGTTTTTGTTTGTTTTTTGTCGTTTTTGTCCCTTTTGTTGTTATTGGTCTTTTTTTGTTCGTTTTTGTTTGTTTTCTGTAATTTTTGTTCTTTTTGTCATTTTTGTTCGGTTTTTTTGTCGTTTTGGTCCTTTTTTTGTTCATTTTTTGTCGTTTTTGTTCATTTTTTGCCATTTTTGTTCGTTTTTGGTTGTTTTTGTTTTTTTTTTTGTCGTTTTTTTTGTTGTTTTTGTCCGTTTTTTTGTCGTTTTTGTTCATTTTTGTCATTTTTTGTTCGTTTTTGGTTGTTTTTTTTGTCGTTTTTGTCCTTTTTTTTTGTTCTTTTTGCCCCTTTTTTGTCGTTTTTGTTCATTTTTTGCCTTTTTTTATCGTTTTTGATCAATTTTTTACGTTTTTTTTTTTATCGTTTTTTGTCGATTTTGCACATTTTTTGCCATTTCTGAATGTTATTTATCGATTTTTGTCGATCTTGTACGTTTTTGACAATTTTTCACGTTTTTTATCGTTTTCTATCGTTTTGGTCGATTTTGCATGTTTTTTTTTTTCGCTTTTTTTTTATCCTTTTTTTGCTTTTTTTTTTGGGTCTTTTTTCACTTTTTTTTGGTCGTTTATGCTCGTTTTTTTTCTTTTTGTTTGTTGTTTTTGTCGTTTTTGTCGTTTTTGTTCCCTTTTTTGTCATTTTTGGAATTTTTTTGCAAGCTTTTTAATCTTTTTGTCGTTTTTTGCTCGTTTTAATTCCCTCTTATTTTTGGTCTTTTTTCGTATTTTCGTTTTTTTGTCATTTCTGTTCCTTTTTATCGTTTTTTTTATTTTTTTGCTCTTTTTTATCGTTTTTTGTCATTTTTTTCTTTTTTTGTCGTTTTTGTTCATTTTTTGCCCTTTTTTTTTGTTTTTGGTCGTTTTTCGTCCTTTTTTTTCCTTTCATTTATTGTTGTTTTTTGTCAATTATTTTGTTTTTAGTCATTTTTTATCATTATTGGTCACTTTTTATGGTTTTCACATTTTTTATCTTTTTTTGTCGTTTTTCTTTTTTATCGCTTTTTCATTTTTGGTTTTTTTTTCCTTCTGTTTTGTTCGTTTGTCATTTTTGGTATTTTTTATTTTTTGACTTTTTTTTTCGTTTTTGGTCTTTTTTCAGCAGAAAACAAACCATTTCCCCCCTTTTTTTATTATTTATTTTTATTTTTTTTTCTTTTTTCTTTTTAAATTTTTGAAATTTTGTATTGATCAACTTTTTAAATTTTATGTTGTATTTTAAAAAAAATATTAAATTAAAAATTCAATTACATTACATGGTAAACCAAACACATGAATGCAATTAACATTACATTACATGGTTTGATTACATGTTTCAACCAAACATAGTAATGTAATTGTAATTCCATTACATTACAAACTCAATTACATTACAAACCCAATTCCATTACGATTACGATTACATTACAATGAACCAAACGCAACCTAAGTCAAGTTGGGATCTTATTACATTCTCAAGAGCAGCAATAAATGCCCTCACATGTGACCCTTAACAATATTGGAACAATTACAAAGTTCAACGTTTTTATAGATATAATTTCCTCAAAATGTGTGATATGGGTCACCCGAATCTTATTACTCCTCTATACCCCTCTCAAATAATACATAACTCCTAGTTTGACCATGAGAAGTTCACCCATAGGAAGTTTATAGAACACTAAGGCAAATTATAAGGGCACAGCACATTTTACTCAGGGCTGTCCAAGTGTTAGTTTTTCATTATTTACAAGTTTGCCACTGAAAAAATTACTCAGGGCTATCCAAGTGGTAGGTATAAAAGATAAGTGTTATAATTTTTGTTTCTTTCCTCACTCTCCATTCCTCACAAGAAGAAGAAGAACAACAAGAAGAAGAAAAAAAAAAAAACAAGAACAAGAACATCAATTTTTGCAAACCTAGTTTATTTTGATTTTTTGCTCTCTTCTAATTTTTCAGATCTCTTTCGCCAAACCCTACTTTATTTTTCTTCTTCTTGTTTGGGCATTATGGATGAAACCCTAGTTGTAGAAGAAATTGGGTTATCAAATCTATCAAATCTATTAATCTATTAGTCTATTAACCAATTTTTCTTTATTAATAGAAAAATTATGCATGAAATCCTAGTTGTAGAAGAAAACTATGGAAGAAATCTTAGTTGTAGAATAATTGGGTTTATATCAGGACTGCCACAATTTCTGACAGTCCTAGAAGTATTGAGGACTGCCAGAAATTGTGGCAGTCTTGAAATAGTCTCGATGTACAACAGGACTGCCACAATTGCTGGCAGTCCTAGAAGTAATGAGTACTGCCAGAAATTGTGGCAGTCTTGAAATAGACTCGATGTACAACAGGACTGCCACAATTTCTGGCAGTCCTAGAAGTAATGAGAACTGCCAGAAATTGTGGCAGTCCTAGAAGTATAGTTAATTTTGAACTATCCTTGCCTTTACAGGGCTTTATTCTACTTTGAATGTTCGGATAGTTTATATGGATGTCATGAGGCCATTTGCCGAGTCAACTCTACTAGGGTAGGTTTATGCACTGCCTGTAGATTATCATCATTTCGCTTAATTAGACTTAGCCAATGGTGAATAATCGCTAAGTGAAACACTCATATGGATTTTTCCTTTGATGGAATCAGAAGCTTGAGGGCTGGACAGCAGTGGACACACAATGGATTTTTGCTTCATCACTGACTTGTATACTCTAAAACATCGAGTATGGTTATAAACTTAGAAATACACCTGAAGTAATGAGGACTGCCACAATTTCTGGCAGTCCTAGAAGTAATGAGGACTGTCAGGAATTGTGGTAGTCCTGAAAGGGACATGCTCTACAGCAGGACTGCCACAATTTTTGGCAGTCCTAGACATATTGAGGACTGCCAGAAATTGAGGCAGTCCTGAAAGATACTTGCTGTACAGCAAGTTCCTTTCAGGACTGCCACAATTTCTGGCAGTCATAAACTCGAAATTCCCGAATAAAAAAAAATATGTTAGGGTTTATTTCAATCTTGATAATAGAGTAAAATATGCATTTTAGGATTTATTTTCATGCATTCTTTGTGAGAAAAGAAGTATTTAACCTTTATTTTCATGCATTTTAGGGTTTATTTAATTTTTTTGGTGCCATCGAAATTGGAAAAGAGAAGGAAACTAGGGTTTTGATGGAGATGGTGATGATGGAAATGGTGGAGAAGAAGAAGATGATGATGATGAGAAAAAAAAACTAGGGTTTTGATGGAGATGTGAGAATGGAAATGGTGGAGAAGAAGAAGATGGATAGAAGAAGAAGAAGAAGAAGAAGAAGAAGAAAGCTAGGGTTTGTGAAGAGAGAGAGTGAAAATTTGAAATGAGAGTGATTTTTCGGGTTTGGGGGGGCTGTGGGGTTTGGACAGCCCCCTGAGTGAAAAATTTGGACAGCCCGAGTAAAAGTTCCTCAAAGTCTGACTAGCCCTAATCCTGGCTAGCTCCGAGTAAAAAAATATGTGCCCTTATAATTTGCCAACACTAAAGGTACCAATTCAGATTACACATACACTAGGAAGCATGATTATATATGAACACTCCAAAATCTCAGCCGTGCCATGTCAGACAGACCCCGGACGCTCTGAAACAAACTAAGACACACCAAAATACATAATGTGTCATTACTGTCATGTGGTATTCATGTCCTTGCAACATAGCGTATAAAAATGGCCTCAATATTGACATGTGATCTTTAAGTTGCATAACCTAATTCAATTTAAGTCTAAGTAAACATAGGTCCCCAAAATTACATTATCTAGCACCTAGGAAGCAGACATTGCAAAATCGGATTTTTGGGGAGGGACTGTCGTGTAGACCAGCCTGGAACATCACTCGCCGGGAGAACTGTTCTTGTCGTCTTCCCCAGCCGCACTCACAAACCCTAACCTAACCCACACCAAAAAAATTAACTCTATATAACTCCCTCTCAGCCGCAAACCCTAACCCACTCCCTCTCTTGCAAACCCTAGCTACGCCCGACCCACCACAGCCGCCGGCCACCTAGATCCGCTCTGGGCGCCGCTCCAGTCGGCTAGGCGACGATCCACCACCACTATTGGGTTTGCCACTCCATGGTGAACGCGGATCAGATTTTTTTTGACCCCCATGACGCCTCCTCCGTTGCGTAGCACCCCGGCAGCCGACCCTAGTCGGACACGTACGTGTCACTCCCTTTACCCCTTTTCTTTTGTGTCTCGTTTTCACTTATCTGGGTTGCCCGATGTCGTAGGGTGTGTAAGTAAGCTTGGACACGAGGAAAACGCATCAGAGCGCACTGTAATCCCCTTGGACACAGGATACGGTGTCGAGAGCGGAGGCCCGTGTCCCTAACTGTCCAGACACGGGTATGACGTTTAGGTTTTGATATGGGATTGTATTTCCAGTTAGCCATCAAACTTCAGATTAAGTTAGTATACACATGTTTTATTACTACTATGATATGTTATATTATTATATTGATAAATAAATCATGTTAAAGTGTGAAATGTGGAATAATATTGTGTTTAGCTCAATAAGTCACCATAAACTGTTGGTATAATATTTTGTACAAATACTATGGGTATTGAAGAATATTTCCAGCATATTAGTTATTCATCTATGTATTTATTTTGCTTGCGTATTCAACTTCATATTTCATACATTTTTACGTATTTTGTTCAATACGGCCACCTTGAGCCCTAACCTAGCAGGTTGTGAGTACTCAAGTGAGCCAAAATACATTCAAGGCCTGTACAAATCATTTTGGACTTGATTCATGGCCTTGGTCCCGTATTTTGTACTTAGGTTCAATTGTGTATACGTGGACAAATATATTGAACAATTAATTAATTATTTCAGAAACTGTATTTTGCTATATTTAAAATTTTAAACAGTCTTTTAATGCTATAAAAGTTCCGAGAAAATTAGAATGAAATACTCTGTTAAGTTAGCTAATTTAATATAATTTTTCCAGATTTTTATTTACAGATTTGTCACCATAGGAAAATATGTTTTCAGAGCCTACTTTTGAGATGAATATGTATTCTGATTTTTAATAAATGCCCACAACAGATTAAAAATTCCAAAAAAATTATAATAAATTATTATAATTAATAAGGGTGATTATGGTGTTTTATTTCATATTTTTTTGAGCTTTATAACTACCTAAATAATTATTCGAACACAATGGACATCCTGAATTATAATTGATAAATTGTGCATTGTGTCGAGATTCCTAACTTTGGGTAATCAAACGCCGTAGTTTTGCCAACCAACTTAGTATTAAGATTTTAAGGAATTTATAATGTTGTCATAGGTTTTGTGTCACGTAAATTGATGTGATATGCTAAGTCATAACTTAGCTAGAAGTCCTAGTTAGATGTGGCGTCGCACCACTAGTGTTAAGTTAAGTAGCTTAGAGACTTTGAGCATAGAATGGGAATCTGAGATTTTATATCCTTTTGACAGTGACAGGGCACCAGGCTTCTTCCTCTACATTCTTATTGCACTGCCTTGCTTGAGGCAAGTACAAACTTTATTTACCGTACATGATAATGATCTGCGAATGAACACTATTAATATAGTTATTTACAACTGAAATCATATTTCACATGTTTCTATATACTTCTCATAATTTTATACTGTTACTAGTATCTTTCCACATGTTAACACTTTGGGGATGGGGAAACTGCTAGTTGAGTACGTGATTAGATTGTAACTTAGTACATGTAGCGAGCTCGGTTACACCTCATGCAACCTTGCCGTAGGCCTTATCCTCTATACTTGTACAATCAGTACATTTATACTTGTAGACTTGTATGTTTGTACATTTTTTTCATGTAGACTTGTACATCGGTACATTTTATATCCATTGACCGTTCACGTACTTACTAGAGTTTCAAACACCTTATATGTGTACCACCATGACAAGTGTACTTTCCATATGATAGAATATGATATGACATGTTCCTTATTTAGCATATCTTTTTTCATTCCATGCTCAGTATGTTCAGTTTGTAGTGACAGTACTTGCTCCCTTCCTGACAGGAAACATTGCAGGCATCCTTTCTGAGGAAGAAATACTCTGTGACACTTATTATGGATCCGCTGTAGAGGACCAAGCCGTTGCCCCTGAGGAAATCCCTGCAGGAATCTCGTTTAGTTTCCTTGGACTTAGCTCACTCCCTTGGTATTGGTGTTTTGGAAAAAACAGCTTAGACTCCACCTTTGCCACTGGACTTTGTCTCCAGCTATATACTAGGAAATGTAATAATTAAATCTGAAGTTGTTTACTTTCGCTCATAGATGCTGTGTTGTGATGAACAATTAAAGTATGATATTAGAACTATTAGTGCCTCAGATGTATGTTTTGTCTCTACTTAGTACAACTTACTACGCTATAACACAAGCGTAGGCTGGGCATGGCCCGGCCCGGCCCGGCCCAACAACTTGGGTAACGGGTCGTGACAAGGACACATCAAAATAGGTATTATGTTTGTGTTTCCATGTCTTTAGCGTGTTTTTATATCCGTGCAATAGCCTAGCACAATCAACACTCTTTTGCTAAGCTGTACAGACGCATCTCTGGACTGTAGACATTTGTATGTGAACATATATCGACACAATAATTCTTCAGTATGTGAACATGTACTGACACAATAATTTTTCAACGTGTGCATGTAAGCCATGGTCGCCCAATGGCTAGGTTCTACAAGGTCCCAAAATATAGCCGAAAATTACTATGGTGGAGCCATTCATGCCAACTATGTTGCACGAATGTGGATGGTGGATAAGGACACACGAGATACAATATTTTTCAAATATGTAGAAGGTAGTAACCTACGTGGCACGAATACGAACACAGATACCAGTACAAACATGATACAGATAGGGACACCATTTTTCTGTGTCCATGCAACATAGATGCCAATCATAATGATATATGATAAAAAAATTGATTATTCATGAATCTAACTACAACCTTTATATATATATATATATATATATATATATATATATATATATATATATATATATATATATATATATATATATATATAACGGTTACTGCTGTGTCATAAAAAGAAATATCCTGCTACAATGAATATTTATCGTGTTCTAATTAATCTATCACTTGGAACAATATAAGAGTATACGGACGGTGTCAACTTCCGATTAATTCAATAAAATAGGTCTTGTGGATACATGCACACTCGGAGCGACAACAATATCCTTAACGATCACAAATAAATAACAAGCACAAATAACCAAACTAATGACACAAGGTCAAACTCGACCTACTTCAAGTGATAATGAGAGGAACTTTATTCAATCAATAAGAGAAACCTTACAAGGATTACACACAATACCATAATGTGAAACCTTCGCCTTAAGAGATCTTCGACGAACTATCTCCTTCTTCCACTTAAAGACTCCCTTGATGGTCTTTTAGTAAACCCTAAGAAAATCATTTTTTATACTAAGGACACTAATGCCTCAAGCAACAAGCTAACCAGCCCTAGAGATGATGGAGATTCTTTTATAGGACCCTCGTTATTAACCTAAGTAAGGTACAATTCGAACCGTCAAAAACAAGCCTTTAGATCTGAACCATCCACCAAAAACAAACAGCCCCGACCCAACGACATAAGGATGGTACGCTGCCGACATGCCTCCGGTACACTGAATGCGCACAAAAATATGCCTCAAATTCTCTCAGGTTTTCATAAATGTTATTTGTATATCAGAAATTCTCTCTCACAACATATATGTTTCTAGAAATTGTTCCTATAGCACAAAGTTTCTTGAATTTACAAGCGGAGAACAAAAAGTCCAAGAAATGGGCATTTTTGCTAAAAACGGAGTTATAAGAAAAGAAAAAATCATTAAAATTTAAAAAAAAATCAAAAGATGTGCCCATCCAATGGGCGTATCATGCTTAAAAAATCCCTTGGATGGGCATATTTTGTGCACATAACGCCAATCCGAAGGACGTATTGTGTGCCAAAATTGCCCCTTTGGAAGGGCGGTTTTTATGCTCTAAACGCCTATTCGATCGACGTTTTTTAAACAGATTTATTTCAAAATTTATTTGGTTGGTTGACATTTAGCTGTATGGGTTTAATGTTTACATTAAATGGGATTGGTTAGGTGTGGATTATAAAAGAGAGGGAGTCGTAAAAAAGGCAAATATAATTGTTACACAACTTTTTACTTTAGTTCACATACCCACTTTCTTTACCATTTTTTTTTACCACCCACCCCTCGTACAACTGTAAAAAAAAATCACAAAAAAACATCACTTTTTTTCCACCCAAATCCTGTAAAAAAACTAAAAATGAAAATGAAAAAAAACACAAAAAACGCTGATTGGCTGGGGATTTTCTGCCAAGAATACAACCAACCAAATGACGTTTTTGTTGGAGAATCCCCTTGATTCTCTCTCCTCTTGTTATTAGTTATTATTAGAGAAGATTTTTGTTATTAGTAGAGAAGGTTTTTTTTTTGCCATAAAAGTTCTCCTTGATTCAAGGATGAATATTGATTGTAATAAAGTTCTCCTTGATTCAAAGATGGATATTGATTGTATATATTCTATTTAAATCGGCCTTGGGGCTGAAGAACAAACATGAAAGCATTCACCACTTATTTTCTAATATGGTATCAGAGCCCGGTTCCTAACCTAGGGTTTGTAAAGTTTTTCCCTTAACCCAGTTAGGCTCTCAATGGCCGATTCCAATAGATGGTAGTAAGCCCTCACCGGCTCAACAAACAACGATGACTCCTCCACGACAACTGATGGAGTAGGCCACGAGAATGGTGCAGCAGGCCATGGCGATGGTGGAGGCGTTGGTCGCGGTATTGGCGGCGGTACTGGCCATGGCGATGGCGGCGGCAATGGAGACGAAAGTTCTTTCGGAGACGACGACTTCAACGAAAGTAAGAAGTCGGACAAACCTTGGTGTGATCATTGCAAACACGCATGGCATACGCGTGAAACATGTTGGAAGCTCCATGGAAAGCCACCGAACTGGAAGAAGAAAGGTGGTAATGAGGGTCGTGCATTTCAGGCTAGTAATTCAGATCAAGGACAACAATTTTTTTCAACTCAGCTTTCACTCACGACGGAACAACTAGACAAACTGTTCAAATTTCTCGAATCTCAAACTCCTTCTTGCTCTATTGCACAAAAAGGTAATTCTGCTCTTCTTAGTGTCAGTCCCAACCACACTTGGATAGTAGATTCAGGTGCAACCGATCACATGACAAGTGAATCTATTCTATTTTTTTTTTCATATAGTCCCTGTGTAGGGAATCAAAAAGTAAAAGTCACAGATGGCTTGTTTTCAGCCATTGCAAGTAAAGGTTCAGTTGTGTTGTCTCCAATATTGACTCTTAAAGATGTCCTTCATGTTCTAACCCTATCTTGTAGCCTAATGTCTATCAGTAAATTAGTCCAAAAAAACTGTCAAACTACTTTTTTTTTGTTCTCACTGTGTCTTTCAGGACTTGAACTCGGAGAAGATGATTGGCAGTGCTAAGAAGAATGGAGGACTCTACTACTTCAACATTGGACCTAAATCACAACTACCTTCCAAACCGATAAGTTCCTGCTTTGAGTCTCTTTTTGTTTTGAATAATGATGACAACATTATATTATGACATTCACGATTAGGTCATCTTATTTTTTGTTATTTAAAACTGTCATGCCCCAATACCGAAATACGGGGACGGACGTAGGCCAGCTACACCGTATAACGTATGAAGATGTTATACGGCGATCGTGGCTGTCAATCTTGTTGGGTATCCTAGCATGCAAACAGTCTATGGCCTAAATCTGATCTCATATCCACAGACAATAATCAATAAAATAACTACAAGAGAGAGAATCATATGAAAAGCATGAAATACTCATATGATAATCATAGAGTCTATAATAAGAAATGATATAGACAAGAATACCTTCCCATACAGTTCCCTCATGGTCAGAAACTGAAGCCCGTCCTCCAAGTCAAGTCTGAAAGATCCACAGGGTCGGTCTCAGACAATCTGGGAACAATCCATGGTTGGTCAGGCCAACCGTAGCAAGTACCAGAAAGGAAGGCTCAAGGACGGGCGAAGAAAACCAGCATGATATAATATATGACAGGAATAACATGTATGAACAACAGTAATAGGGGTAAAGGATCGTGCGGTACCAACGCACGATCACAGAATATAAAGCAACAATCCAACTACTAATACGTAAGTAACCAACAATCATCACAGTCATCCTAACATCCACTAATGCTTGCATTGCCAACTGGAACTCGTAATCTGTTATCGGAACAGTAACCCATCCCTACATCAAACAAGAACAAGGGAATGAATTACCGCGCCGGGACAACGTTACGTGCCAGCCAGCTTAGCAAGCAACAAGCCATACAATTTAGGTGAATAAACGGCCACTCAAATGTCTACCGCTGTCTATGTGGATGTTGGGTTACCCCAACAATGCAATATAAGAATCCTCAGATCGTACTATGCCAGAAGGGCTAACGAGGCCAAATAATAACGCATAGCACATAGATAAGCACTGGTCCCTCAAAGGCAACCATGCGAAACAGATCAATCACATGGTAGTACATATAGTAGTCGGATACTGCCATCCGCTATTGCGGACGATAACAATATCCGGGGCGGTCAGCCTTGCGCTAGACATGTAATCATAGCACCTGTGGTGGCTGGCATGCACGATCTCAAGATTCTGCTCCCTCCCAATGCTTCTACCATCTTTAGTTGCCTAGATTAACCCTTACATTTATCTGGAATCACATGTCGTGGTCACATGCTCATCCTCCTAGATGTCTTACCTCAGTATGGGTACACTAAGTACGAATCCATCTTAACACTGAAAGTCTCAAATCTGGATTCATTCTTAGTGTAATGCAGCAAGCAGTCAATCAGTCCTAACCACGCTAAAACTACAGGCCAACTACCATGTCCGTGCTGGAAGATGAATACACTGCCATATAACACATAAAAGTATGTAGCACCTCAGTGCACACATAGAATAGCACCTCAGTGCACGTATAGAATAGCACCTCAGTGCACTCGTAGGATAGCACCTCAGTACACACATAGAATGGTACCAGTACGGGTATAAGTAGTCAAGTCAGGACATGGTCAATCAGTCAATCACATGGAGTCCTCTGCCCACTTTGTGGCATGGATACTAGGTTAGGTACATGGTCAGGGTCTCTACTATAGTAGCATCTCAAGTACACATAGGGGTCTACAGCTCTAATCATCAAGTCGGCCTATCCACCGGATCAATCTATCAATAGTCTTCCCATCCCCGGTGGGATAAATATCATATCAGGAAAAATACGATCACTTGGTACTAGGATAATTACTATAGACAATGCTAGGCCCTCTGGCTCACAAGAATCCTTCGAGTCAATGATCACAGGCTATCAGCAACTAAGTCTCCCAACTACCGGGATACAGCAAAGGTTCCAGGTTTTGGGCGCTTGGAAAGTCGAGTAAAAATCATATATCAAAATCCTCGGTATCTTTCTCGTTCCGCGAAACATTCGCACAATAATCCAACTCCAGGAATCCAATGAGTCTACCGATACATTATTCTAGATCAATCCTCAAATACTACGCAATCTAAATATTCCCAATGTCACAATTCCGATACATAGACAACTGTCAGCCCTATCTGGCTATACTAGGACAACTCCTAGAATGAATGGTCAGGGTAAAAGTGTTTATTAATTAATGTCGCCGAAAAATGGCAAGGATTGCATGAACCACTCTGGAGCAGATCCATAACCCTTAAACCAAACAAGGACCACGGTTGAAGACCGTATCCCGAGTAGAACCGCTCTCCTTACGCTATCCGACGGACAAGACAGGTCAAGACGCTAGGCGACTAATCTAGTCGGGAGTCTACCTAGCAGGCAATGGGATCAGGTAAACTATGCCAAGGTGAACATGCACGAGCCCAGTCCAGCAAACCAAAGGAATGGTTCTGCCCAATCCTTCGAACCAAATTCCTGATCGGAAATTCTGGAAAAAATTCGACAGAGTCTCCTTTGTAATCTGGACGGGAGCACCCTACGAATTGGGGCTAAAACCACTCGGCGCAACATGCCACAGAATCGTAGAATCGCAGGCTGAGAACACTAAGTCTCAGCTACCAGCAGTACTACGATGCGTACTGGAAACAAATTGATAGCCGAGAACACTAAGTCTCGGCCTCCAGCAGCACTACGATGCGTACTGGAAACCAATCAAACCCGAGACCACTAAGTCCCGGCCTCCAGCAGCACTACAATGCGTACTGGGCGCCAAGCCAACACATATAACAAGAAATCGCCTCGCAGGGCGCATCACAGCACATGTCCATAGTTCTAACCCAAGCACAATTACACCCACAAGAATAGTTAGCCAGAGCCGTTACCCGACCGCGAGTCGGACACGGGGCATACGGGGACAATTTGTACAAGTGAGTCGTGCTCGTGTCCTCGGAGGTGTGGATGACCCATCCGAGTTGTCCGATACGGTCTATCCCGGTATCGAACCAAGCTATCCTAAGTTATCATCATGGCAGTTCTACTACTAGGCTACACTAATCATGGTTATACAATTTACAAGTACAAATTAATTAAATGCAATAAAATCCAGGAAAGAGGGCAAAAGCCGTCGATGAGCAAGGGATACTTGCCTAGGGGGCTCGGCTAGGTAAGCAAGTCTTCGGCAATCATGATCCAAGCTTGCACGCCAATCGAGGTCCTCGAAACACACAATAAACAATTATTAGAATTACATAATAAAATAATGACAAAATCATGAAGAATGGCACGAGGCTATGCCGTACGGGTCCCGCAAGTAGTACATGGATCTGGCATGGAAACCGAGGCACGTGGATCGATATAGACACGAAACCGAGACGTGCACACATATCGAGACGTACACGAGAATCGAGATGACTCGAGGATCGAGATGAACATGAGACAACGTGTACGTAAATCGAGACACGCACGTAGATCGAAAAAATTACGAATATCGCGATGGCGCATGAATCAACGCGACACACAAATTGAGGCATATACGCAAATCGAGACGGAGCGAGATTCAAGGAAGCACACAAATCAATACGACATACAAGTCGACGTATGCACGCAAATCGATGCGGTGCAGAGTCCAAGGTGATACGCAAACTAAGGCGGCACGTAAATCTGTACGTGCACACAAATCGGGATGGCACAAAGTCCAAGATGGCACACATACCAATGCGATACGCAAATCGATGCATGCACGCAAATCGATACGACACGGAGATCAAAGTGGCACGCAACCGAGGTGACACGCAAATCGGTATAGGTATACGAATCGGAGCGGCACGGAAATCGAGATGGGCACAAAGGCCGAGACATAAAAAATGAGGCAACACGTAAACCAATGGGGCACGGTGCCCGAGGCAGCACGGGGCTCGAGACGTCCCGCTGCCCAAGGCAGCACGTAGACCGAGGTGCATAAAAATGAGACTGACACGTACACCGAGGTGCATGCGTCCCAAAAACACGGGGAACGAGGAAGCGCACCAACCGAGGGTGCGCTGCCCGAGGTAACACGTTGCACGAGGCATCGCACAGCTCGAGGCAGCACGCTGCCCGAGGTACGACGATCGAGGGGCTCGCTTCCCGAGGAGCTCACAGCCCGAGGAGGGGAGAGAGGAGGGTGGCGGAGCTCACCAGAGGCGGACTCGGCCAGGTCGGGTCGGGTCGGACCACCAGCGGGGGAGGGTGGTCAGCAGAAGGAGCCAGGTCGGGGCGGCACTGCTGGCCGGAGAAGAACGGCGGAGGAGACGGAGGCCGTCGGAGAGCTCGGCCAAGTCGGGTCGGGGGCTCCCGGCGGCAGAGGGAGGAGACAGAGAGAGATGGGAGTTGGCGGCGGTGGCCGAGACAAGGGCGGCCGCGGTAGTGGCGGGCGCCGGAAACAATGAGAGAGGGAGAGATGGAAGTGGTGGCAGCAGGAAGTAGTGGAGACGGCGGCGCGACGCTGAGGGTGGCCGGAGGCGACGAGGACGATGATGGTGGCGCTGGAAGTGGTGATGGCGGTGGCGCTGGTGGCTGAAGGGGGCGGCCATGGCGGTGGCGCCGGAGATGGAGGCGGTGGTGGTGAGGGAGGCGATGGCGACGATGGGGGTGGTCGCCATGGCGGTGGCGGCGGCCATGGGGGTGCGGGTCACCGGAGATCGAGTGGGAAAGGACAGGTGAGGGAGAGAGACTGAGAGGGAGGGGGTTGCGCCGGAGAAGTGGCGCGAGCGGTCGCAAAGGAGGGGGCCGGGACGAGCTCAGGAAAAAGGGGGAAGAGGATAGTGAAGAGAGAGAAAGGTGAGGGGGAAGAGATGAGTTGAGTGAAGAGAGAGGGGTTAGGTAGGGGGGTGTGCTGTTCTCTAGGAAGGGGAGAGAAAGAGAGGGTGAGTGAAATAGGAAATATAACATAATAAAATAATAATAATAATAATAATAATAATAATAATAATGGTAATGACATTAATAATAATAGAAACATTTTAATAAAAGCTAACCATGTTAACCCCAATAATAATAATAATAATAAAATATTAATAACAATTCAATGGGAACAATAATCAAATGTCAGGCCTAAACAAGTAAGGCCAGCACAAGTCCGGAAAAATAAATAAAATTTTAAACAAATATGAAATTTGAAAATAACCCATATACGATTATATACCTATTATCAAAATAGGGATATGACATCCTACCCACCTTACAAAAATTTCGTCCTCGAAATTTCAAAATTATCAAAATAGAGTTTTCAAAACTAGTACATATATATCTGCCATGAAAACTCTACCCACCTTACAGAAATCAAGTAATACAATAAGAAACGAACAAAATCTCAATATGAAAACATCAAAGAGAACAAGGTCTAGCTAAATAAATCAACTCGCAAGGTAAATCCAAAACATCGAAAGAATCTCGAAAATCAAAGTCTCGCATATACGAAATAACCCCATAAATCAAAACAAGTATAGAATGTCGAAAACAATGTCAGAAAACGTAAAATCCTAACTGCATAAAAAAATAATAAATCCGCATAAAATCATAAAATACAGGATATTTGTCTCGAACCGATGACCGTAGTTTCCTAATATCCGAAATATGTGTGCCATAGTCATTTCCTGCCTCGCCATCCGGAATGGCTGCAAAAGATTCACCATGACACTATAATCGAGCGGCTGCAACTTTCGTTACCACACCGTCAAGGTATATTGGGGTCACTTGGTACTCTTGACAAATACCCAAAACGAATCAAATCCATAACCCAAATATCCGTATCACTAGAATCACAAAATCTCTAACAATATAACGAGTCCTAGAAAACCATCAAAATCCAAAATCCAAAATCTAGGTGAATCGTAACACACATCAAAAAATATCTTCAATAATAACCACAAGATAGCTTTTCTAGAAAAATACTCCAAACCAAGGATCCATATCAAAATATAATGTATAGAAAGTATATCTATAATCAAAATAATATCTGAAACAGATAATCATGATTGTGGAAATATCCCGAATCAAAGGAGCTGAATTCATATAAGAATATCCACTGGATACTCAATAAATATTAAAATATCCAATATCAGAGTCCAGATGAAATTTTCATTCCGCAGCAATCCAGCCAACGCTCGAAGAGGGCGATAATGATACTAAGTCAACACGAAGTCAACGCACGAAAGGGATAACAAGAAATCAACCAAGGCGAAACACCGGTAGAGAGTACAGAACCCAAGATAAATAATCATTAACCAAATGATGGAGATAAGATAAAATCTTATCGGATAAAACGATCGACATGACCAACTATAGGATCATATCTATCAAACAAGGATCAGAGGTAGATAACAACGAATAAGACATGGCCAAGCAAGATAGGTCCAAGTAGAGAAAAGGACCAGTTTGTAAGATCAAGGGAGCGAAGGGCAAGTTTATAGCAAGTTAGAATCCTAAGGAATTATGGACTGAGATCAATAATCATGTGATACCCAACGATATCTCAAATCGAAACCTGCGTGGGCCACCAATAAAACCTTGTCACGCCCCAATACCAGAATACGGGGACGGACGTAGTCCAGCTACACCGTATAAGATATAAAGACATTATACGGCGATTGTGGCTGTCAATATTGTTGGGTATCCTAGCATGCAAGCAGTCTATGGCCTAAATATGATCTCATATCCACAGGCAATAATCAATAAAATAACTACAAGAGAGATAATCATATGAAAAGCAGGAAATACTCATATGATAATCAGAGAGTCTACAATAAGAAATAATGTAGACAAGAATACCTTCCCACACAGTTCCCTCATGATCAGGAACTGAAGCCCGTCCTCCAAGTCAAGTCTGGAAGATCCACAGGGTCGGTCTCAGGTAATCTGGAAACAATCCAGGGTTGGTCAGGCCAACCGTAGCAAGTACCAAAAAGGAAGGCTCAAGGACGGGCGAAGAAAACCAGCATGATATAATATATGACAAGAATAGCATGTATGAACAGCAGTAATAAGGGTAAAGGATCGTGCGGTACCAACGCACGATCACAGAATATAAAGCAACAATCCAACTACTAATACGTAAGTAACCAACAATCATCACAGTCATCCTAACATCTACTAATGCTTGCATTGCCAACTGGAACTCGTAATCTGTCATCGGAACAGTAATCCATCCCTACATCAAACAAGAACAAGGGAATAAATTACCGCGTCGGGACAGCGTTACGTGCCAGCCAACTTAGCAAGCAACAAACCATACAATTTTGGTGAATAAGCGGCCACTCAAATGTCTACGGCTGTTTATGTGGAGGTTGGGTTACCCTAACAATGCAATATAAGAATCCTTAGATCGTGCTATGTCCAGCAGGGCTAACGAGGCCAAATAATAACGCATTGCACATGGATAAGCACTGGTCCCTCAAAGGCAACCATGCGAAACAGATCAATCATATGGTAGTATATATAGTAGTCGGATACTGCCATCCGCTATTGCGGACGATAACAATATCCGGGGCGGTCAGCCTTACGCTAGACAGGTAATCATAGCACCTGTGGCGGCTGGCATGCACGATCTCGAGATTCTGCTCCCTCCCAATGCTTCTACCATCTTTATTTGCCTAGATTAACCCTTACATTTATCTGGAATCATATGTCGTGGTCACATGCTCATCCTCCTAGATGTCGTACCTCAGTACGGGTACACTAAGTACGAATCCATCTTGACACTGAAAGTCTCAAATCTGGATTCATTCTTAGTGTAATGCAGCAAGCAGTCAATCAGTCCTAACCACGCTAAAACTACAGGCCAACTACCATGTCCGTGCTGGAAGATGAATGCACTGCCATATAACACATAAAAGTGTGTAGCACCTCAGTGCACACATAGAATAGCACCTCAGTGCACACATAGAATAGCACCTCAGTGCACTCGTAGGATAGCACCTCAGTGTACACATAGAATGGTACCAGCACGGGTACAAGTAGTCAAGTCAGGACATGGTCAATCGGTCAATCACATGGACAAGACAGGTCAAGACGCTAGGCGACTAATCTAGTCGGAAGTCTACCTAGCAGGCAATGGGATCAGGTAAACTATGCCAAGGTGAACATACACGAGCCCAGTCCAGCAAACCAAAGGAATGGTTCTGCCCAATCCTTCGAACCACATTCCCGATCGAGAATTCTGGAAAAAATTCGGCAGAGTCTCCTTTGTAATCTGGACGGGACCACCCTAAGAATTGGGGCTAAAACCACTCGGCACAACCCGCCGCAGAATTGCAGAATCGCATGCTGAGAACACTAAGTCTCAGCTACCAGCAGCACTACGATGCGTACTGGGAACAAATCGATAGCCGAGAACACTAAGTCTCGGCCTCCAGCAGCACTACGATGCGTACTGGAAACCAATCGAACCCGAGACCACTAAGTCTCGGCCTCCAGCAGCACTACAATGCGTACTGGGTGCCAAGCCAACACATATAACAAGAAATTGCCTCGCAGGGCGCATCACAGCACATGTCCATAGTTCTAACCCAAGCACAATCACAGCCACAAGAATAGTTAGCCAGAGCCGTTACCTGACCGCGAGTCGGACACGGGGCATACGGGGACAATCCGTACAAGTGAGTCGTGCTCGTGTCCTCGGAGGTATGGATGACCCATCCGAGTTGTCCGATATGGTCTATCCCGGTATCGGACCAAGCTATCCTAATATATCATCATGGCAGTTCTACTACTAGGCTACACTAATCATGGTTATACAATTTACAAGTACAAATTAATTAAAGGCAATAAAATCCAGGAGAGAGGGCAAGAGCCGTCGATGAGCAAGGGATACTTGCCTAAGGGGCTCGGCTAGGTAAGCAAGTCTTCGGCAATCATGATCCAAGCTTGCACGCTAATCGAGGTCCTCGAAACACACAATAAACAATCGTTAGAATTACATAATAAAATAATAACAAAATCATGAAGAATGGCACGAGGCTATACCGTACGGGTCCCACAAGTAGTACAAGGATCTGGCACGGAAACTGAGGCATACGGATCGATATAGACCCGTAAACCGAGACGTGCACGCATATCGAAACGCGTACGAGAATCGAGATGACTCAAGGATCGAGATGAACAGGAGACAACGTGCACGTAAATCGAGATGCGTATATAGATCGAGAAAATCACGAATATCGGGATGGCGCACGAATCAACGCAACACGCAAATCGAGGCATGTACGCAAATCGAGATGGAGCGAGATTCAAGGAAGCACGCAAATCAATGCGACATACAAGTCGACGTATGCACGTAAATCGATGCGGTACAGAGTCCAAGGTGATACGCAAACTAAGGCGGCACGTAAATCCGTACGTGCATGCAAACCGGGATGGCACAAAGTCCAAGGTGGCACATATACCAATACAACACGCAAATCGATGCATGCACACAAATCGATGTGACACGGAGATCAAAGTGGCGCTGGACGTGGTGATGGCGGTAGAAGTGGTAATGGCGGTGGCGCTGGTGGCTGAAGGGGGCGGCCATGGCGGTGGCGCCGGAGATGGAGGCGGTGGTGGTGAGGGAGGCGATGGCGACGATGGGGGTGGTCGCCATGGCGGTGGCGGCGGCCATGGGGGTGCGGGTCACCGGAGATCTAGTGGGAAAGGATAGGTGAGGGAGAGAGACTAAGAGGGAGGGGGTTGCGCCGGAGAAGTGGCGCGGGCGGTCGCAGAGGAGGGGGCCGGACGAGCTCGGGAAAAGGGAGAAGAGGAGAGTGAAGAGAGAGAAAGGTGAGGGGGAAGAGATGAGTTGAGTGAAGAGAGGGGTTAGGTAGGGGGTGTGCTGTTCTCCAGGAAGGGGAGAGAAAGAGAGGGTGAGTGAAATAAGAAATATAACATAATAAAATAATAATAATAATAATATTAATAATAATGGTAATGACATTAATAATAATAGAAATATTTTAATAAAAGCTAACCATGTTAATCCCAATAATAATAATAAAATAATATTAATAACAATTTAATGGGAACAATAATCAAATGTCAGGCCTAAACAAGTAAGGCCAGCATAAGTCCGAAAAAATAAATAAAATTTTAAACAAATACGAAATTTGAAAATAACCCATATATGATCATATACCTATTATCAAAATAGGGATATGACAAAAACACTTGTTTTCTAAGTTATTTCGTAATAAAGATTTATCTTTGTTTAAATGTGAGGCTTGTGAATTTGCAAAACATTATCGTTCCCATTTCCAATACAACCTTATAAACCATCAAAATCTTTTTTCTATTATTCACAGTGATGTTTGGGGCCCTAACCGTACAAGTACACTTTCTAAAAAAAAAGGTTTATCATATTTATAGATGACCATTCAAGAGTATGTTGGGTGTACTTGTTAAAGGGGAATCTGATGTTTGTCAGGCTGTAAAGGACTTTTTTAAAATGGTGCAAAATCAATTTCAGAAAACTATTCAATTCTTTAGAAGTGACAATGGCAAGGAGTACTTTAACACAATTTTTGGTAATTTTTTTCTTCAAAATGGAAATGTGCATCAAAGTTCATGTCCTAATACTCCACAACAAAATGGAGTTGCAAAAAAAGACACTTATTGGAGGTTTCCAGAGCTTTACTCTTCTCAAATAAACTACCAAATTATTTGTGGGGTGAAATAATTTTAACTGCTGCATATATTTAATTAACAGAATGCCCTCAAAAGTTCCCAATTTTCAAACTCCAATTCATATTTTTAAACAATATTTTCCTGTTACTTGTGTTTCAACTAATTTGGCATTAAAAAATTTTGGTTGCACAACATTTGTTCATGAACATAAAAATATTGGCAAACTTGAACCACGTGCTATAAAATATGTTTTTGTAGGGTACTCTCCAACCCAGAAGGGATATAAATATTTTGATCCAAAAAACAAGAAAATGTTTGTCACTATGGATGTCACATTCTTTGAAAACAAACCTTTTTTTGATGATACTCATCTTCAGGGGGAACTTAAAGGAAGACTCATTTCAAACTGAGAATATAAGTTTTTTAAATAAATTGCTCTTGCCTATATCACAAAATTCTAAGACATGTACGTTTCCACCAACAGAAAATGGCCATGATTCATTATCTGAACCTACTCCTACTATGAGTACGGAACTCGATGAATCCGAGCCTACACTTTCTCATGGAAAAAATAATGGCCATCATTATCTAAACCCACTCCTACTATGAGCAAGAAACTCGATAAATTCGAGCCTATACTTTCTCATGGAAAAACAATAAGAATTTTGAAGATGATAATAATGATGAACTAATTGAAATGCCATAAAATGAATCATCATCTAAAGAGAACAGGTTCAAAGTAGGAAACGAGACTTGGAAATAAAAGGTGTTTGTGAAGAAGAACCATAAAGAAGGGGATGTGTCAATATCTCAAGACTGCCATGAATCTGAACTGGGGAATAATCAACCTTCTAAGAAAGGAAAAGGTAAGTATATCTCTGTATCCGAGAGTCGTATCAGGTATCCTGATATAAATGATCCCATAGCTGTTAGAAAACCTGTTAGATCTTGCCCTAAATATCCTATGTTCGATTTTATATCATATTCAAACTTGGCTTCATCTTTTTCTGCCTTCACCTCCCAATTGTCTACTGTAGAGAATCCAAAGAATATACAAGATGCTCTAGAAGTTTCGAAGTGGAGGGAAGCTGTATTTGAGGAGATGAAAGCTCTTGAAAAGAACAAAACTTAGAGAGTCATGACACTATCAGTTGGTAAAAAGACCATAGGATGTAAGTAGGTGTTTACTGTAAAGTACAATTCAGATAGGTCAGTTGAAAGGTATAAGGCTCGCTTGGTGGCTAAGGGTTTCACTCAAATCTATGGCATAGATTACTCAGAGACATTTGCTCATGTTGTAAAATTAAACATTGTCAGAATACTTTTATCTGTTGTGGCTAACCTGGATTGTCCTCTATATCAATTGGATGTTAAAAATGTCTTCTTCAATGGTGATCTAGAAGAAGAAGTATACATGGATAGTCCTCCTGGCTTTGAAGACAAATTTGGATCAAAGGTATGCAAGTTGAAGAAGTCTCTTTATGGCTTAAAGCACTCTCCGAGAGCTTGGTTTGAAAGGTTTACTCACTCTATGAAGAACCAGGGGTACACTCAAGGACAAGCTGATCACACTTTATTCACCAAATTCTCCTATGATGGGAAATTTGTTGCCTTGATTGTTTATGTAGATGATATTGTCCTCACTGGAGATGATACAATTGAAATAAGAAGAGTAAAAGAGAGACTTGCTACAAACTTTGAAATCAAGGACTTAGGGTCTTTGAGATACTTTCTTAGTATGGAGGCTACTCGATCGAAGAAAGAAATTATGGTTTCACAGCATAAATACAATCTTGATCCATTGCGAGAAATAGGAATGAGTAGTTGTCGACCAGTCGATACCCCCATGGATTCTAATGTAAAATTTTGGGAATAAGAAAATATTCCTGTTGACACCGGAAGATACCAGAGGTTGGTGGGTAAGCTAATTTACTTGTCTCACACTAGAGCTGACATCGCTTTCTCAGTCAGTGTAGTGAGTTAGTTTATGCATTCTCCTTATGAGGAACATCTTGAGGCAGTTTATAGAATAATGAGATACTTGAAGGCCAATCCTGGAAAGGATTTATTTTTTAAGAAGACTAATGAAATAAATGTGTCTATATTCACTGATGCAGATTGGGCAGGTTTAGTCACAGGCAGAAGATTAACCTCTGGATATTGTACCTATGTATGGGATAATCTTGTGACATGGAGAAGCAAAAAATAAGGAGTTATAGCAAGAAGTAGTACAGAAGCCGAGTTTAGAGCTATGGCTCAGGGTATTTATGAAGGAATATGGATTCAAAGAGTCCTGGAGGAACTTAAGATGAAAATTGAGCTTCCATTAAAGTTATATTCTGACAGTAAAGCCGCCATAAGCATAGCCCACAACCTGGTTCAGCATGATAGAGACAAACATATTGAGATTGACCGTCACTTCATAAAAGAGAAATTAAAAGATGGAATCATACGTCTACCATTTGTGACCTTTAGTCAGTAAACTGCAGACATCTTAACCAAAAGCTTGGCACGACCCGTCTTTGAGCATTTGATACACAAGTTGGGCATGATAGATATCTATGCACCAACTTGAGGGGGGGTGTTGGAGAATCCCTTGATTCTCTCTCCTCTTGTTATTAGTTATTATTAGAGAAGATTTTATATTTTATTTTCCATAAAAGTTCTCCTTGATTCAAGGATGAATATTGATTGTAATAAAGTTCTCCTTGATTCAAGGATGGATATTGATTGTATTTCTTCTATTTAAACTAGCCTTGGGGCTGAAGAATAAACATGAAAGCACTCACCACTTATTTTCTAATAGTTTTTTTTTTTTACAAATGTGCCCTTTCATTGGGTGTTTTTTTTCACAGAATCAGAATGTGCCCATGCAATGGATGTTTTCTGTTAAGAATGCGCTCATGCTATGGCGTTCATTATTTTTTTAAGAAAACATCTTAATAAAAGATAATTCAGTTAATATGAATTAAAACTAACTAATACATTAAGTTTATTCAACAACTATTCTCATTCGAAACGCCTTTGCTTCGGCGTTTTTGCGCTCTTACCACAATTTTAACAAACTTTGTCCCGCCACCATAATTTCATGAATGTTTAATGCTATCAATGAAATTCTCTATATGTATATACATATATTTTTTATGTATCCGTGTTGTACCTATATTGATATAGTAAAAAAAGCAACGAAGGGAGGGAACAAAGGAAAAGGTTACCTCCCAGACATCAGTCTGATCCCGGATCCTTTCCGATGGCTTGGCACCTCACGGACCCGATCCGAACCGGAAGTGTCACGACCCGTACCCGCTTTTTGGGATACGAGTGCGTGTCCAGGCCAGCCTATACCGCAGTGTCGACAGTAGAACGCTGTCCAAGCCATAATAAAATAAAATGCTCATAAAACAATTATTGTTTCTCATTCACAACATCTAAGTTATTTTACAACATTTTAAAGTTTGCATTTAATCCAAGTACAATCACAGAAGAAAATAAAACTACTAATCTGTCTAACTAATCTTCTAGGTTGACCTCAGCATACCCATGCCTCCCGAATGATAAGAGTAGTCGCGGCTAACCAGAAAAATGTTGGTTTTCAGTCAGGAATGGAATAAGTACATTCTAACAACAGTTCTAATAATTTGACAAAATCTATAAAATATTAAAATAATACTGAAATACCTGATGAATGGATAAACAGAGATTCATGGCAGGAAACATGTGAGTAAAAGCATGAGATCATGGTAATAATGGCAGAAAGTAACTGTAATAAATGACTGAAACAGAAACTATAATATAGCAAGACTACATCTAACTAGTGAGTTGAAATATACTTTTACATAGAAACGGCTAAGGGTAAATCTGGCACCCCGCACGTGATGTGTGCAACTGCTATCAGATATGAATAGACAAATGGGATGTTTCTGGGTATATCTACGTGTCTACTAATGTATTTTTCCGCCCGACTAGTACTCATAGATCCAAATAGGTCACGAACACTGTAAAACATTGGTCATGAACAACATATAAAGAATCCATAACTACCATATCGTGTACCCATCATGTCAAAAATTAACAGAATATCATTGTAAAATACTACTAAATACATGAATCATAGAGATGAAATATGAAAACTATCAGAAATATACTCGTCTGGGGTCCTTAGATAGTGAAACAGATGATACCATTATGTCTAGAATAGTCTGATTGGCTAGGGTAGCACGCAAATCTCACAATATCCAATCACTCAATAAGCCATAAAAGTCGACTCGTGCAACAGTCTCCGGATGCTGAAACAGACATTACCAACATGTTTGGTATAAAAGAAATATCTAGGAATGCCTATCAAAAAGTCTAATTTTGGACATAGGAGCAAAATCATAATTTTGGGTCAAAACGATGTCTGTTGTTTTGAAAACTATTTTTGTAAGTTTTGGGTGATCGATTTCTCGTCGTACAGTCGACGAATTTTAATTATGTAAAAAGGGTTTTAAAGTCCTATATGTTGGCTAAGCCTGTTTAAAATAAGGTTTTTGAAAACTCCTAATATATGGTTCAAAAATTCCCTTCCAAATTAGGCTTTTGATCAAGTTTTCTGTCAAACCTTGAACATGTTTTCATCGATTTTTGAGAGAGTTTCTTTGGAGTTTTAACACATTAGATTTTTTTTTTCTAATTGTCAGGGTTTGAAGAGGGTTATGTTGTCTATACGTAGGAATTTATAGATCAAAAATCGATCGCGTGTATTGCGAGAAAACTCGAAGGGAAATAGGGTACCTGCGACATGTCGCTGTGCTGCCGTTTGCTACAGCGTGTCTGGCTGCTGCAGCCACTGCCGGCGGCCACCGCGGCGGCACGCCATGGCTGAGAAGGTGCGCTGGGATGGTGGCATAATATTTGGGGATTAGGGTTTGCTCCTCTCTTGCTCGATATATTGGTATATATGTGGGGTCGGCTGCCGTGTACTATCGGGTTAGGGGGGTCGGCCTCTGGGTTAAAAGTTGTTGTTGTTGCTTTGTTTTGTTTTTTTTTTCTTTTTTCTTTTCTTTTCTTTCTAAAATATATATATATATATATATATATATATATATATATATATATATATATATATATATATATATATACACTTCCCTCCCGCTGCTATGCTCTCCCCTCCCCTCCGAGTGTATGACACTGTCCCCCGTCCGCCTCCGGCGGCGAGGCCGCGTGCCGTCGGCCGGCCGTCGCCCCCCACCACCCCCTCCGCGTCGGAAACGCACTTCCAGATGGTCAGCCCCCCTCGCGCCGGAGTCGCTCTCGTCAGGTCACGGCGATCCAGTGGGTGACTGCCGCACCCCTCGGCCGTCGTCTCCGGCTTGGACGGCGGCTCATATGGCGGTGACCGGAGTTGCCCACCTTCCCCCCCGGGTCGTGGCCGCCCTTAGATGGCCTCGCGTGGACCCCTCCGCTCGTTCCCCGGCCGTCTCGCCTAGGGGCGGCCCGTCGATGCCCTCGCCACGTGTGGCTTCTCCGCTCCGGTGGCCGTGGAGCTCATCGGCGTCCAGCGGTGCGGCCTCGCGGAGGCCTGCTGCCCCCCGCCCGGTCTTCCTTTGGACGTCGGACTTTATCGTCCCTCATCGAAGTTTCAAATTTTGAATTTCTATCCTCAATTGGGTGCGCCACTAGCGCCCGCATAGGTCTCCTCGAAGGCTGCAGCCTATGCGCCTTTCGAGTTCTCCCAGGGCATGCGCTCATCGCGAGTTGCGGCTTATGCGTTCGTCGGAGCTGCCCCTTATGCGCACTCTTGTGCGGAAGGGTCCTCTGCCTCTCCAGCTCTCCCAGCCGGCTCCTCGCATGCGCCCCCTTCCTCCTCCTCGCATGCGCTTCCAGCGACTGGTTCGGGCATGCGCCCTCTGTCGAACGCGGCCCCCGCTCCCCTCGGTGCCCCCTTCTCCCTCGCGGGCGCATGGGGGATTCTCGGAGCATATGCGCCCTCCAGGGGACCCCTGTCCTCCTAAGCTCCTCCCTCCGCTCACCCTTATGCACACATGGGCGCTGTCTCTTCCTATGCGCCCAGCGAGCTGGCCCATGCGCCCGTAGGCGTCACCCCTGTCGCCTCGACGGGGTCCGTCCTACTCTGTCCTGGCGCCTCCTCAGGTGTAGGCGTTGGCGTTCCCCTCCGCCTCCATCTTCGTCCATAGCGGCTTCTCTTCCTCCCCCGTTCGCCCCAGGGTCGCGTGCCCCAGTGGGCCTATCTCAGGGGGTTCTCCCTCGCGGGACGGCGCCCTCGCCGCTTCCTCTCACCCTTCCCTTTCCTCCCACCCTACTCTGCCCGGGCCGCATCCTGTCTTGGCCGCGGCTCCCTCGTAGCCATCATCCTTCGCAGATGTCCTGTGACCGGACCGCAAGTCTGCCCCATCCCCCCGCCCGCAGGTATTGAGTAGACCTGTCAATTGGGTCGGGCCGGCCCAGCCCAGCACGAGCCCGGCTTGAAAAATTAGCCCATGTGCCGGCCCGGCCCGATTAATCGTGCGTCCGGGCCGGCCCGGCCCCGTATATTGGGTTGTGCCGGGCCACGTATATTGACCCATAATTTAGGCCCAGCCCGGCCCGAAGCCCAAGCCTGACCCGGCCCGACCCGGCCCAGCCCGGCCCGACCCGGCACGAGGCCCGACCCAAAGCTTGATCCGGTTGCAACATTCCTGTATAATCTCTTTGATTTGTCCCAAATCCTAGCAGCTAATAACAGTGTTGTCACTTAAACAAGGAAAAGAAAAGAAAAATATGTATACAACAAATACTCCCTCCAAATATGACTTATACCACTGCCTAAATAAAGTAACAAGTGCAAGTGGTGGTGGCCTCTGTTATTATTATGATTATACAGTGAAGTAGTGAACTGAATTGAAATGAAATGAATATTTGAACTGAATTCAATTCAATTCATTTAAATATATATTAGTTGCAAGTTGCTGCAACAACAACATACATGCATGCATTCATGAATGATATATGTATATACTGACTGAATTGAATCAAAATGATGGCCTTCAGTGCGACCGGCCAGCCCCTTATATTGGGTCGTATCCGGCCCGACCCAGTCCGGCCCGGCCCGACCCGAAGCCCACCGTGCCGTGGGTCATGTGCCAGGCTGGGCTTAATATTTTCATCCATAGCCCAGCCCGGCCCGGCCCGCTACAGTTTATGGGCTCAAGAGGCCCGGCCCGAGCCCAGGCCGGCCCACTCAAATTTGTGCCAGGCCGGGCCGGGCCGGCCCACTTGACAGCTCTAGCATTGAGCTCCCAGACATTGTTTTCCCGGCCCCTTCCGAAGGCCAGGCCATTCAGATCCCTTTCTCCTCCGAAGAGATCACCTCCCTCTCCCTCAGCTTTGCGAGGACCTTCGTCCTGAAGTTCCAATCAGGATGACCGAAGATTGCCCTAACGCAAGAGGCCATCGCCGGATGGGGGCTCACCTCAGCATTCAGGGTCGCACCGCTAGACCCCAAACACTTGTTCCTCCACCTCTCCTCTGATCACGACTTTTCCTCAGTATGGGCTAAAGGATCCACCTCAATAGGCAACCAACACGTCAAGATCGCCAAATGGTCCCCCAACTTCATCCCCAAAGTTGACTCGACCATCATGTCGGCCTGGATCATCCTCCCCAACCTCCTCCTCGTACGCTTCGCTCTAGCAGCCCTCAAAAGGATTGCGAGCTCGTTCGGGACACTCGTGGCAATCGTGGAAGAAACCCGCAACCTCTCCAAAGGAAACTACGCTAAGATATGCGTAGAACTAGATCTGTCCACAGAACCGTCAGAACTAGTTCAGCTCGATCTCGGGGGCAGTATGCATTCACAGGTGCTTGTGTATGTAGAAGCATAAAAAGTACTTCATAGGCCAAGTCAAAGAAGTTAAGAACTTTACGCAAAGACAGACTCTACGCAAGACTCATTAAAAGACTCTATTGAGCCAGATTCAAAATTTTACGGGAGCGCTTTTACGCGAGAGCCATTCTCAGCTTTTACGCGAGGGACAGGCTGTCAGACCATGCATTTAATACGCGTGATATTGATCTGACAGTATGATTTTCTGACAGATTATTGCACAGGAGCCGAGAAGATTTTTTTACCAAACCCAACACTTGTCGTTTAGTGTGCAGGTGGGCTACTTTACGCTCAAGAGACTGCTTCTTTTACGCATGAAAGCTATTCGAGCTTTTACGCTCAAGGCTTTTGTGTGCGTAGAGTTTATTTCAGCTAATTATACGCTCAAGGCTACTTTTCATCCACTTTACGCGGGAAGTCTATTTTGGGTTATTTTATGCCCAGTCTGCTACTTCACGCAGGAAGTCTATTTTGGGTTATTTTTACGCCCAATCTTTTCTGGCTATGTGAGAATGTGGTCTGCATATGTGGCTTTCATGCCACACTTATCGAGGAACGTGTGTACGTGCTCTCCCCATATTGCTGAAGTTGTGGGACACGTGTCACCATGCGTAGAGACCAAAACTCTACATGGGACACGTGTCATCACGCGTAGAGGTTGATTTTCATCGTGGGTGACAGTTACTTGCGTAGAGACCCAATTATGTTGCGTTTTACGCATAGAGGGTCTAGTTTATAAATAGACTTATTGTTAACACAAGAAGAGATCAATACAGAAGAGGAGATTCTGAGAAAACTCATACTTTCAGAGTGATATTTCCAGAAGCATTTCTTCAACTTTTTCTCAAGAACAGGGTGAAGCAAAGCAGGAAAGCATTCTACTGTGCCATCAGTGCCGTTGTGTCGATACCTTTCTGGTGACTTAGTTCTTCCGATTGTTCATCTTTCTCAAGCAATTTTTTTCATCATCATCGTGTGGTCCAAGAAACAAAGTGATCGCTCTCAGATCAGACTTCCATAGCAATACTTCACAGAAATAATTTGTACTTTTGTACTTTTTTTCGTTTTCTTTCAAAAGCCAATTTTAGGCATTTTGTTAAGTGAAACAAAATAGCGACTCTGCTGGGGACGACTTTCTCCTCTAACGAGAAAGCAATTGCTCAATATGATGATGTGTTGGTCGGATCGACAAAGAAGACTGGTTGTTCACTTCGACTAGACTGCTTACGAAGAAATGCTCCGAACTGGGGGTAGTACTCGCTGCTCCAATGTTCAAAAATCTCGGAAGGTGCGAAAAGTTTGGATTCCTAAGTCCAAAGCATCCTCTGATCTCCCTGTTGTCTCCGAAGGCAAGGGAATTCTTTCCACTCCTGTTGTGGAGGCTCCCGTCTGTGACGAGGCAGTCTCTACTTCAGTGTTGTGCCCTGCGCATAAAAATTAGTCTCCCGTCTGTGACGTGGTAGACACCCAAGTTTTGGGCTCTGCGTATAAAAATCAGTCTCCCGTCTGTGACGTGGTAGACACTCAAATCTTGCGCTCTACGTGTAAGGGTAAATCTCCCGTCTGTGATGTGGCAGATGTTCATGTTCTGCGCTCTACGCGTAAGGGTAAATCTCCTGTCGGTGACATGGTAGATAAAGTTCATAATAATGTCTTTGCATCTAAAGTGAATTTGCCTGCATGCATGCAGCATAAAAACAAGAATCCTATTGTTGGTAAAACTTTAGTTTTTCACCAACAACCTTCTTACACTGCTTTACGCAAAGTACCAAACCTTTAGATTACGCGTAATGCTGATGGAGTTCTTTGTGCACAAAAATCTCAAAATTTACACACGCAACTCCAGGCACGTAAAAATATACAGTTTGGTTCTGCTAATGCAGCCAGTAATCTTCTTTATACGCAAGGGACTAAACGTTTCTCTGTCCCAAATGTAATCAAGAAGACGACTCCTCCCACTCCTTCTGATTTACGCGAGTTACTTGTACAAAAGCGTAAAAACAGAAAATCTCCTGTGACACTCCCCAAAGAAAATTATCATTATGAGTGTCACCAGATTGTAATCAAATGTTGCTGTTCGACTTCTAAACGGTCAGTTTTTGACCGATTAAGCTATAATGTGACCAAGAACATGAGTTGTCCTATGCTTCAGTTAATATGGCATCTCATATCAATAGAGGACGACGTCCAAGATGCAATTTGTCCAGGACTCCAAGCCAACAATAATTCAACCGACTCCTTGACACCTTTGAAGGGGTATATCAGCATACCCGGTCAAGAAGTCAAAGATCGCTGTAATCTTCAGATTCAGAAGCTGGGGGTACCCAGTCGTTGGAGTCCAAAACTGATAGCGTTGATTCATACCTCTACACCAATCCCTCTGTATGTTCAAGGGAGGTTGAATCCTATGCTATCGAAGATGAACCAGAGACATCAACTTCTAATACAGAACAACGTCTCTCTGCAGTGGACCAATCACTAAAGGACATGCTTACCATGATGCAAAATATGCATCAAATAATGATGAATCAGCAAACTGTTCAGCCGGTAGTGGTAACACCGGTACAGGTAGCAGCACAAACTCAAGATAGTCAAGGGGTTGATACACCCTTGAATAATCTTAGTCAAGAGCCTGCTATCAATCAAAACTTTGCAGCTCCAGATCCTCTCATTCCAGAAGATGTACCACCTCCGGTGGGGGTTACGGTACATCCAGCCACTATCCAATCAAATGTGCTTCCCCAAACTAGTGAAACTATTCAATAGTGCGTAAACTAAAAGCACAGTTTGAGGTTCTTAAGCACAAGGATCAACTCCAGAGGTTAGGGATCAAACAACCTTATCCTCCTCACTGGAATGATGTACCCTTTCCTTCAAAATTCAAGCCATAATCTATGGTATTATTTGAGGGAAAGGCTTCTCCAAGTTAATATATCAATTATTTTGATATTATGACTGTACATTTGCAAAAGAATGATGCTCTTCTCACCCGAGTTTTCATTGGGTGTTTGACGGGTTCAGCATACGACTGGTATCGCAGTCTACCCGACAATTGTATATCGTCTTTTGACAAGTTTAAAGCAATATTTCTCTCCCGTTTCTATGAAGGAGGCATGGACATGAATATGTCCTCCTTAATAGAGATTAAACAGAAAGAAAAAGAAGATACTCGAACGTTTATTGAATGTTTCCGACAGGCTACTTTGAAGATGCCTCTTGGTATGCCAGATTCAGCATTGATTGATACATGCAAAATAAATTTGCGACCAACCATTGCGATCTTTACAGGCTCTCAATTCACAGATTGGGCCTCGTTCATTATAGCAGCAGTTTCAGCCAAGACTAATGGTAGATTGGCTCGTGAACATGGGATGATCTTTGCCTCAGAAGACAAAGGAAAGAAAGTCTCTTCAGGTAATAATTTCGGCAATCGCAATGGGAAAGGGGAGAAAACCCTAGTGGTTAATCTTTCAAAACCTAAAACGACGCCAAATAATTCGGAGTCTTCTAAACCAAAAGAAGAGTACTCTTTTGATGACAGTGATATCCCAGGGATATTCCAATGTCTTATGAAGAGTGGCAAACTCCAGATTCCAGAGCCAAAAAGACCTAATGAGGTAAATCTGACTGACAATCCCAAGTATTGTATCTATTATAGATACATAAATCATCCTACCAAGGCTTGCTATGTTTTAAAGAAGAAAATCCAAGAGTTGATAAATGCTAATGCCATCGCTTTAACCAATGATGAGCATACAGTTACAACTAATATGATTTCTCTTCAATTTGGAGGTTTTTCTCCATAGCAAGTTCCAGATGGAATTGTCCCAATTCCTAAGGCAATAATGAAGATTGTGAATCTCCCGCCAACTAGAGAGCAAAATAAAGGATTATTGCCTCTCACATTAAAAAATGGTGAAATTATGTGGGTATACCCTGATTTAGTACCTGAAATGGAGAATAAAAGTAAAACTTCAAAATCCAAGAAAGGTCGAAAAGTCAAAACCTGCAATATGATTTCTCATGTTGTTACTCCAGATAATGATGATTTGGATCATCTTTGGGATGGCATTCCTCTGGAGGATAGGCTGAGGGGTTTGAATATATGCCCTCCATGTTTGCCTCCTCCTACCAAATTTAAACTTACTCATCGACAATGGTTAGCAATGAATAGTATCCCCTTATACATGGCACAACAAGTCTTTGCTGTTTATGAGAAAGCTCCTGTAGGGTTTTTTCCTTCTGTCTTGAATACCCCTACTCCTGTGGCTACAGAGGTCTCTGTTGCTTCTTCCTCTGTTGAATCATCTATTGAAAGTCCGCTACCCACTCACATGTACAGTCAACAATCAGTCCATCTCATGAAAAAGATGTGCTATGACTTTCAAAAGACAGAAGGCTTGAACTATGATAAAGGAATGCGACTTCCTTTACAAATTCAAGGTCTACTGTTGGATTGGGATTTGAGGTCCCTCATAAAAATCCTCGCAAGAAGAAGACTAAGGGAAAGAAGATTAAAACCTGTAATATGGTACTTCATTCTCCTGAGTCAGAGGAAGAAACCTTTGTTGGTACGAGATCTGGGAAAGAGTACCACAAAGATTATGAGGGAACTTCTAAAGAAGCGGAGGATGTTGTTGAAACACTACCAGCTCAACCATCTCCTGTTCCTACTGAGGCAAGACCTTCTAAATCATCTGTGATTGAGAAAGGAAAATAGAAAGCAATACGCTTTGACATCCCATTGAAGTCTGCTTCAAATCAAGGGGTGGTGATGAAGCCCTACAAGTTCGATATTCTAGCCCAACTAGCTAATACCCCGGCTAGACTTTCTATCTTTGAGTTGCTTCATTTTTTTAAAGAAAGCCGAGAAACTTTGAGCGAATCTTTGCTACAAGCAGACTCATGTTTAGCTCAACTCAAGAGTCCTGACAATATACCAGTATCGTGTCCACAATGTCATAGTATGATGGAAGCAATTCCTAACATTACCTTCACACAAGAAGATATACTGTTGAAGCATAATAAGCACGACAGGCCTCTGTGTTATACAGGGTATATTGACTCTACTGAAATTAACAGGATTTACATTGATCCTGGGTCTTCTATTAGCATTATTCTTCAGAGTATGCTACGACCCTTAAGGATTCCTACTAGTGATTTGACTTACACTAGTACAACAATAGTTGGTTTCAACTCTGGAAAGAGTAAACCATTGGAGAAGGTTCGTCTGAAGATTCAAATAGGTGATCTTCGAACTATGGCAACTTTTTATATTATCAACTCAGATGTATCTTACAACATCCTTCTTGGAAGACCGTGGATACATGAGATAACATTGTGCCTTCAACTCTTCACCAATGCTTCAAGTATGTGGACTCTCAAGGGATTGTGAAAACTGAATTTACAAATATCAATCCTTTTAAGGGTGTTGAAGCCTATTTCTCTGATTCAATACTCTACAAACAGGAGCATGTGAAGGAGATATCGGATATGGCCGAAGATCGATCACCTGCAGAAGATCAATCTGTCTTAGAAGATCCTCCAGAAGATCAACCTTTGAATATTAAAGTTAAAGGTCGAATCCAACCCTAACCTGTCAATGACGAACCTTTGATAATTAAGGTTAAAGGAAGAACTCGAGCTTCGTCAGAGGAATCTGTGAGAATTCCAGTCAAGAGCTAAGTTCAACCTCTCATGATCAAGGTCAAGGGACGTACTTCTCGTACAAATGATCCAGAACCACTGATTATCAACCTTGGCAAGTCTACACAGAAGACGGATGACGGTCCGTTAATGATCAATCCAAAGCGTAGTAGTCAGTTTATAAATGATGTAAATATTGATCATTCTGTACTTTCTCATATTAATGAAGATTTCCTTTTGTAGTACATGGCTGTCAAATTTATTGAAAGAATGACTTTATCTGCTGATAATCAAAGTCATCAACATAAAAATGACATAAATACAGAGAAAACCTTATATATTAATCATAAGGAAAATTCTTTTCCTCCTCATGTCAATGTTGGACCTTATGCTCAAAGGTTCTTAACATCTTCTCTATATCTTCTTCCTGTAGCCTCATCATCACAAGCTTGTGTAACTTATAGACGTCACGAAGAATCTTATTTTGTGATTCCGTCTAATAAGAAAAACAAGTGCCAAATTGTGTTTGGCATGGCTAGAAATATCCCTGTTACTCAGACAGATGATCTCAGAGAGAAAGATAAAGAAAGAATCCGAATTGACAAATATAGTCAACAATCTCTTAAGATTATCCAGAATATGGGATATGATTTGAAGACTATGCAAGGTCTCAATCAAGGCAAAGGTAGACGGTTACCATTATGTGGTGATCCATTTTGCCAGAAAACTCATCATGGTTTGGGATACGATCCATCTCACATATTTAATGAAGATATACAAGAAGAATTTTCTTCCAGTTCTTCACAATCCTCAGATTCTGAAGAAATCCAATTCATCGAATCTGATACATCCCACATGTATAAAGAAGATATGGAAGAAGAATTTTCTTCCAGTTTTTTACAATCTTCAGATTTTAGAGAAAACCAGTATGTTGAATCTGAGTGCGTCTTTTCAGTCAATATGGTTCAAACTGATGCTGAATCTGAGCCATTTGAAAATGACCCTTGGGCCCAACAAATGGACACTCAATGGGAGCTTCATTTTGAACAGCGACAGCCACCTACAGAAGATGAAATTGTCCAGATTGAGGTTCGAGATGGAACTACGTCTAAGCCAATATTCTTCAGTAAAAACCTTTCTGAAGATGAAAAGGAAGAGTTGATAAAACTGATTAAAGAATATATTGATATCTTTGCGTGGAGTTATGAGGATATGCCGGGTCTAGATCCTAAAGTAGCTACTCATAAACTCAACATTCTTCCTAATGCCAAGCCTGTAAAACAACAGCAGCGACATTTTTGACCAGATATGATGGATGCAATTGAAGCAGAAGTCAAAAAGCTGATCACATGTGGCTTTGTTCGTGAAGAACAACACCCAGACTGGGTAGCCAATATTGTTCCTGTTATGGAGAAGAATGGGAAAGTTCGAGTTTGCATATATTTTCGAGATCTTAATGCAGCTTGTCCAAAAGACAAATTTCTACTTCCGATTACCGATGTCATGATTGACAATACATGTGGTTTTGAATGCATGTCTTTCATGGACGGATTTTCAGGATTCAATCAAATTAAGATGCATCCAGGAGATGAAAAGCATACCGTTTTCCGTACACCCCTTGGAGTTTACTACTATACGGTTTTGCCGTTTGGTCTGAAAAATGCCGGTGCTACATATCAACGGGCCATGAGCAATATCTTTCAAGAACATCTACGAAAAATAGTTGAATGTTATGTGGATGATATTGCTGTCAAAAGTCGATCAAAAGATGACAACATTCAAGACTTAAAGACAGTATTTGAGTTGATACGTCAACATCAACTGAAGATGAATTCCACTAAGTCTTTCTTAGGGGTTTCCAGTGGCAAAATTTTGGAATTTGTCATCACTTCTCAAGGTATCCTTGTTGATCCTGATAAAATCAAAGCAATTCTTGAAATGCATCCTCTACGTAATCTAAAAGAACTACGCGGCTTCCAAGGTCGCATTGCCTATATCAGGAGGTTTATTTCTAACCTCTCCGGGAGATGTTAACCTTTCTTCCGTCTATTAAAGAAAGGTGTATCATTTGTTTGGGATGAAGCATGTCAGAAAGCTTTCAATGACATCAAGCAATACCTTATAAATCCACCTGTTTTAGTTCCTCCAGTGGTGGGAAGACCATTTTTGCTCTATGTTCGGGCATTGGATCACTCTCTTGGCGCTCTTCTTGCACAGAAAAGTGATAAGGGTCATGAACATGCAATTTATTATCTTAGCCGGATGATAGTTGGAGCTGAACACAAGTATACTCCTGTGGAAAAAGAATGTCTGGCTTTGGTTTTTGCTGTTCAAAAGATACGACATTACTTGTCAGGACAAACTATTCATGTCATATCCAGAATAAATTCTATTCGGGTATTGGTGAGAAAGCCGAGCATTCTTAACTCCAGGTTAGCCACCTGGGCAATGTTGCTTACTCCTTATGATGTGGTCTATGTACCTCAAAAATCAGTGAAAGGTCAAGCATTAGCTGATTTCTTAGCAGCCCACCCTATACCTGAAACATCTAAGCTATATGAGGACATTCCAGATGAAGTCGTGGATTGTAATATGACTTTAAAGGATGCCATTTGGCAACTATACTTTGATGGAGCATCACGGGTGGGACCTAAAGGCAATATTATCTCCGGAGTAGGCATCGTATTGGTCTCTCCTGATAAAATGGTCATATACCGTACTTATTCTCTTAATGAACCATGTTCCAATAATGTGGAAGAATATAATGCTTTGCTAATTGGTCTTCAAGTAGCAAAACTATTAGACATTGAGTTCCTAGAAGCTTATGGAGACTCTCAACTAATTGTTAATCAGGTTAGAGGGACATATAAAGTCAGAAATCCTGACCTCATTCCTTATCATCAAGTGGTAATCGAATTGGTCCTTTCATTCAAAGGATTCTTCATTGAATTTGTACCACGTTCTCAAAATTTGGAAGCTGATGCTCTTGCTAGTTTAGCTACAGACTTAGCTGTTCCAATTAGAAGACAAAACACCATTACTTTGTTGGATAGAGATCTATTCTGTGTCAAGAATAATTTGCATATCGAACAGAGTTATACTACAGAATCAAGTCCTCAGCAAAGGGATTGGAGAAGTCCATTTATTGATTATGCGGTCCATGGAATTTTACCTGAAGATCCAAAAAAAGCTGCATCAATCAAGAGACGATCATTTTGTCACGACCCGCACCCGCTTTTCGGATACGAGACGTGTCCAAGCTAGCCTATGCCGCAGAGTCGGCGGTAGAACGCTGTCAAGCCTGCAAGAAATAAATGCTCAAAATCATAAAATATAATATTTGCTGCTCATTCACATTTCTAAGTTTATTACAATATTTACAAGATTTATATTTAAAGGAAAATACAAAGTTCTCACAATTAATAAAAATGATAACTAGTTCCACTATCTAGGTCGGCCTCAGCATACCCATGTCTTCCCAGTGCTAAGAGTGATCGCGACAAAACCTAAAAAATATGGGTTTCCAGTCAGGAATGGAACAAGTACACAAACCGACGGCAATGCGAAAACACAATAGAATTAACAAGACATGAAAATAGCATATGAGATATGAAAACTGGAAAGTACTGATGACATAGCACGGTGGAGAATAAAAGGAAAATAAAAAGACATCTACCTATGTGGTGTGAAATATCTTTTTCAACATGTGAACGGCTAGGGGTAAATACGGCTCACTGCATGTGTCGTGTGCAGCTGCTATCATTCAAGGTTAGACATATTGGGATAGTTCTGGGTAGTCCACATGTGTACTAAGATATTTCTCCTCCCGACTACTCCGTGTGACGAGCGTGTCAACAAGCAGCAAGATATATGTATAGACATGAAATGAAAAGACTACTATGAAACGAAAGCAATCAAAAAGTGCACTTGCCTAAGGTCCTTAGCTGGTGAAACCAATAATACTATACCACTCAATGAGCCACAATCAGTTAACACATGCAGAAGTCTCCAGATGCTGAAATAAATATTACCAACGTTCTCAGAATATTCAAATTAGCTAGGATTGCCTGTCCTTAAGTCCAATTCTGGACACAGGGGCAAAACGGTAGTTTCGGGCAAAAACGATGTCCGCCGTTGGACCCGCTTTGTACCGAAAAGCGTGCCAGAGTCAACGGTCTCTAAAGTCGTCAAACTATATATCAACATGTCCGGTTTTCCGATACGAACCCAACTGTATGTCCAGAGTTGGATTCCGACGGGCCGTGCACAAAATCGCCCGTTGAGTGGGACCGTGGGGCCCGCAAAATAGCGTACGATTCAACTGTCTCAGAATTGGACCAAACTTGGCATACAGGACCAGAAAAATGATACGGTCCTGTTGGCGCAAGTTTTGTCTCGATCTGACGAGCGTGTACGAAGTAATTAGAGAATTCGCACATAGGTCGATACGGTGTATTTCGACGGATACGCATCAAATTCGTCGCGCACATGCGACCAATTTGAATTCCGTCAAAACCCACACGACCATGAAATCGTTACGCACCTTTCAATGCTTTCGGTTCGCGACCACGTCGCCCGAAATGGCGGGACGCACGTCGTATCGAGGTTTTTTTATTGTTTTTAAAATAGGTTTTTCTTGGTTTTTAAACTGGATTTTCTTACTGTATAAATAGCTAAAAATTAAACAAAAAGTGGGGTTTCCATCTCGGTTAGGTCCTCTAGAGATCTGTTCAATTAGGTTTCAAAAATTCTCTGTGGTTTGACAGAATCTAGCCTTACTAATAGGGGTCGGGACTGCTCTGTTTTGTTATTTGCAAACATATTTATGTCAATCTTTAGGCTCGGTTCGTGACGCGTGTCGTGCAAAGTAAATCGAGCTAATGGGATCGAAACGAAGGTGGTTAGTTTAGATGCATACCAGAGAAAATGGCTCGATGATTAGTCGAGCGTGCGCGAAGAAAACACGCAGCGAATTCGCCTCGGCGGACTGTATTTGCCGCTGCGGCTGTGCGCACATCCCGCGCGCGGGTGAGATCCAGTCGCCGTCCGGCGACTCTACGCGGTGGCGCGCGGTCGTGGGGCGCCGCCCAGGCATCGGGGAGGGTTTAGGTTAGGGTTTGCGAGTTTTTCCGTATTCTCTCTCTTTCGATCTCTCTTCTGTTAAATAGTATACGCGAATAAGGGGGTAACCGTTCGGGTTGCACAGCCTGTGGTTGGGCTCGGCTGAGCCCGAGCTCACTTTGCTGTGGGCTGATTTAGAAGATTGGTATGGGCTCGGGCCCTGGTGTTTGGTTGTAAGGGTATTTTAATAACAACATAGTCCTACTACTATATATTGAATAGTCTAAGTATCTGCGTTTTGATACTTCAGTTCTGGTTATTATTGTTTGTAGAGGATGTTCTGAGAGCACTTTAAACATACATGTGTACATCATGACACCTGTAAATGTTTGTCAGTGGAATTTGAACTACAATCCAGTTTGTCAAATTGGCATTTGACAAATGCTAGTTAAGAAATTTAGGAGTTAGGCCCAAGTCCTCCCAGGAATTAGTGGACTCCTCAATTTCTAAATTTCCAATTTCACATCCAAATGGTGTCAAATTTGAAACAAAAGCTCTTTCGTTGGGTCAATTCTCCCCATCTTCACTTCTGACAAACTTTGTCATATAACTCTTGTTTACACACTATGCTTCTCAAATCAACAACATATTTCTGAAACTAAAATTCAGGATCCATTTAGTTTTTGAATATCTTATTTACTCTATTGCTTCACAATTAACAATCAGTATCACCTATTTTATATGCAGACGGCCACTTTAGTTTAGCGAGCACATAAACCTAAGCACCAGAACCTGAACCCTTAATTTCAGGTCCCACTAATTTATGACATTAAGTAAAAAGAGCTTAGGACTATGTATGTTTAAAGTTGATAAGTACAATACTAGTAGGCTTGCAGCAATACAAACTTCCACTAGTAAATAAAATAATTATTTACAAATATCTAAAAATCCCCATTTAAATAAATAAGAAGAAAATATTTCAAAATTTCTGGGAAGGGGAGCTACAAATCTACCCACCTTAAAAATAATTTCGTCCTCGTAATTCTAATCCATAATTATTCCTTAAAAATTCAATAAGAAGTCTACTTGAACCTTTATCCCCTTAAATCTTAATTCCTCAAGAATATAGTTTATATTCTTCTCCTAGCTATTTTATAACTACATAACCTCTAGGACTTCTACCCTTCTTTGGTCACACTACTCCTCACAACTACGATCTTATAATCTTCTGACTAGTTGCTAATAATACTACCAACAGATATTTATCGCATATGGCATCTATAATCCTCTCATATCTATTAAGCAACCCAAAATTTAACAAACAATAATTTACACAAGTAGCCAAGAAATATTGATAACCTCTAGTAAGCATGACTATTCGTTGCTCTGAAATGGGGACAGGAAGATAAAGGAGATTATTCGAGAGCAACTATGACGTTTCAAGGGCGGTAGAGAGTGTCCAAAAAATGTTTTTATGAATCATTGACTTATTTACTAGATTGGACTAATCTAGTCCAGTCACTGGCTAATTTGAAGAACCCTTCGCTCTTAGAGGGACTTGCAATACATGCAATACATAATTTCTGTTCCCGAAATTCTAAACAAGGTTTCACAATTGAACGGAATTTGAGAAATCAAGATTGTGATCTATTCCGCGATTATTTAAACACACGAGCAATGGGATATAAATGCAATACAAGTTCGTATCACGACTTCCAGGTAGATGGAATAAGGGTTACGAATGACTTCATATTCTAAGAGGTGGAGACTACATAATAGGTATGGAGACCTATTTCAAATAGTTCGGTTTTATTGTCCAAGTATGGTGGTATGCATGGATGAGTTTTACTGGTCTTAATGGGTTCTCTGATTGGACACCACTCGTTGGTTGGATGAACCTTAGATTTCAATCTATATGGACTAGACAAGATCCCAATGTTAAAACTATTTCTACTAGGTTAGGGTACCCTAGAATAGGTTTCCACCCAAGTGGTTGAGCTAGTTTGCCAGTCAGGTTGGTTAGCTAGGTTCCTAAAGTCCAAAATGCGTCTTCAGTGACTTTTGTGTTTAAGTAGCACATGAGGCCTCTATTGTGTGGCACACTAGTGGCATGTGCGTAGTGGACTTTGAGTAAATCGCAACCATATATTGGGTCGAATGAACTGAGTCAAGGTTGAGGCTCTAGTGGAAGTCAGAAAGTACACCAGTGTTGTGGTAAGGGTTATAGCTAGTCCTTTTAACCTGAAAGTCGTAGCACAAAAATAGCGTATAAGGGGATGGGTTTGAGTGGGACATGATATGCCTAGATGAAGGTGGACTCATCTAGATCTTGCATATAAAATTTATTGGAAGGTAACAACTGGCCTCGTGCTCCGAATATGAATGACACGGCCGGGGACACAAAATGATCTAAATAAAAAGTGGGAATCCAAGGGCACTAATTATCATCCTAATGGAAGTTATTCTAATCACTCGGTAATCCTGGTATATCCTAAAAATTTTAGAAGGCTTACAGTCTACCCACATTAGAAGCTAGGATATGGTTTTAGGAATAATGAGGTTAGAAGTATTCCAAAGTCCGGATATTGTACCTCGACTCTTGTTAAAAAAATGAGGTACGGCGTAACGGGATACGGTAGATATAAGTCAAGTCAAGGGTCATTCCTCAATAAATGGAAAATGAGTGCGTATGCAATAACACATGTTCGATAAAATAGAATGACCTACTCGTCCACAGTATACATGAGTTGTCGACGGGGTAACCAATTCTAAGGCACATAACATGAAAAGGTTTCTAACAACTGGGTCATGAATTTCTATGTGTGTCAAACCTGCCAGACTATTGTCACAAGGGCTCTAGTTAAAGCAAGCTTCACAAATAATTAGAGGCTCACAACATTTGGTCTCTTGAGAATAGGTAGTCTCCTAGGTTGGCATTTGATCAAGGGAAAGATCCTAATCATTCTCGGACTCCAATGACTAGAAGATCATGATAGTAGGTTTAGTGTCGAAGGGAGGACGGGTAACTCAAGGCAAGGTTCCAGTCAAAGGACTGGCCGATGGTAGCTACACTTGCGTATACAACCATCATGGTCATGGGGATACTATGTATCTATCTATCAATTACGAGTTTTCGTCTTTCCAATCAGTGAAAGACAAAAACAATAAAGAGTTCGAGAGAGATGTCACTGAACACAATTACATGATTCAAGGGCGAATGCATAATTCAAGAGGAATTGTCAAAACAATTGTGGATGAGATCCTAGAGACTTCTACATCTCAATCCACGTAGGGTAATTAGGTAAAGAGCGAACCAAATGCATCATGGTTGATCAGACCGTAATACAATGATTCTGATTAGACAATGTGTTAGCGGGCGGCCCCAATAAACATATGTCTTGAATCAAGCTCGATAAAAGAGTAAGCTTGCAAAAACTAGGCTGTAATAGCAGCATTGGTCAAGATAGCCAAAATATAAGTAGGTGAGATTTTTTGGAAGGAGGCACAAGTAGTTCGAGTTTTGAGAGAATTAAAATCCTTACCTGGTGTTCTTGCCTATACAGTCAACCTATTATCTTCTTATCCTTAGGGCCTTGGTTGACTAATGGGTTATGGACTTCTGAATTCTATATTCTAAGTAAACCTATTAGTGTCAGTCAATTACCCTGTCAATAGATCACAAGAACCACATAACGCTAGTTTTGGCCTTAGGTCTTATGGTACACACAGGGCATTTTCTGTCCTCTATAGTATCCTAAACTGACAATCACGCCTAAAGTCATTTTACCAAGAATTTTGCCTCGCCCGTATACTCTGGCTGGGGTAAACCCTTGGTTCCGTGATTCAAATGTGATAGGCTATCGGGTACTCTACCTTATATTGACACAAGAGTATCTAAGATCTAAAGAGGTCAACGAAGGTATAGTCTTAGCAATGTTCTATAACCTATGATCCTCGAAATAATTTCAATTCTATGGGTTGTGCCTCGCCAGTGCGCTGCTGGCTGCAGTGAACCCACACTCTCCGCTCTCAGGTAATTGACGACAGTGCGCTGCTGTCTAGTCATCGCAGTCGTTTAATTACTCTAACTATATTCCTAAGACTTCAAGGAGCTGCTAGGGTTTCAACTTAGTTGACTATGGTAGAAGGCGTAAACACCTGTCTGTAAGTCTCAATCCTTAAAGCAAAAGGTTGACCGGGGGAATTAACTGACGACAAGGAAAATAAGGACATCCTAACATTTATCTCAATTATATTCCAAATAGTTGAGGGAAAAAACTTTGAATCAAATCTAACTCGGGATTTATACAGGAATAACAGAATCAGAATTTATAAACTAACTCTTTACAGCAAAAGGGAATTTAAAACAGATAATTCTATCTTATGATATAAGATTTATATCTAATAAAGCAAAAAAAAAAATTTAAACAGTTTATCAAAATTAACGCCTTAATTCTAGGCAAGCCTAACATACCAAGCGGTTAGTATACCCACATTGGATTATGTCGTCATATCAAGAGTAAATAGTGTTTCTGTAAAGATCTGACAAGCTACCTAAATTTAACAATTCTGAATCTAAGTGGCATGACTTATCAGACAATCTTAACTACCCAATTAGTCAAAATAATAGGGACCCTGATCCTAGTTATCCTCCTAAATCATTTCAATCCTAATTGTGAATGAGCATTTCCTGAGCGCAGGCTCGCAATAATACGACTAACTTAAGTACCACCACGAGTTTGCAATCTTTTGCGAAAACTGACCTGCATGGGCCACCACAAAAACTTGTCACGACCCGCACCCGCTTTTCGGATACGAGACGTGTCCAAGCCAGCCTACGCCGCAGAGTCGGCGGTAGAACGCTGTCAAGCCCGCAAGAAATAAATGCTCAAAATCACGAAATATAATATTTGCTGCTCATTCATATTTCTAAGTTTATTACAACATTTACAAGATTTATATTTAAAGGAAAATACAAAGTTTTCACAATTAATGAAAATGATAACTAGTTCCACTATCTAGGTCGGCCTCAGCATACCTATGTCTTTCCAGTGCTAAGAGTGATCGCGGCAAAAACCTGAAAAATGTTGGTTTTCAGTCAGGAATGGAACAAGTACACAAATCTACGGCAATGCAAAAATATAATAGAATTAACAAGACATGAAAATAGCATATGAGATATAAAAACTGGAAAATACTGATGACATGGCACGGTGGAGAATAAAAGGAAAATAAAAAGACATCTACATATGTGGTGTGAAATATCTTTTTCAACATGTGAACGGCTAGGGGGTGTAAATACGGCTCACTGCACGTGTCATGTGCAGCTGCTATCATTCAAGGTTAGACATATTGGGATAGTTCTGGGTAGTCCACATGTGTACTAAGATATTTCCCCTTCCGACTACTCCGTGTGACGAGCGTGTCAATAAGCAGCAAGATATATGTATAGACATGAAATGAAAAGACTACTATGAATCGAAAGCAATCAGAAAGTGCACTTGCCTGAGGTCCTTAGCTGGTGAAACCAATAATACTATACCACTCAATGAGCCACAATCAGTCAACACATGCAGAAGTCTCCAGATGCTGAAATAAACATTACCAACGTTCTCAGAATAGTCAAATTAGCTAGGATTGCCTGTCCTTAAGTCCAATTCTGGACACAGGGGCAAAACGATAATTTCGGGCAAAAACGATGTTCGGGCAAAACGATAATTTCGGGCAAAACGATAATTTCGGGCAAAACGATAATTTCGGGCAAAACGATAATTTCGGGCAAAAACGATAATTTCGGGCAAAACGATAATTTCGATTCAACTGTCTCATAATTGGACCAAACTTGGCATACAGGACCAGAAAAATGATACGATCCTGTTGGCACTAGTTTTGTATCGATCTGACGAGCGTGTATGAAGTAATTAGGGAATTCGTACAGAGGTCGATACGGTGAATTTCGACGGATACGCATCAAATTCGTCGCGCACACGCGACCAATTTGAATTCCGTCAAAGTCCACATGACCACGAAATTGTTACACACCTTTTGATGCTTTCAGTTCGTGACCACGTCGCCCGAAATGGCGGGACGCACGTCATATCGAGGTTTTTTATTGTTTTTAAAATAGGTTTTTCTTGGTTTTCAAACTGGATTTTCTTACTGTATAAATAGCTAAAAATTAAACAAAAAGTGGGGTTTCCATCTCGGTTAGGTCCTCTAGAGATCTGTTCAATTAGGTTTCAAAAATTCTCTGTGGTTTGACAGAATTTAGCCTTACTAATAGGGGTGGGGACTGCTCTGTTTTGTTATTTGCAAACAGATTTGTGTCAATCTTTGGGCTCGGTTCGTGATGCGTGTCGTGCAAAGTAAATCGAGCTAATGGGATGAAGGTGGTTAGGTTAGATACATACCAGAGAAAATGGCTCGATGATTAGTCGAGCGTGCGCGAAGAAAACACGCAGCGAATTCGCCTCGGCGGACTGCATTTGCCGCTGCGGCTGTGCGCACATCCCGCGCGCGGGTGAGATCCAGGCGCCGTCCGGTGACTCTACGCGGCGGCGCGCGGTCGTGGGGCACTGCCCAGGCATCGGGGAGGGTTTAGGTTAGGGTTTGTGAGTTTTTTCGTATTCTCTCTCTCTCGATCTCTCTTCTGTTAAATAGTTTACGCGAATAAGGGGGTAACCGCTCGGGTTGCACAGCCTGTGGTTGGGCTTGGCTGAGCCTGAGCTCACTGTGCTATGGGCTGATTAAGAAGATTGGTATGGGCTCGGGCCCTAGTGTTTGGTTGTAAGGGAATTTTAATAACAACATAGTCCTACTACTATATATTGAATAGTCTAAGTATCTGCGTTTGATACTTCAGTTTCAGTTATTATTGTTTGTAGGGGATGTTCTGAGAGCACTTTAAACATGCATGTGTACATCATGACACCTATAAATGTTTGTCAGTGGAATTTGAACTACAATCCAGTTTGTCAAATTGGCATTTGACAAATGCTAGTTAAGAAATTTAGGAGTTAGGCCCAAGTCCTCCCAGGAATTAGTGGACTCCTCAATTTCTAAATTTCCAATTTCACATCCAAATGGTGTCAAATTTGAAACAAAAGCTCTTTCGTTGGGTCAATTCTCCCCATCTTCACTTCTGACAAACTTTGTCATATAACTCTTGTTTACACACTATGCTTCTCAAATCAACAACATATTTCTGAAAATAAAATTCAGGATCCATTTAGTTTTTGAATATCTTATTTACTCTATTGCTTCTCAATTAACAATCATTATCACCTATTTTATATGCAGACGGCCACTTTAGTTTAGCGAGCACATAAACCTAAGCACCATAACCTGAACCCTTAATTTCAGGTCCCACTAATTTATGACATTAAATAAAAAGAGCTTAGGACTATGTATGTTTAAAGTTGATAAGTACAATACTAGTAGGCTTGCAGCAATACAAACTTCCACTAGTAAATAAAATAATTATTTATAAATATCTAAAAATCCCCATTTAAATAAATAAGAAGAAAATATTTCAAAATTTCTGGGAAGGGGAGCTACACATTTCGATTCTACTACGATTCTTCTTTGCATATGTTATATCGTCGTTCTTATGACGGACTTTTGCTGCGTTGTCTCTCTGAGAGTGAAGCTAAGCAAACACTCCGTGAAGCTCATGATGGTGTCTGCAGTGCTCATCAATCGGGTCCGAAATTACAGGACCGTATTCGAAGAATGGGGTATTATTGGCCTTCATGATAGCAGATGCTGTAGATTATGCCAGACGGTGTAAAGCATGTCAGATTCATGCTGATTTTATTCATCAACCTTCTGAATTCTTACATCCTACAGCAGCTTCTTAGCCCTTTGAAGCTTGGGGCATGGATATTATTGGTCCGATTAATCCTCCTTCTATTAAAGGACATCGGTTTATCCTGGCCATAACCGATTATTTTTCTAAATGGGCAGAAGCGGTTCCCCTTGTTGAAGTAAAAACATCTAATGTGGTTAGCCTCATCAAACACCATGTCATTTATCGTTTCGTGATTCCCAGAAGGATAATTCATGATAATGGATCCCAATTTGCCAGTCAGGCATTTTATCGATTCTGCGATAAGAATCGGATCCAAAATATAGCTTCTACGGCTTATAATCCAGCTGCTAATGGTTTGGCCGAGGCTTTCAATAAGACAATTATTAAACTTCTCAAAAAGTTTGTCTCTTCTAATAAACGTGATTGGAATGAGAAACTTGGAGAATGTTTATGGGCTTACCGAACGACAGTCCAAACTCCTACTGGTTTTACACCATTCTTACTGGTTTACGGATGTGAGGCTGTTCTTCTACTGGAAATCCAGATCCCATCTCTTAGAATAGCCATTGCTAATGAGCTTACCTCAGAGAATAATGATCGCTTACGAATCCAAGAACTTGAAAGATTGGACGAGAAACGTCTTCAAGCGCAACAGCACATCGAGTTATATCAAGCCCGCATATCTCGAGCTTTCAATCGTAAAGTTACAGAGAGGGTATTCAAAGTCGGTGAGCTAGTTCTAGCTATCCGAAGACCGATGGTGATGACTCATAAAAATAAAGGGAAATTCCAAGCAAAATGGGAAGGTCCTTATGTCGTCGAGACAGTATTCTCCAATGGTGCCTATAGGTTGTCTAAACCTAATGGAGATTTGCTCATGATGCCAATTAGTGGCAAATTCTTGAAGAAAATATGTCTGAATTTTTCTTTATTCCGCAGCTACCAAGGTTTGGTTAAGCTGATTGTTTGTTCTCCTAAATGAGAGTTTTGATCTTCTGTCTTACCAGCTGATTAAAAAACAAGATTTATTATTTATCATGTTCTCATGACCTCTGAATAAATATTAAGTCTACTTCTTTTCTTATCTATCATGTCCATATGGCCTCTGAATAGATATTAGTCTATTTTTCTTTGAGTTGTTAGGATCTGTCACGTTCATATTACCTCTGATAGTATTGTACACTCTAAAAAGAAAACAAGATTCATTATCTATCATGTCCACATTACCTCTAGATAGATATAATTTATTGAGTTTAGAAGACTTGTCATGTCCATATTACCTCTGATAAGTGTTTTCTATCTTATGCCTATTGTTTAAATTCAAAATAAATGATAGGGTCACAAAACAATAATTTCATTCATTTCTTGAAAATATTACAGAATGAAAAAGACAGAAGAATACAAAATTCTGTATTAAATGCAAAAATGCCTAAGGTGGAGCAGATACATCTTCGAGCAGTTTTTACAGCTCTGCTAGATGCTTCTCACGAGTTCAACACAGTAGTAGTCGCCATGGTGCGACGAGCTTCTGGAGTACAGAGATGGGAGAGTTCGGCGAAAGTAGCTATCATTTTATCCTTGGCATCATCAAGAGTTTTAATGACAACTTCAGCACCAAACACTTTCTCCTCCAAAATTGAGCTCTGCGTCAAATGCTGGTCTCTAGCTGCGATCATCTGCTCTCTTTCTGCCTTCAAGCGAAGCAACTCCGCCTCAACTTCACGAATTCTATCATCTTGCTGATGAATTATTATGTTTGAAGTCTCATAGGCTTCTTTATGCATCTCCAGAAGAGGTTTATTTTCATTCAATGAAGCTTTCTCTTTGGCGACTTTGCTGCTGTACTCCTGGAGAGATTCATTGAAAATAGTCTTCCGAGCGATGTATTCAGCTGATAAAACATCATACTCGGTTTGGATGAGACTTTCAAGGGTTTCACTTGATAGCCTTAGATATTCTTTAATTGGCTGTTCAAGTCTACTACCTTCTCCAGTACCGCTGCTCTCTCAGCGTCATTGAACATAGCAACATTTCTGGTCGTGAGAGCAATTGTAGCCTTCAAGCTTTCATAATTAAGGCCTTTCTTCAAGACCATCTTGATTAAGGCCGCTAAAGTTTTGTAGAAGGTTTCAGTATGGATCTCAACTAAGAGATTCATTTATGCATTCGAGCTCGGAGTGGCAGCAAGATCTACCAAATCCCTCTTCTGAAGGCTGGGAGCAAATGTTGTTGTGGCCTTGGTAGCAAGTTGAGTTGAAGCCATTGTTGATGTTGCTACCATGGCTAATTGATTCACAGGAGCTTCAGAGACAATGCCTTCAGCACTTTTATGAATTATTTCTCTAGCCATTTCTGGAGCTGAAACTACTTAAGTTTCGGTGGCGGTGATTGTTGTGGGAGGAAAGGTGATTGTGTCGGGTTCAGACACTGTCTCCTCAAGAACTTGTGCCGGATCAGTAGCAATAACTGAAGATGCTATTACTACGTCTCCGATTTCGGTTGATGAGTTGACAATATCTTCATCACCTTCTGGGAGTACTTCAGTTGCAGTTGGTTCTTCTGCAACTGGTTCTTCTTCTACGACATTTTCTTTATCTACAGCCGGTTCTTCTTCTGCAGCTACTCTTTCATCTGCAGTTGGTTCTTCTTCTTGGTCTTCAGCAAGAGAAGAAAATTCTTGTTGGGCCTCTACTTCAGGCTCTTGATGTACCTCTGTTGAAGGAAAATATTCTTTTTGAGTAGTATCTTCTTCTGAAGAAGAACTCTCTCCTTCAGACTCCGTTTGAATAGTTTTCTGAGAAGGAGGAGCCACAGGCTTTACTTTAGTGATGACACCTACAAAAATTAAGCAAAATAAGTTAATATACAAAATCATAATACATAATCGTGTATCGATTTGGTGTAAATTATATTTACCTGGAGTAGGTGCAGGACGTGCCAAGAGCGAGTCGTAATCCTGATCCCAGTCATCATCATTGAAGTCAAGAGCTGGTTCATCGGATGGGATGGGCTCCGGATCATTAGCACGAGTCGTGGCAGTGTTCTCAATAGCTTGCACCTTCTGTGGAGAAGTCAGATGTGCAGAGGTGCTGAGGCGTCCAGGAGATATGAGCCCAAAAATTCTGTTGATGCTGCGGGCTGCGATGCTGAAGACCCTTCTCCAGGATGAGCTGAAGAAGATGCAATGTGTTGAGGCTCTTCGACTGGAGTTTTGCTCTCTGGAGGAGCGGCTCTCTGTCTAGTAGGCCCTTTAACATTGACCTTTTTCTTCTTCTCCTGGAGGGTAACAGCTGTATTTGATTTCTGCTTCCGGGTTTTTGAGATGATAATTGGTCCTGCAACTGGTTCCCCAGCTCCCGTAGGAATCACTTCCAGATACTCGTCTGGAACAGCAACGTCATCGGGTATGTCTGAAGAAACCCTGAATGGTTCTTCGACATTTCCTTCTTTAGCCCATCGGAGACTCCCCTTCATATTGTAGTCATTCGCAAAGGAGCGAATGGATGCATAAAAACGAGCATACGTATGAAGCATTCGGAGCTCGGTTGTACTTGTAGCAGTTGATATCCGGAATTTAGCACCGGTACATGCAGTGCTAAAGTATCTCCATGCTCTTGCACCATCAATTAATTTTCCATAATGGTGGAAATTGGTGGAGGGATTACCAACATGAAGTTGGTCATATCCAAACTGACGAGCGAACCGACTGGGCAGATACGGTTCGAATGCACAGTTGTCTTCATTCCTATACATCAGATGTGAGGGTCTGATGCATATTAGCCATTTAGAAACTGACACAGATAATGAAGTCCTCCCTTCACCTATATCTTCAAATTGTATGCCAAAACAGTCAGCTGGGACTGGTGGTCTTGTACAGAAAAAGTTTCACCCGTGGGAATAGTTGAGTGTTGCCCGGGTGTCTGCCACTGAAGTTGCGGTCCATGTGGCTTTATTAAACTTTTGGAGGAATACCTTCGTATCATTCCCAGGGCCTGGTGGCAACAAACTGCAGTTATGATGCAACAACCAGCCCATCAAATAGGTGTAGGGCATATCCACCCTAGGGAAATCTTTTCGATGAGGAGCATTGTTGATCAGTTCATCACCAAATGCTCGCAAACCTGTATTTATTCGGCACACCATTGCCGATAACAGGTTGATCCTGACTTTGAATACCAAACGTACTGCTGGCCATAGTACGTTTCGGTGGATCCTGTCAGCTGTGCCAATCTCTGGCATGACCCATCTCCGCAGCCATAAAGAAAGAAAGCCCGCCAGCAAAGCTTCTTTCGAGAGCCTTCGACTGCCATGTCTCAGAAAACTCAAGGCTTCGGTCCCGACGAGGAATTCTCCAGCCATGGTGGCCAAATATTTATCTGGAAACTTATAAGTGGCCATCCAGGTGTTCATTGAATCAAGAGGGATGATTGAACAAGGGTTGATAGGTTGAGCCTTGTTATCTTGAAATTTCCCCTTATCGGTCTTGGATATCCTATTCTCGTGGTAGAATAGATATGTTGTCCATTTATTGATGTGGGCCAAATGCGATCCACTTTCATATATAGTGGTGCAAGTCAGATAGTGGCACATCAATTCTTGGTATACCTCAACTAACTGAGGATTTTTCTTCCTGATCTCTGCTAGTTCCCGATTGGAGGGAACATATTCTTCATATGGAGCTTCACCCATTGGCAGCTTGGAGATAAACTGCATCTCATGCAGTGCAAAGCCCATCTCACTTATCGGAGTTGCAAAAGTCCCTGTTGAACTGATATACAACTCCATTAAAGCCAAGAACAAGTTATTGTTCATTGGTATACCCTGACTCGTTAAGGCTACAGCTTCATATAATCCAATGGTTTGCAGCTCTGTTTTGAAGTTCTTCATGATCCAGGCACTTAGCTGAATCCAGTTCTGATTATGCGGGGTCATCCACCTTGGCAGCCTAGGGTTGGCCTGGGGATATAATACTGAGGCCTTCATAAGCTTGTTTACAAATGTGGGGATCTGCACTGGTTGAATCAACGCTGAATCTTCACTTGGTGTGAATCCAGGCAGTAGACCAGCGAAAGGAATGATACCACCACTAGGAGTGCTAGTATGGTAGCCCAGTTGGTTGGCCCCGTCCCTCTTGAAAATAATTCTGCCTGGTCTACCATGACTGCTGGGAGTCAGGTTCCATAGCATATGTCGTGGATGGGTGGCGTATACAAATGAGGATATGGGATAATCCCTTGACATGTCTGGGAGATACATCGTCCTATCTCCAAATTTAAATACCAAGCCTCCTTTTTGGGGTTGGTTTATGATTGGAAATCTATAGCATCCCCGAACATGAAGGCTGGCTTCAAAAATTGCTGGCCATCTAGCGACACCAGCAATTCTCCACTCATCAGTGACAACAGCATCCTGTCTCCCTAAGCAGCTATTAGCTGTCTCCCTTCAGGGTATTGTGGATCTGATTGAGGGAATTCCACATGGGACAAATTCTCTAAGTATTTTGAGCCCACCATACCAGCTGGTGAGACGAATACTTCTGCAAGAGGATGAATTTGCAAGTCCACTGCCAAAAGAAAAAGAAGAATCAAGTTAGTAAAAATCTAATTTGAATTTTACGCAGATGACTTATTCTGAATTTTACGCATAAAAATTAAAGACTCTGTATTAGAGAGCTTGACTATGCAAGACTTTACGCTTACGCGTAGAAGTTAAGTTGATTAAAATTAAAAATTAAGTGCAAAAGTTCTCTGTTTTTAGAATTGACTATTTTTACGCAAAGTCTTATCACTTGCGTATTTTACGCTGGCACATATAGATGTGAGCGTATTTTGAATTTTACTGGCACATATAGATGTGAGCGTATTTTATGTTTTACGCTGTCACGTATAGACGTGAGCGTATGTTGTTTTTACGCTAGCACATATAGATGTGAGCGTATTTAATATTTTACGCTGGCACGTATTGACGTGAGCGTATTTTTACATTCTACGCGGGCACGTATTGACGTGAGCGTATTTTTACATTTTACGCTGACACACATAATGTAGGCATTTTTATTTTACGCTGGCACGTATTGACGTGGGCGTATTTTGTTATTTACGCTGGCACGTATAGACGTGAGCGTATTTTGTTTCTACGCTGGCACGTATAAACGTGGGCGTACTTGGTGGTTTGAGTTTTTACGCTGACACGTATAAACGTGGGCGTGAAGTTTTTTGTTCGAATTCTTCTTCTCCGATGAACCCACGGCCGAACTAGTTTGGGCTTTACCTATCATGGCCGGAGCCACAACGGGGTTGGGTCTAGGGGTCGCCACCGATGATGGGATGGTGGTTTCTGTACGATCAGCCGTCGACGAAGAAGCGGTGGGCTTCTTGCCCTTAGCGCCGGCGGTGGTTTTGCTCTTTGGGGCCATTTGTTCGAACTGAGATCTCGAAGAAGAAGAGAGTAGAAGAGATTGAGAATATGAGAATGAGTAAAATTCTCTCTCTACCAACAGAACTCTATTTATAGAGAATTTTGAAATCGGTTCAAATTCCCGAAATTTACGCTGACTGTTGGGTATCCCGAACTTTACGCAGATGACCGTTGGGTATCCCGAATTCTACGCGGACTGTTGGATATCCCAGATTTTACGCTTCTGTTCAAAGTATTTCAAATTTTAGAAAAATTTGAAAACTTTGAAGGGGGTCTTGTAGAAGCATAAAAAGTACTTCATAGGGCAAGTCAAAGAAGTTAAGGACTTTACGCAAAGACAGACTCTACGCAAGACTCATTAAAAGACTCTATTGAGCCAGATTCAAAATTTTACGCGAGCGCTTTTACGCGAGAGCCATTCTCAGCTTTTACGTGAGGGACAAGCTGTCAGACCATGCATTTAATGCGCGTGATATTGATCTGACAGTATGATTTTTGATAGATTATTGCACAGGAGCCGAGAATTTTTTCACCAAACCCAACACTTGTCGTTTAGTGTGCAGATGGGCTACTTTACGCTCAAGAGACTGCTTCTTTTACGCATGAAAGCTATTCGAGCTTTTACGCTCAAGGCTTTTGTGTGCGTAGAGTTTATTTGAGCTAATTATACGCTCCAGGCTACTTTTCAGCCACTTTATGCGGGAAGTCTATTTTGGGTTATTTTACGCCCAGTCTGCTACTTTACGCAGGAAGTCTATTTTGGGTTATTTTTACGCCCAATCTTTTATGGCTATGTGAGAACGTGGTCTGCATATGTGGCTTTCACGCCACACTTATCGAGGAACGTGTGTACGTGCTCTCCCCATATTGCTGAAGTTGTGGGACACGTGTCACCATGCGTAGGGACCAAAACTCTACATGGGACACGTGTCATCACGCGTAGAGGTTGATTTTCATCGTGCGTGACAGTTACTTGCGTAGAGATCCAATTATGTTGCTTTTTACGCACAGAGGGTCTAGTCTATAAATAGACTTATTGTTAACACGAGAAGAGATCAATAAAGAAGAGGAGATTCTGAGAAAACTCATACTTTCAGAGTGATATTCCCAGAAGCATTTCTTCAACTTTTTCTCAAGAACAGGGTAAAGCAAAGCAGGAAAGCATTCGACTGTGCCATCAGTGCCGTTGTGTCGATACCTTTTTGGTGACTTAGTTCTTCCGATTGTTCATCTTCCTCAAGCAGTTTTTTTATCATTATCGTGTGGTCCAAGGAACAAAGTGATCGCTCTCAGATCAGACTTCCATAACAATACTTCCCAGAAATAATTTGTACTTTTGTACTTTTCTCGTTTTCTTTTAAAAGCCAATTTCAGGCATTTTGTTAAGTGAAACAGTGTATGACAACAATATTATTTTCTACAGGCACTGTCAGCTGAGAGGACACCTTTCCAGGTTCTGCTATAAAGCCCACCCGAAACTCAAGAAGCCAGCACTCCGCAAAACACAACCCTTCAAGTCGGCCCATGTCGCTCCACTCGCCCCCACCCTCCATATTCCCAACCCCCATCCCCAGCTAACCGACAGCGAGAACTCCACCAGCCCCAGCATAAACCCCCAACCAACCAGGAAATTGTGCCCTACGATTCGACCGTCATGCTTCTCCACAACCCGTTCGACATCCTATCTATCGCAGAAGAAGAGGATACCCCATCATCAGAGAACGAGCAGATCACAGATAAGCATACCTCAGCGACCAACACCTCGGGTGGAGAGAGCGGAACCGGAGGCCACCACCTCCCTCATTAGAGGCATCCAGCACGTACACATCCCCCAGGGTAGAAGATCATAACAGGAGCAAAGGCAACACCTTCAAGAACATCCTAGCAATCCTCGGATCAGATGCCGCAGTCAGATTCAAGCAAGCCAACGAAGCAGGCCTCCTAGACCCAAACCACCCCCTCGTGCCCTTCAGGAAACAGAGTCAGAAGATAATCCTCAGACGGAGAGTTTTGCACTCATTATCCAAAATCAGAGCGAGGAAATCGTAGGCACCGCCACTACCACAACGATCGTTCCCAAAAAACCCCATAACAAAAAGAGGAAAAATCCTAAAAAGGCTACGGTCATGACTACAAGATCGGCTGCGAAGCTACACAACCCCCCACCCCACCCCTTCCCCCTCAATGCTTAACATCCTGTCGTAGAATGTTCATGGGATTGCCAACAAACCCACCATGAACAGACTTATCAGCCTTAAGAAACTACACCGGATCGACATCTTGATTATCATTGAACCCAAAGTTCCAAAAAAAAACTCAAAGCATTCTAACTACAACTCGATTTCCCTTCCGCAATCGCCGGGTGCAACGATATCTGGATCTTCTTCACTGCCGACGTCAAATTCGGCTCTGTCCAAGATTCCAGACAGGCTCTCTCCTGCTGGGTTGAGCATCCCACTCTTCAGCACCGATCACTTCTTTCAGCAGTGCATGGCAGTTGTGACATCATTGAGCGCAAGAGGCTATGGGACATCCTAACGGATACCCAACAACACTTTAACAACCCCCCATGGATTTGTGTGGACGACTTCAACACTATCTCTTACAAAGAGGAAAAGTCCGGGAGCCGTCCCCCCCCGCCAACTATGGCGGACTTCAACACCTTCATTTTTAACATCCACATGTCCTCTATCCCTTTCTCCGGCAACGCATTCACTTGGTATAACATGCAGGAAGGAGCCAGTCGCCAATACTCCCGTCTCGATCGCGCTCTAGTTAACAATCGCTAGGCTGACTTGGGTCTCATCTCGAACCTCTCCCACCTGAACACCACAGAATCAGATCACCCCCCTCCTGATCGAGATCAGCAGTAATCACTGTCACATCAAGAAAGCCTTCCAGTTTTTGGACTTCTGGAGCATTCACCCCTAATTTAAAAACATCGTTGCCACTGCCTGGTGCTCTGTCGAGGATCCTGCCCCCTTCGTTCGTGTTGCAGCCAAACTTAAAGCTACCAAGGGAGCCCTTGCCACTTGGAGCAAGCTCGCCTTTGGAAACATTTTCCAAGCTATTAAGTTGGCGGAAGATGACGTCACTCGGGCAGAAATTCTCTTCGCCACGGATAGATCGTCAGAGAACCGCGCTACCCTTCATCTCACCAGAGCTCTTTTCAAGTCTCGGCTGAAGATTGAAACATAATTCTGGAAGTAGAAAGCCAGGCTGGTTTGGGATACAGAAGGAGATAAAAACTCTAGTTTTTTTCACCCCTGTGTCAAAGGTTGCAGACAGCAGTTATGTCTGCACCAAATTGCAGACGACCGCGGCCGACTCCTCGCCGATCAACGGAGTATCCAGTCAGCAGCTACTGATTTTTACTCCAAACTCTTCACCAAAGAAACCATCTGCAAGGATGAGGAGTTCCTCGCCAAGATCCCCAACATGATCAACATCGAAGAGAACGAGCAACTTCTTAGCCCCCCTTCGGCGGAGGAGGTCAAGGGCGCCGTTTGGGCTCTGGACGAACATAACACCCCAGCCCAGACGGTTTCTCCGGTGTCTTCTTCCATGCCTGTTGGGACATCATCGAGCACGACATCTACAAGGCAGCCATGGCCTTTCTCCAAGGAGTGAGATACCCAAAATCCATTGCTCGAGCCAACCTTATTCTCATCCCCAAAAAAGGCAACCCGGACACCTTCAAGGACTTTCGTCCCATAAGCCTATGCACCTTCACCAATAAAATCATTTCAAAAATTATCGTGACTCGTATGTCAGCGCTTCTCCCCAAAATTTCTCAGAAGAACAAAACGGCTTCATCCCGGGATGGAACATCACCGACAACATCCTCTTGGCCCAGGAGATGATCACGTGCATGAAATTCCCTTCCAGGGTGGAAATGTGGCTATCAAGCTCGACATGGAGAAAGCTTATGATCGTCTGGACTGGCAATTCATGATCTGGGTACTTAGGGCCTTTGGGTTCTCGGAATCGTAGATCGACGTTCTTTTCAGATCCATCAGCAACTCCTGGTTCTCCACCATCATCAACGGACAAGCCGAGGGTTTCTTTAAAGCCAGTCGCGGGGTTAGGCAGGGAGACCCTCTATCCTCTACCATCTTCATCATCGTGGTCGAGGCTCTCAGCAGAAATCTCAAAAGCCTAGCCAACTCGCCCGGATTCTACCACTTCTACACTACCACCGGCTGTCCCTTAATCACCTATCTGGCCTATGCAGATGACATCCTCATCTTCTCAGCAGGCGACATCGGATCGGTGGAGGCGGTACACAGAATACTTGAGAGATACACCAGATGCTCTGGTCAGCGGGGTGAACCCTCACAAGAGCGTCATCTACACCCATCACAAAGCTGATAGGGCACACTCCGCCACCCTCTCCAATCTGACATCCTTCTCCACCGCTTACCGTTCACATATCTCGGATGCCCGTGGTTTACGGCAAATCTAACTCAGGCATTTTTGACGGCCTTGTCAGCAAGATCAGGAGGAAAATTGGGATGGCACAACGCCACCCTATCCCGGGCGGAAAGATGATCCTGATCAAGCATGTTCTCTTCTACATACCCATATACACCCTGGCAGTATGCTCCCCCGAAGAAGGTCCTATCCTCGCTTGAGACACTTTTCTCTAACTTTTTCTAGGGTCACTCCGGAGGACTAGACAAGCACCACTGGGCCAGCTGGGAATCCATGGCCAAACCCACCAGGAAGGGAGGGCTAGGATTCTGCAGACTCGTACATATTGTTGATGCTTGCTCCATGAGGCAGTGGTGGAAGCTCCGAACGGAAAACTCTATCTGGTCTTGATTCATGAAGGCTAGATATTTTCGAAATTCTCACCCGACGATGGCTACAACCAACAACAGATCATCTGGCAACTGGAGACGCATTCTCCTGGGTAGGAACCTAGCGGAAACCTTCATTCAGACCAACACCTCAGATGATTGTGGAACGATGCGGTGGTCTCTGAATTCAGGCGGAGAATTCACGTTAGCGTTGGCCAGAACGGTTACGACATGCACTGGAGTGCCCAACCCCTTCCTCGGCCCTACTGGAAGTCCGCATCCCTAACAAATGGTCCATTTGCATCTGGAAAGCGCAGCGGAGAAAACTTCCAACCGACGATGCCCTCACCTCCATCGGCTTCAGCCTCGCGTCGAGATGCCACTGCTGCCTCTATCCTAAAGCTGAAACGTGTAACACGTCCTGTTCTCAGGCGAACTCGCCTCCCAGCTGTGGTCTACCCTCTCCATCAGATGGTCGCTGCATCAACAGGCTAGGGGCTTCAACGATCTCCTCACCAACTGGGGAATCTCCAACAGGCACAAGATCGTCGCAGCCGCCGGTATCTGGGTATTATGGAAGAATCGGAACAAGCTCAGGTACGAAGGCCGCTTATTCAACTCTCCACAACTTTACAGGGAAGTCTGCAGACAAGTTCGCAAGGTCATCAATCGCTGTAATCTCGCCCCGGCCAGGCTCTAGTGGATCCGGTATGGAAGTTTTTTGGTCCGGTTCAGCGTACGCTTCAGTCACTAACTGACTTTTTGCTTTTTGGGGTCTTTCTGCGCGTCTCGCGCATTCTTGTATAGGCTTCGGCATTTTGTGCCTTATACATCAATAAATTGGAGTTATATATATATATATATATATATATATATATATATATAGATATATATTTGTGGCCTTATACATCAATAAATTGACTATATATATATAGTCCAATTTATTGTTGTGTATATATTATATATATATATTAAATATATATATATATATATATATATATATATTATATATATATAATATTAATATATCAGCATAATGTGTATATAGTCCATAAACCCCAAAAATATAAAATATTATTAAGAAATTTATTTATCACATTTACAAATAACATATTAATTTAATAGTAATACATATTTATCATATATATGCCTGTTGCATATATAGAGTATATATATTCGTATGCATATAACCATAATATATAATTCTATAGTTGCATATAAGTATTTAACTAAAACTATATACCTATATTTAACCTATTAATTCTAAAAATGTTATGGGACATGTTATCATATTTCCCCAAAATAACATATCCAGTAAATACCAAAGAATATTGATATCATATATACATAACAACTATGTAGGAAAATTTATAGACCATTCAAAAATAGGTACGAAATATACACTCAAAAAATATATCAACATAGGCGTCTTTGGATGCATTAAAAGTCTACATGGCTTGGTTTTGGTTCGGATCCAGTCCGGCTAAGTTGGTGCAGCCGGGTCTCCTAGAAGTCAAATAATCTTAATAATAATTAATTAAATTATTTATATGGGTTAAGTTGCACCTTGGATGGTTTTCCTAGTCAGAGTACACATATGGCCAGGTCTTCCCTACTGTGGCTAAAACACTAGTCAAAGCACTCGACTACACTCTCCGTGCCAAAATTTCTAGTCATCTTGTACTCCAATTCTTAACCATGACTAAGACATTCTATCATAATAACTATTTAATTAAATATTAGAAAATTCCAAAAAATTACCATTTAAGTCAAATAAATAATATTAAAAATATTTTAAAATTTCGAAAGAGGGGTTACAATCTATCCACCTTAGAAATAAATTCATCCTCGAATTTAAGGACTAGTAGGATAGACAGATTTGGTTGATCGGTGAAATGATAGAAAAATTTTAGGATAAGAAAAATTGATCACATAGGTGAAAAAAGAAGGAAGAAAAAAAAAAAATAGGGTTATGGTTAGGGATTAGAATTTAGTGATTCAATCTTTTCACAGTTTAAAATCAAATAACTATTTAATCTCAAAATCTATCAATAATGAATCGCAATAAAATTTATTTAATATTATCAAATGGATTGAAAATAAATGTAAATACCAAATCTTATTTAAAATTATGGATTTTATTGGTCATGAAGACAAGTCAATTTGGTTTTCTAAAACCCGATTTCCAAAATGAATCAAAGTTTATTTTAATATCATCAATTAATTTAGATATATTTACTATTTATCAAAATATTAAGTTAAATTTTTGATATCATCAAGTATTTATATTAAAAATAAAATAATTTAAATGATCATTATAATAATTTCAAAATACTGTTCAATAATATCTTATATTATCAAACATTATTTAAAACGAATTTTGTAAATTCAAATAAACGATAAATCAAATACTTCAAAAAGTATTTTAAATTCAATAAATAATTAAATCAAATAATCTTAAAAGTATATTTTGTAAATATAAATAAATTCGGTAAAACTCTTTTCCTTTCAAAATCTATACTAGAATTAAATATATTTCATAACTAGAAAACTAAAATAGGACAAGTAAAATTTAAAATTCGGAAAGTGGGCTTACAAAATCACCACCTTAGAAATATTCTTTTATCGAAATTTCGAATAGCATGACTAGAAATATAATCAAGAAGAGGATATTAACAATGATCAAGATGAGTTAGATTGTGAATAGATTCGAAGTTTAACAAAAGATACCACGTGGCACGATTAAGGTGTAGTCAAAAGGGTCAAGTCACAACGGTCAAGGATATGATCTAAACATGATTAGTTAAGTAACAAAAGTCGTTAAGCGCGATTAACTATTGTTGGAATTACATAGGCATGGTCAACGATCAAAATTTTGACAAGGTCTAAACAAAGTTGAAATCACTTAGATACAGTCACGATCAAGGTTAATCATGCATGTCATTCAAGCGTGATTAAAATTTGGCACGAGTATGATTATGATCAAAGTAATCATGATCAAAATTGGAATAAATCTCAGCATTAACAATAATAGAGTTGAATTATAGGCACAACTATGACTATAGTCAAATAGTTTAGTCACGATCAAAGTTGTTTTAGGAATGATCAAAATTCAAATTTGTTGGCACGATTAATTCGATTAACTAGTCAATCAAAATTATTTATGCACGATTGCAGAATCAAAATCTAGAAAAATATGGGAATTGACTCGATCTGAATATAATCAAAATAGTCTAGTTGCGATCAGAAGTTGTTAAGGATGGTCTCAAATCCAAATCATGATAACACAATCAATTATGGCATGATCGTAGAATCATATAATCTATGTATGATTATGAATTAGTGGAATATGTATTTAAAATCTAGTAATATGTTTTCTACGAGGAGGAGTCAAATGACGACTCGAGATAGGAAGATAAGAAAGAAGATAGAAGGGAAGAACTACAAGCTTTATTTATAATACTTTAATGAGAAATAGGATATCAATTAGTTTAGAGGGAGAGTGCAAGACTTTGGGATCATAAAAAATCAATAGTCATATTCCAAGAAAACATATAGCCTTCGAAAATCGTATGCATATCTGAAGTCGTTTCATCGAGAATCCATGCCTCGCCCGTGTACATCTGGCTGCAGTAAACCCTTAGTTTCATGACTCAAATATGATATTATATCGAATATTCTATTAGCTTTGTCTAATATTGACATAATAACTGGAAGATCAAAATAGGACAACAAGATATAGTTTTAATAACGTTCGATAGCCTACGTTTACTTGAAATTATTTCAACTTAGGATCATGCCACGCCAGTGCGCTGCTGGCTGCAGTGAACCCGCAGTCTCGATAATTTAAGTAAATAGCGACAGTACGCTGTTGTCTTGCCATCGTAAGTCATCAAAATTATTCCAACTATATTTTTAAGAACTTTAAAGGGGTTTCCAAAAATTCAACTAGCGGATCATGATTGAAAAATGTAAGTATCTATCCTTGAAGTGAAAGTATCGCTTTTAAAAATAAACGATCGATTAAAAAATGATTGAACACAAGGGAAGTAAAATTTTAATTATATTTCTCTAATATTCAAGGATCGAGGGAAGACATAAAACAAGAACTCACTCAAAATCAACATATGGATAATTGGATCATGTTAGGCTCAAAAGTCAATAGGTGAAAATAGAATATTGACTCTTAGGGGAAATAATTTATGGCTAATGGGAACTAAATAAGTAATACAGACCGTACGACAAGACGATGTTAGAGAAAGCAGAAAAAAAATTGCATAATTGTTTAAAATAGAAAAAGTGTAAGTATCCGACATATAAGTCCCAATTCTTGAAAATAAAATGATCGATTAGGGGGGAACATTCTAATCTCTATTTCATGGATACTCAAATGATTGAACACAAAACCTTGAATCAGAAACTAACTCGAGATTCATATATGGATAACATAATAGAAAATTATAAAAATAATTCCTTATTGGCAAAATGGGAAATAAATACAGTATTTGTTTTAACGATATGATGATAATATTTAGATAGGACAGAAAAGATAATTGGACAATTTATCAATGTTAAGGATCGAATTCTAGGAAGACCTAAGTTACAGAATGATAGTCTACCTACCTTGGATCCTATCATCATATCAAAATGCAGTAGTGTATTTATGAAAATCTCTCAAGTCAATCTAAATTTAATAAACTCTTACATAATTTATGGCCTATATAACAACCTTAACTACCTGCCAGTCAAATTAAATAAGGGACTCCTACTCCTAGTGATTCTCCTATAAATTAAATCAATCCTAATCGTGAATAAGCACTTCCTAGTTGCAGGCTCACAATAGTACGATAACTTAAGTAATATCACGAGTTCGTATGATTTGCGAAGACTGACATGCATGAGCCCCCACAAAAACTTGTCACGATCCGCGTTCGCTTTTCGGGATACGTGTGCGTGTCCAAGCCAGCCTACACCGATCCAGGCCATAATAAATAAAATGCTCATAAAACAACTATTATTTTCATTCACAACATCTAAGTTATTTTACAACATTTCAAAGTTTGCATTTAATCCAAGTACAATGTCTCATAGAAGAAAATAAAACCACTAATCTATCTAACTAATCTTCTAGGTTGATCTTAGCATACCCATGCCTCCCGAAAGCTAAGAGTATTGCAGCTAACCTGAAAATATTGGTTTTCAGTCAGAAATAGAACGAGTACATTCTAACAGTAGTTCCAATAATTTGACAAAATCTATAAAACAGTAAAATAATACTAAAATACCTGATGAATGGATAAACAAAGATTCATGGCAGGAAACATGTGAGTAAAAGCAGGAGATCATGGTAATAAAGTGTCACGCCCCAGAACCAGAATACTGGAGAGCGGGGGAATGACTCAGCCAGCTACGTATTACGGGTAGATGAATATCGTATAATATGATCAATGCTGTCTAACCAGACGAGGGGGTGCATACTACATAAAGGTCTTAATATGGTCATTACACATCTATTGTCTCAATCATTCAAGCAAGGAAACAGAAATAGAGAACATGTAAGATAAAGCAGTAAGGCGTCCCAAACGCTTTGTCAAAATGTTCTTGACATCTGGCTTTACAAAACATAGCCAGATGATGTAGTAAGGTATACACAATTGTTATCAGCTGCAGTCTGACTTTATTACAATTATGTAAAAAGTAAGTACAAGACAACCCGACTAACATGTCGGTGCCAAACGGCAAGGTATAAAGTAGATAACAAAACGAGTGGTGAAGTTAAGGAACCCACTCGAGGCCTCCTGCGATCGTCCTTCTAGTGTTGACCATCTTGGAGGTAGAAGTAAGCTGGATCCTCGGGGACTGGCTCTAAATCTGGCCATGCAAAACCAGAGAGGTTAGACCTCTAATAGCAAGTACCACAAGGGAGAACGATATGAAGGACTAAACCAGTAAGTAAGAGAATATAATAATAGATCTCTGCTTGCTACTATGACTCACATCACATCAAGACACTTCGAACCAACCTCCCAACCAAACAAGGACAGAAGTTGGCCCGTCATGTCCTGACATTCTGATCATCCTAGTTAGGTAACAGAGTATAGTGTACAAACAAATCATCTTGAACGGCCAATCAACTCCTACGGCTTGCTATTATGAGTTCCAAGTTATCCTGGAATAATGCAATTAGGGATTCCTCAGTTCTTACTATGTGCAAGCAAGGCTAGTCTATCCAGTCAATCAATTGGCCCATGCATGAATTAGACGAGTCCTAGCAGGACGCTCGTCAATATACAATATACAATAATAATAAAAGATACTGTTCCCTGCCTGTGTGGCAGATTTACAGTATCTGTGGGAACCAGCCGGCCCGTCGGATACTACTCGTTCCAAGGGGGCTGCCATGTAAGAATTCGGGAATCATTCTCTCCATGCAATCATTATTTATTTAACTTAATAGTCCCTACGTTGAGTAAAATCCCATGCCGTGGATCATGGTTATTCAAATGAGTACTTTCGTACGGGGTACGATATGCACAACTCTACAACGATACCAGTGCGGTTAGGTTGCAGGTCTTACATAACGTAATGCAACAATCAAATCTAACCACGGTAATCATGCCTTGACCATAAAGTACACATGCTTCTTTCGTAGAAAAATAACTAAATAATTAAATAAATAATTTGAAGCCTGCATGTGCCTGTATGTCAATATTCGAGATTAGCCAGTCGATTACAATAGTTCATTTCATGAACGTGTCTCATTCATTCAATTCAATAAGACGACTAGCCAGCCTCTTTAGTTCCAACTAGGAACGCATGATCAATTTTAGTCAAGCTAACAATTATTATCAATGGTGACAAGGCATGATCAATTATTAATCAAGATAACAATCAATGTTAATTACTGTAAGCCCCTAATTTTTCAAAAATTTTTAAACTAGTGTTAATTAATTATTAAATGTCATTATTGGTTTTAAAATAATTTAATATGATTTTAGGAATTTTCTAGAATTTTTAAATGATTTTTAAATGAGTTTTATATATTAAAATATTAATTTACAAATTTTTTAAAATGTTTTAATTGACTTTTGTAATTAATTAGATTGTTTAAATATCATTTTACAATTATTAGAATTGTTTTAATATCATTATGTAATTTGTTGAATTGTTATTATAGCAGTTTGTAATTTAGGAATTATTTTAATTCTGTTATGCAAATTAATATTTGCGTTTAGTTATAGTGGGGACCTAATTGTAAAATTCTAAAGTCTAAGGGCCTATCTGCTAAACCGACCGTCACCCCCACGTTCTCACCCACCCCCGACCGACCGACCGGCCAGCTGACCCGCGTTTTTCGGCCGACCTAGGCCCTTACCGACCTCTCACCCCTATAAAATGACCCCCTCTCTTCCCTGACCAAAACCCTAACCCTAAATTCTTCCCACGACCACCACAACCGCCCCATCTTCCACTCTCACCCCCACCGAAACCCTAACTCCGACGATCCCCTACGCCGCCCCCAGCGACCAACAGCCCCATCCACCACCACCATTCAGTTCGCCACGCCGAGCTGGGTCGATCGCCGCCCAAGCGCCACCGTCCCGACGCCCCTAGCCGCCGTCTCCGCCTTCGAAAACTTCCCTCGAAGTCGGACACGCAGGTAACAGGCCCTGAGCCGAGTCGTGCGTGTCTCGTGCACGTGGATACGACTCGCCGTGTCCTGGCGAGCATGAGGGACAGTCTGGACACGAAGAACTAGACTCCTACGTGTCGTGCATAGCACGGACACGTGGAAACCCTGTGTCCTTAACTGTCAGGACACAGGATGGTTTATATTTTTTTTATTATGTTTAATTAATTTTAACCTAAATAAATTAAACCCAACCCTTTCCCTAACACTGAGCTCGGGCTGACCCCCTGGCCAGCCCGACCCAACTCAAACCCGACCCCCCCCCCCCCCCCCCCCCGCTGGGCCGAGTTCGAGCCCCCCCTGCTGTTTTCCTTTTCTTTTTCTTTCTTTTTCCTTTTTCTTTTTTTGTTATTTAGGTATATTTATATATATATGTATATACATATTTTTGTATATATATATGTATTAATATATATATTATATTTAGGTAATATAGTTGCTATTTTTATGAATATACTTCATTATTTTATGTATGTATAAAAAAAAATATGTGTATTATGTATACATATATTTTATGTATATATATTTCCTTATGTATATTTATTATATATAACTTATATATATATATATGTATACATTAATTTGTATATATATATATATATGTTATATAGATAAGTATTTTCTTATATGTATGTATATATACATATATTTGTATATATATTATATATATATAGTTGAGCATTTTCCTATATATATAAATATCCCTATATTTATATATATATATATTATTTCCTATATGTATTTTACTTAGCTTAGTGTAAATTATTTATATAAAATAATGTTCATAATTTTATAGTTACTATGTAAAACTTTACCTTATTAAAATAATAATATTTATTTTGACTATTACCAAATTGTATTTTATCATATTTAAATTACTGCAACCATTTGGTGTCCAAGCCTAGCATGGGTATTTGGGCTCAAATGTGTTTTCACACATTCAAGACCTGTACAAGTCATATTGGACTTGATTCATGGCCTTGGGTCCTGTATTTGAACTTTGGTTCAAATTATATACATGGACAAAATACGCAGATAATTAATTATTGTGTGCATTGCTGTTTTTGATTTTCTAAAAACTTAAAGTATTGCTAAAATTATGGAAAAATAGTTTTTAGATACTTTGTTAAGTTAGCTAATTTAGTATAATTTTTGTAGTATTTAATTTACTGTTTGCCCCTAGTTTGGCATATGAAACCAAAACCCACTTTTTGTATACTTAGGAAAACTGATTTTTATAAAATATTTGTACTGGATAATAAATTCCAGAAAAATTATAATAAATTTCTATAGTTAGCAAGGATCGTTTTGGTACTTTGCTTTAAGAAAAACTAGACTTTTTTCCTATCTCTAAAATTGTTAGAACATAATGATCTTTTGATTTATTTATTAATTAATTATGACTTGTAGCTTTTTGTGTTATTGGAGTTTTAGTCATGTTGAACCCCATCCCTCACTAGTGTAAAGACCCTAGAAAGTTAGTTAACATAGTGTGTCATCCCACATTGGTCTCCTATGCCAAGTCATCATTTTTGTTAGGTGCCCAGTCACAAGTCGTGCTTCACAAATTAGTGTCCTAGTGTCTTAGCTTAGTGTAAAACTAAGTTGTTATATTTACTTCTACAGTGACGAGCTACCAGACATCCATAGCATTGTTATCGCAGCTTGTTTTGTTTTGCTTTGCTAGAGGCAAGTACTTTCTACGAACTTTACATATTGTCACATAAAATGAACTGCAAACCCCACCATGTTACATGCTGATCCTTGGGGTAGCAAGTTAGATCTCTACATGTTGTACTTTCAGTTACTACCATGCTTAGAACAGTCTTGATGTATCTCTCACATGATTAGAATATGGGTTATGGGGAAACTGATAGTAGAGTACGTGATCATACCCCTCTTCAGTACCGAGCAAAGTTACATTTTATATGATACTGCACCGTAGGCCTTACTCTCCAAGCTGTATTTATACGTGTGTACATATATCGCCTTTACACTTGTACGTATGTACATTTTATTTACATTGTGCCTCAGTACATTGTACACCTATTGACCGATCACGTACCTACTACAGTTTTAAACATTACATATACATCTGTCTCTATGACATATGTGTCATTGCCATGATAGACTGTGTGATGCCATGCTTTCCAGTTATTCCTCTCATGTTCATTTCCATGTTTCATATGCTAGTTTGCTAGATTTAGTACTTGCTCCCGTCCTGACAGGATAACGTTGTAGGTATACTTACTGAGGAGGAGTTGCTCTGTGATTCGTATTATGGAGTCACTGCCGAGGACCCGGTTTTGCCATACGAGGATGTTCCTGCGGGGAGACTCGTCTAGTTTGCTTAGCTGCTTGGGATACTTAGTGTAGTCATGTATTAGACTATATCATTTTGTAACTGGACATGTATCCAGTTTTACTTTACAGTTCACTTGTACTTGGACATTTTACTATATACGACGACTTTTGTGTTTGGAGCATTTATGATTCTTCTTCACTTATAGAACTGTTGGTACATTTAGTCTTGTCTTGTTATCTCTAGAACAGCTTACTGCGCTTTATCTTAAGCGTAGGCTGGACATGGCTCGGCCCGGCCCAACAATTTGGGTAACGGGTCGTGACATGTTTTTTTGGTGGCCCATGCAGGTCCTGACTAAACTGTTTGGTTATGTTATTGTACCAAACATGCCTGCAATTAGGAACTTAAGGTAATTAGACAACATTAGGAAAGACGCTTAGAACACTTAGAGAAATGCTAGGATTGCAACATAGGAAATACATCACATGTTTGCTATTATAATTAGATTTTCTTGCATATGATTACTTACTTTAAATAAGTCCTTATAAGTCTTTTTGTGTGTAATTTAGATGGTGCTTACTCGTTCGTCCCTATGTTACCCCCGAGAATGGGGCCCTCCATATCCAGTCAGCTGACCAGTTGACTGATACACCTCCACCTACCACATTTCCCCACTCCACAGATCTACAGACCCAGATACCTCCTTCCACATCCCAGGCCCGGCAGGACCCGATACTTCCACCACCCCCTATCACTATACCCACCCAGGCTTCCGTCACTCTCGACGGGACCCAGCTGCTCACACTGATCCAGGGGTTCCTAACAACCCATCAGGAGCAGACTACCCTACTCCGCCAGAGCATGGAGCGTTCTGAGGGACGTCCCGTAGTCCCACCACATGTAGCCACGGCAGAGAGCGGGGACGATCAAGGACTTCATGGGTCTGAATCCCAAGGAGTTCTCCGGGACTGAGGGCATAGTAGTAGCTGATGACTGGCTAGATTATGTAGAGAGGAAGCTTCTGGAAGTTAGGATGCCGGATGATCTTCAGGTCGAGGCAGCAGGATTTCTGCTGATAGACTTAGCCGGAGTCTGGTTCAGGAATGAGCCGTTGTTCGCGAGAGGTAGAGCCACCTGGGACCAGTTCAAGACCCAGTTCAAGAAGAAATTCTTCTCGACCACTGCTAGAGTAGCCATGGGGCTACGATTCCAGAACATCCAGCAGGGGAACCGTTCTGTTGATGACTATGCGGGAGAGTTTAGTCGCTTGAGCCGTTTTGCTCATAGTCTGGTTGCTGATCCAGAGGAGATGACCCGTAGGTTTTGCCATGGTCTAGTTCCAGACATTGGCATCCTTATAGTGGCAACGGTACGACTGACTATTACCAGAGCCTAGAGTTAGCTCGGAGCATCGAGGAGCGTCTTCTGTCATGCAAGAGGCGGCTTCTGTACACCATGAGGGACCGTCCAAACGTCAGGCTTTCCAGCAGAGAGCGCCGACGCCACCCCCGCAGACTTACCATCCCCCTACACCGCATCGTCAGACCCGCCAGTTAGAGCCCCGGGACCCCGACATCAGCAGCAGCAGCAGAAGGGAGCTATATGTTCTTTCTGCGGAAGACCAGGGCATGAATTCGTCGTCTGCAGGAAGAGGTTAGGGCAGTGTTTAGCTTGTGGGTCTGCCATCCATTAGATTTGGGACTGCCCAGTAGCCAAGGGACCCCAGGGGAAGACTTATAGCCTAGTCCTTGAGCCGGAGCCGGAACAGGTTTCGGGAGGTTAGTTTTGATCGTAGCCTCAGTCATTTTGTTGTGTTGCTTGCTATGTTAGAATATTGTCGGGTCTCCAATCCTTGTGAATTTCGAGGACGAAATTTTTTAAGGAGGGAAGACTTGTAAGCCCCTGATTTTTCAAAATTTTTTAAACTAGTGTTAATTAATTATTAAATGTCATTATTGGTTTTAAAATAATTTAATATGATTTTAGGAATTTTCTAGAATTTTTAAATAATTTTTAAATAATTTTAAATGAGTTTTATATATTAAAATATTAATTTACAAATTTTTTAAAATGTTTTAATTGACTTTTGTAATTAATTAGATTGTTTAAATATCATTTTGCAATTATTAGAATTGTTTTAATATCATTATGTAATTTGTTGAATTGTTATTATAGCAGTTTACAATTTAGGAATTGTTTTAATTCTGTTATGCAAATTAATATTTGCGTTTAGTTATAGTGGGGACCTAATTGTAAAATCCTAAAGTCTAAGGGCCTATCTGCTAAACCGACCGTCACCCCCACGTTCTCACCCACCCCCGACGACCGACGACCGGCCAGCTGACCCGCGTTTTCCGGCCGACCTAGGCCCTTCGACCGACCTCTCACCCCTATAAAATGACCCCCTCTCTCCTGACCAAAACCCTAATCCTAAATTCTCCCACGACCACCACAACCGCCCCATCTTCCACTCTCACCCCCACCGAAACCCTAACTCCGACGATCCCCTACGCCGCCCCCACAGCGACCAACAGCCCCATCCACCACCACCATTCAGTTCGCCACGCCGAGCTGGGTCGATCGCCGCCCAAGCGCCACCGTCCGACGCCCCTAGCCGCCGTCTCCGCCTTCGAAAACTTCCCCCGAAGTCGGACACGCAGGTAACAGGCCCTGAGCCGAGTCGTGCGTGTCTCGTGCACGTGGATACGACTCGCCGTGTCCTGGCGAGCATGAGGGACAGTCTGGACACGAAGAACTAGACTCATACGTGTCGTGCATAGCACGGACACGTGGAAACCCTGTGTCCTTAACTGTCAGGACACAGGATGGTTTATATTTTTTTTATTATGTTTAATTAATTTAACCTAAATAAATTAAACCCAACCCTTTCCCTAACACTGAGCTCGGGCTGACCCCCTGGCCAGCCCGACCCAACTCAAACCCGACCCCCCCCCCCCCCCCGCTGGGCCGAGTTCGATCCCCCCTGCTGTTTTCCTTTTTTTTTTTTTTTTTTTTTTTCTTTTTTTGTTATTTAGGTATATTATATATAATGTATATACATATTTTTGTATATATATGTATAATATATATACTATATTTAGGTATATAGTTGCTATTTTTATGAATATACTTCATTATTTTATGTATTATATATATATATATATATATATATATATATATAATTATATATATATATATATATATATATATATATATGTGTTGTGTGTGTGTATTATGTATACTATATATTTATGTATATATATTTCCTTATGTATATATTTTATATATACTTATATATATATATGTATACATTAATTTGTATATATATATATATGTTATATAGATAAGTATTTTCTTATGTATGTATATATACATATATTTGTATATATATATATATATATATAATATATAGTTGAGCATTTTCCTATATATATAAATCCCTATATTTATATATATATTATTTCCTATATGTATTTACTTAGCTTAGTGTAAATTATTTATATAAAATAATGTTCATACTTTTATAGTTACTATGTAAAACTTTACCTTATTAAAATAATAATATTTATTTGACTATTACCAAATTGTATTTTTATCATATTTAAATTACTGCAACCATTTGGTGTCCAAGCCTAGCATGGGTATTTGGGCTCAAATGTGTTTTCACATATTCAAGACCTGTACAAGTCATATTGGACTTGATTCATGGCCTTGGGTCCTGTATTGAACTTTGGTTCAAATTATATACATGGACAAAATATGCAGATAATTAATTATTGTGTGCATTGCTGTTTTTGATTTTCTAAAAACTTAAAGTATTGCTAAAATTATGGAAAAATAGTTTTTAGATACTTTGTTAAGTTAGCTAATTTAGTATAATTTTGTAGTATTTAATTTACTGTTTTGCCCCTAGTTTGGCATATGAAACCAAAACCCACTTTTTGTATACTTAGGAAAACTGATTTTATAAAATATTTGTACTGGATAATAAATTCCAGAAAAATTATAATAAATTTCTATAGTTAGCAAGGATCGTTTTGGTACTTTGCTTTAAGAAAAACTAGACTTTTTGCCTATCTCTAAAATTGTTAGAACATAATGATCTTTTGATTTATTTATTAATTAATTATGACTTGTAGCTTTTTGTGTTATTTGGAGTTTTAGTCATGTTGAACCCCATCCCTCACTAGTGTAAAGATCCTAGAAAGTTAGTTAACATAGTGTGTCACCCCACATTGGTCTCCTATGCCAAGTCATCATTTTTGCTAGGTGCCCAGTCACAAGTCGTGCTTCACAAATTAGTGTCCTAGTGTCTTAGCTTAGTGTAAAACTAAGTTGTTATATTTACTTCTACAGTGATGAGCTACCAGACATCCATAGCATTGTTATCGCAGCTTGTTTTGTTTTGCTTTGCTAGAGGCAAGTACTTTCTACGAACTTTACATATTGTCACATAAAATGAACTGTAAACCCCACCATGTTACATGCTGATCCTTGGGGTCAAGTTAGATCTCTACATGTTGTACTTTCAGTTACTACCATGCTTAGAACAGTCTTGATGTATCTCTCACATGATTAGAATATGGGTTATGGGGAAACTGATAGTAGAGTACGTGATCATACCCCTCTTCAGTACCGAGCAAAGTTACATTTTATATGATACTGCGCCGTAGGCCTTACTCTCCAAGCTGTATTTGTACGTGTACATATATCGCCTTTACACTTGTACGTATGTACATTTTATTTACATTGTGCCTCAGTATATTGTACACCTATTGACCGATCACGTACCTACTACAGTTTTAAACATACATATACATCTGTCTATGACATATGTGTCCTTGCCATGATAGACTGTGTGATGCCATGCTTTCCAGTTATTCCCTCATGCTCATTTCCATGTTTCATATGCTAGTTTGCTAGATTTAGTACTTGCTCCCGTCCTGACAGGATAACGTTGTAGGTATACTTACTGAGGCGGAGTTGCTCTGTAATTCGTATTATGGAGTCACTGCCGAGGACCCGGTTTTGCCATACGAGGATGTTCCTGCGGGGAGACTCGTCTAGTTTGCTTAGCTGCTTGGGATACTTAGTGTAGTCATGTATTAGACTATATCATTTTGTAACTGGACATGTATCCAGTTTTACTTACAGTTCACTTGTACTTGGACATTTTACTATATACGACGACTTTTGTGGAGCATTTATGATTCTTCTTCACTTATAGAACTGTTGGTACATTTAGTCTTGTCTTGTTATCTCTAGAACAGCTTACTGCGCTTTATCTTAAGCGTAGGCTGGACATGGCTCGGCCCCCCAACAATTTGGGTAACGGGTCGTGACAATTACTGCCAAATTCGGGAAATAAAAATTCATTTCAATCGTGTCAATCAAATCGTAATTTACCAAGTTCAGGACAAAAGGCGTAAGGATATAAAATGGACGTAAAATATCTAATAAAATATCAATATTCAGGGCTATAGAATAGTCATGCGGCTAAGTCTAATGCGGCCAGGATGGATCTTATGCGGCAAGGAAAGGAGTCGGGTTCATGCGGCTCAGGGGGTAGAGGCACATGCGGCTGAAGAGGCGGGAACCTATACGGCTGGGGAGTGGGACTAGCTCCCATGCGACAAGCGGAAGGGATGTTCCATGCGGCTAGGATGAATTGGGCTCATGTGGCCGAAAAAAAACAACATGCGGTCAGCGGAAAGGGTACTCATGCGGCTGGCGGTAAATGAGTCCATGCGGCTCAACCAAGTCGAACCCCATGCGGCGGGTCAAAGAGATTGCTTATGCGGCTGGCGGGGGGGGGGGGGGAAAGTTCATGCGGTTTATAAGGTTCAGGACCTCATGCGGCCAGCAAGTGAGTCTGGTTCATGCGGCTGGGTTTAGGAGAGAAATCCATGCGGTCAAGAAAAGGGATTCAGTCCTATGTGGGAGAGTCCCATGCGGCTGAGTTACTTGCCGCATGAAGTGTCATGCGGCCAAGTCAAGCCCATGCGGCCAGGAGAAAGAGTACAAGTTCATGCGGTTAAGAAAGACGAGGGCGCATATGCGGTTAAGTGGGGAAAGTCCATGCGGCTGGGAATCACTTGCCGCATGATTTTCATGCGGTCAAGTCAAGTACTGTTCTTCTTCTCCAAGTTTCAGAGAAGAAGAACACCATGAACCCAAGCTTCAAAGTCCCATAAAACCTTCATCCAGAGTCCAAATTTGAACTTCCTTAGGTCAAAATTGGGTAGAACAAAATTCTCTACAACATGGAACCATCAAAACTTGAAGATAACAAAGTTTACTAGATCAAAACCTAAGAAATCCGAAAATATAACAAACTTAGATCTACAACAAATTAGCCATGGAAATTGAAAATGCTAAGTACTAAAGAGACTTAGAGTCAAATAAGGAGGATGATGGAACAATAATAATGGGGATCCATCAAGAAGCAAGTTGGCACTTGCCTACGGTTTGGTAGGTGGAGAGAGTAATGAAGAAGAAGAAGAGGAGTAATGAAGAGAATGAGTAATGAGGAGAGAGAATGGTGAGGGTGGCTTTAAATATGGAAGGGGTGGTAGGTGGAAGTTGGGCCGGGTCCAATGGGTCCAATGGGTCCAATGGGTCCAATGGGTCGGGTTGCACGGGTCCAACAAGGCTAACCCGAAAGTAAGACTAAAGCAGGAAATAAAATGTAGGTAATAAAATTACAGAAAAAATATAAAAATAAAATTGCAGGAAATAAATTAACATAAAATTAAAGAGTAGCTAATTAATTAACATGAAAATTTAAAGAGCAGATAATAGAATTGCAAAAAAATAAAGTACAGAAAATAAAATGCAGATAATTAATTAACATGAAGTTATTAAGAATTTAAATACAGGATACTACATGATAAATGCTAAATAAATACATTCAGGCAATACGTATTAAAATACGCATTCTGGAAACGGGGAGTGACATAAACATGAAGTAACTGTAATAAATGACTAAAATAGGAACTGTAATATAGCAAGACTATATCTAACTAGTGAGTTGAAATACACTTTTATATGCAAACAGCTAAGGGAAAATCCGGCACCCTGTACGTGATGTGTGCAACTGCTATCAGACATGAATAGACAAATGAGATATTTTTGGGTATATTTACATGTCTACTAATATATTTCTCTACCCGACTAGTACTTAAAGATCCAAATAGGTCACAAATACGGTCAAACATTAGTCACGAACAACGTGTAAAGAATCCATAACTACTATATCGTGTACCTATCATGTTGAGAATCAACAGAATATCAATGTAAAATACTATTAAATACATGAATCAAAGAGATGATCAAATATAAAAACTATCAGAAATGTACTCATCTGGGGTCCTTAGCTGGTGAAACAGATGATACCATTGTGTCCAGAATAGTCTGATTGGCTAGGGTAGCACACAAATCCGACAATATCCAACCACTCAGTGAGCCACAAAAGTTGACTCGTGCAACAGTCTTCGAATGCTGAAACACATCACCAATGTGTTTGGTATAAAAGAAATGTCTAAGAATGCCAGTCCAAAAGTCTAATTTTGGACACATGGGCAAAATCATAATTTTAGGCCAAAACGATATCCGCCGTTAAACCCGTTTTGTACTGAAAAGTGTGCCAGAATCTATGGTCTCTAAAATCATCAAACTATATGTCTACGAATCCGATTTAATGATACGAACCCAACAGTATGTCCAAAGTTGGATTCCGGTGGACCGTGCATAAATTTGCCCGTTGGCTCGGATCGTGGACCCGCAAAAATAGCGTTTCCGTCGACCTTCTCAGAATCGGACCAAACTTGGCATACAGGACCAAAAAAATAACACGGTCCTATTAGCACAAGTTTTGTCTCGAAATGACAAACATGATCGAAGTTATGGACTAGTTTACAAAGGAGCTGATACGGGGTACTCGACGGATACGCCTCAATTTTGTTGCGCACGCACAACAAAATCGAGTTCCGTCGAATCCCACACGTCGACAACATCCATACGCATCTTTCGATGCTCATTGGTTGCGATCACGTCGTACGAATTGTCGAGGCGCATGCCGTATCGATGATTTTTCCTAAAAAGTTCCTTATTTTGAAAACTGTTTTCGTAAGTTTTGATGATCGATTTCTTGTCATACAGTCAATGAATTTCAATTCTGTAAAAAGGGTTTTAAAGCCCTATATGTTGGCTAAGACTATTTTAAATAAGTTTTTTTGAAAACTCCTAATATATGGTTCGGAAATTCATTCCAAATCAGGCTTTTGATCAAGTTTTCTGTCAAACCTTGAACATGTTTTCATCAATTTTTCAGAGAGTTTCATAGGAATTTTAACACATTAGATGTCACTACCACTTTTCTGGGACATGGGTATTTTAGTCATTTGACAAAATTGAGTATATTTTTTTCTTTTAATAGGATGGTTAAAATTATTAGTAGTCTAACTAATCATTAGTCATGGTAGACCCCAATTAGTTTGACTTGACCAACTAGTTGATAAATTAGACTCTATTCATGGTTAGGTTGAACACAAGTCTTGATTAGGGCCAAACCACTTAGCCCACTTAAGGGCCTACTTAATACTAAGTGTAATGAAAGGATTAGGGCTAGTCTAGAGCCTATTTAACCCCCATTTAACCCCAAATGGCAGCCACCATTAATTTAGGGTTTCCATCCTTTCCTCCATTCCAAACTTCCTCAAATTTCCTCCTCTTTCCTCTATTGGCTGGGTAAAATCTTGGGGGAGCTCAAGGAGGCTAGGAGAAGGCTCTAGCAAGAATTTGAAGGCTCATTCTCAATCCATCTTCCCCAAATTTCATGGAGATTTGTGAGGGCTTCTTCCTACCTAGGTATAACCCTCTAAACTTGCATTTCTATGGTCAAATTTCATGTATTCATATAGGAGATCCATCCCATGACTCATAGGGAGTAGATTGAGGTCCTAATGAATCCTATTGGGGTAGTTTCATGGAGTTTTATGTCCATTTTAGTGAGGTTACGAATTATGACCCCTAAGTGTTTGTTAGAATGCCTAGTAGGCTATGTTGGCTTTGTATTTCAGTTTTGAGCATGTGTTAGGATGGGTAGATCATTCATTAGGCATTCTAATTGCTTTCTTAATGATTTCGTATTATATATATTTAATGATTTCGTATTATATAATATAATATATATAATATATATATATATAATATATATATATATATATATATATATATATTGCTACATATATATAATATATATATGTGTTACTATGTGTTAGATGTTATATATATGTATGTGGTTGTGTTGGGTTTCTGGAGTGGACTGACTTGAGGATACCAGTTGGGGGTTTACTGAATGTAATAGTAAGGGGTACTTGAGTGTATTGGGGGTTAATGAATTAGAATGTAAGTATCAGGCATTGGAGAGGTTTGTATCTTGAGTTAGTGTCAAATAGGATATTAAATAAGTCTAGGTAAGGGCATGTACTTGGAGTTTCTGCCATGGCATTGGCCATAGAACTATGAGTCAGTGTGAGCCCAGTTTTGGCTCGCTTAAGACTGCGAGGAATTGGATTGCATAGCTTTGTTCAGGCTCTGTAATTCAAGTGTGGGTGATTTGGGTACAGGACAGGAAGAGGGAAGTGGTGCAAGGCTCGGGGTGAAGGCAGTATACTGCACATAGGAGTGCAGTGTTGCACAGGCCTCGATTGGCCTGTGTGTGAGTGTCATGATTGGTGGCAGTAGTGTATAGCCTATGTGAGTGTGCTCAAAGTGTGTTGTGAGTAAAGGTATACAAGGAGGTGGGTGTATCCCCTGCATTCAGAGAGTGTGTGTGTGCTCTAGTATCCTGGTGTGTCCTAGTGACTTGTGTCATGTGTGGTTGGAGTCTTGAGTTCCTGTTTAGGTTCATGTTTCTAGAGAGAGTGTCTTGGTAAGTGAATGTTTATGAGTGTCATGCCTGAGAGTGTTTTCCTGTGAGAGTTGAGTGAATCAAGTGAAACCAGTGATTGAGAGTGGAGTGAGCCAGGGAGTGGTATTGGCATTAGTAGAGGCATGGTCATTTAGTGCAGGCCATATTGGCCAGGGAGTCGGGTAAAAGGGGATGGTCCCTAATGATGTGCAGATGGCACTTGGCCACTTGGTTGGCCATTGGGTTGGGATTATGTGTAATAGATGTTAGTGTTGTATTAGGGATTAGCTTATGTCAGTTGCTACTTTTATATGTTAAAACAGATTTGAAGATTATGTATCAGAGATTGGGTTCTAGAGTAGGTTTGGGTTTATGGTTTAGTGTAAGAGGATAGTTAGATTAGAAGATATGTTTTGGGGGTCAGTCGTAGATTGAACTGTAAAGGGATAGAGGATTTCTTGAGTGTTCAGGATATTAGAGCCTTGCAATTGCTGCATTATAGCTCAGGTAGCAGGGATTGCTCTGGGCTAACTTCCATTTGGCTACTGCAGTGGCATTTGGCCACTTGACATTGCCTGCTATATCGAGCAGTGCAAGTGGCATGCCAAGTTCAGCAGAGAGCAGTGGGCATGGGTTTTAGCGTTTGTATTTGGGTGTTAGAATGGTTAGTTTTAGTATGTATGTTAATTGGTATCCGTCGTGTATGTGTTAGATGTAAGAAATACCATGTGATGTATCAGTTGGGTTAGAGATTAGAGGATGTGAGGCTAAGAGATTTGGAGTATATTAGTGAGGATATTGTCTTGGGTTCTCAGATGAGTGTCTAAGACCCTCATGATTAAAGTGTATCAGAAAATTAAGGTTAAGAAGGGAAAATTGATATCCAATAGTTTTGTGAGAATAAGACTTTTGGGTTAATGCATATATTAGTAAGGTATTTGTGAGCATTGACATGCAGTGTTGGCCATAGTGAGGAGTAGGTTTTGATATTAAGGGAAAGGGGTTTGTGAGGTTAAGTGAATTAGTTAGGAAATCTTTAAGTATCAGTCAATGTTAGTGAGAAGAGAGGGTTAGGATACTTTAGTGAGTGGTAGTTTGGCTTTCCTTGACTTGACTGGAATACAGCAAGCATCTACATCTGCATAACACTAACAATAACAGCAGTAAGTAGCAGGGCAAGCTAGCTGCAATATGCAGTGGCAACAAGAATGAGCCACTTGGCCATGTTGCAGTGGGGAAACAAAACTGTTGTAGGCAACATTGGTTGGCTATGTGCTTTGACACTTAGCTTTTAGCCATTGGCACATGAGTCTTGGTGTCATATTTATGTTGAGTGTATCAAATGATATGTGAAAGGCCTTTGAGCAGTAGCAGGTAGGGGTGAGCATTATTGGTTTTGGACCGAAAATCGAATCGAACCGAATAACGAATTCGGTTCGGTTTTAAAATAATTCGGTTCGGTTTCGGTTTTGAAAATACTAAATTTTCATATTCGGTTTCGGTTTCGGTTTTGGAATTCAGTTTCGGTCCAAAACCGAAAACCAAATAAATTTTTTTAGTTATATATATATGTGTGTGTGTGTGTGCGCGCGCGCGTGTGTGTGTGTTTTAGTTAATTATAGGTATATACTAAATATATATGTATATGTTATAGGTATATACTGAATATATCTAGGTATATTTAGTTATTATATATAACAAAAAAACAAAAATAAAACCCAAAAACCGAATAAACCGAAAACCGAACCGATTTAATTCGGTTCGGTTCGGTTCGGTTATTGACCAATTCGGTTCGGTTTCGGTTTGGCTTATTCGGTTTCGGTCCAATTCGATTTTTGCTTATTCGGTTCGGTTCGAACCGAATAAACCGAATGCTCACCCCTAGTAGCAGGGGCCTACTGCCTTGTGTTGGTACTAGTATAGGATATATGGGAGTTAGGATTTTGGTGATTTGTCATAGTTTAACATATGGGTATCGTGTCAGTTGTGTGAGAGGGTTATGATAAGTTACCTAAGTGTCTAAGGTATGGTACTTGCCTATATGTATATAGATAAGGTGTCATCCTAGATAGGTAATAGGTAAGGTATTACCTAATAGTCTAGGTTTATGTTTTACTAATAGCCTAAGATTAGAGTATTTAGGTAGGTAAGGAATTGTTAGAGGTTAACCTAACCATGGTTGACCATGGTTGACTAATTTGATTAAAAGTTAACCTTGAGTCAATATTTGACCTGGATTAGACCAGAGTTGACCAATTGACCAAAAGTCAACTGTGAATCAACACTTGACCTAGATTGCATATCACACACTAGAAAACCATATTTAACACTATTTAACACATGTATCTCATCTATAGGCCTTGTGATTCCATTTTGGACCTCGATTCACATTCACTGCTGTAGCTCCCCTTCCCGAAAATTTTTGAAATATTTTTTTTAGTATTTATTTGTTTTAAATGATGATTTTTAGATTTTATAAATAATTATTTAGTTAATTATTACGGTAGATGATTTTAGCCATGGTTGAGTTTTGAAGTACAAGACGGCTAGGAATCATGGCACGGATAGTGCTGTGGTGTGCTTTGACTAGTGTATTAGCCCTGATGGCCATAGTGATATCCTAACTATGAAAACTAGGCCAAGTTTTGACATGACCACTAAATAAGTTAATTATTTATTATTAAGATTTATTAACTTTAGAGACCCGGTTGAACCAAGTTAGTCCGAACTGGGCCGAACCAAATCCAAGCCCATGTTGGCAGGTAGTGAGACCCAATACGGCCATGTAGACATATTCTAGGTAGATGCAATATCTTTAGGAATTGGCAATTAATTTCTAATAATTGTTATATATATATAAGTATTATTATTATTTTAATAGCGTTTACAATATTTGTATGATTTTCGGGAGCCAATAAAGAGTGCGCGTACTAGGTTCACCAAACCTTACTACACTTGCTATTGGGATATTTTAGTTGTTATCAGGATTATTAGTATTATTAATAATACTGTTGTTGTATTAAATAATTAGTTATTATTAAATGGTTATTTTTCTTCATCGTCAAATATGTATTATTTATATTATATTTTTGTATAAATATATATCTCCTACGTAGGAAAGTGAAATTAAGATTTTAGAAGTTTTATCAAGTAATTATGTGTGTATATATAGGTAAATAGGCATATAATTATATAGATATAGTGTATATAAATAGACAAAGAAAAGAAAAAGAATAAAAAGGGAAAAAGACCAGCCCGGCAGCCATTTCCTAAACCCACGCGCTCCCAGCCCGAGCAAAATCTCCTCCCCACCCCGACTCTGTTTGAGAACAGAGCGATGTATATAATCGAGAGATAGAAGGGGAGTCGGCCAAACCCTAAAACCTTGGATCCCCAACGACCTGTGCGCCTCTCCCCCATGCGCGCGCGCCGCAGCGGGCCACCGCCGGCCGGCCAGAGCCGCCGGAGCAGCGTGCGAAACAGAGACAAAACGACAGCAGCAACACAGCGCCGGTCCGAGTTAAGGACATGATTTTTCATCTCACAGTAGATCATGTTTCGATCTACTTCCTCAGGTGAGATCACAACCCTACCTACTCCATATCCTGTCAATTAGTTTTAATTCATTCGAAATATACACCAGTAAAAGATCGAGTAAAAATTGAGAAAAAATTGTTCATATTGAACCGTACAATTGAACCCGATACTATGTTTTGGAAGGTAAATATCTGCTAATCTACGGCGAATTTTCGAATTCTATTTGAACAGACCTATAGACAACCTATAGGAGATGGAAAACCCGTTATTGGTTTAATTTCTAGTTGTGTATCTAGTAAAGGAAATCATAGGAAAGATCGAGAAAAACCTATAAAACAGTTTTCAAAAACTTGAAAATCCTTCGATACGACGTGCGTTCCGCCAATCCGGGCGACGTGGTCGCGAACCGAAAGCATTGAAAGGTGCATATCAGCTTCGTGGACATGTGGGCTTTGATGGAATTCAAATTGGTTGCGTGTGCGCGACAAATTTGATACGTATCTGTCAAAATTCACCGTATCGGCCTCTGTACAAATTTCTCAATTACTTTGTGCACGTTCGTCAGATCGAGACAAAACTTACGCCATCAGGACCGTATCATTTTTCTGGTCCTGTACACCAAGTTTGGTGATTCTGAGATAGTTGATCGGATCGTCGTTTTGCGGGCCCCACGGTCCGATTGAACGGGAGATTTTGTGCACGGCCCACCGGAAACCAAAACTGGACATACCATTGGGTTCGTATCATCAAAACAAATCTGTAGACATGTAGTTTGACGACTTTAGAGATCATTAACTCTGGCACACTTTTTGGTGCAAAGCGGGTCCAACGACGGATATCGTTTTGGCCTGAAATTACCGTTTTGCCCTTGTGTCCAGAATTGGACTTGACAGGCAATCCTAGCTAATTTGACTATTCTGAGAATATTGGCAATGTCTGTTCATCTTTCGGAGACAGTTGTGATGATTTGGATTTTATGGCTTAGCAGTTGACTATATTCTGTTGGATCTGCGTGCAAACTCCAGGCAAGATACCTTGCCTCCCTCTATAGTTCATTTTCATGCTTATAGTTCATCAGTTTTAGTATGTTATCTTTAGTTACCTTAGTTGCTATAGATTTATATGGTACCGCATTTACCAGTTTATTGTCTTGCTTGTATATCAGTATTTCATGACTTGAGAGTGTAGTTACACCAGGCTTGTACACATTATAGCCATACTAAAGTTGTCCTTACCTGCTTCATGACTGAGTTGTACCGTGTCGTCACCTGTATCTTGATTGGGTTGTGTCCACAAGTATGTGTAATTAAACTGCTATTCCTGTATCGTTTCCACAACCTGCGAGTCCACAATCGGGGCGAGGGTTGACCGTTTGCACCTGCGAGTCCACATTCGGGGCGAAGGTGTTTGTCTTGATCTGTTTGCACCTGCGAGTCCACACTCGGGGCGAGGGTGTTTTCGTGAACTAACCTGCGAGTAAACACTCGGGGCGAGGGTTAGTGATTAGTTCAAACCTGCGAGTCCACACTCGGGGCGAGAGTTTGGTATTCCATTGATCTCTTGTTTACTTGTTCTTCTTGCAGTTCATTTATGCGTAGTTGATCCCATATCCGTGTTCATAGTTACCTGTCAGTAGCCACTTGTTAGTTTCCGTCTCGTTTCATGTTTATAGCCTGTTTATACTCTTATGCATGATTAAACTGTTAGATAGGCATGTTTTATGTATCTTGCTATGTCCCCTGAGGACCTGATGATCTCTTCAGGTTGCTGATTGCATGGAGTTAGTTAGCGGATCATGATGGTAGTGATTACACCTGCAGGGATACAGGTATTTGCTTGTGATATTCCTTATTATCCTTTCGTGCTTTATATTCCATACCAGGATATATTCTGCTTATTTTATAGACTCATATCGTTCTTTGAGTCTAATCGAACAATATGCTAATGGGTTGCAGACCATGACCCATAATTGTTCATTCATGTTTTATATTTTATTGTGGATTGAGATATAGTGATGTCTTGCCATTATTTGGAAGTATACTATAGCCGTGACAGTGTTTACGTATTCAAGTTGGGCTGGAGTCCACTCGATACGTAGCTGGCTTGCTCACGAGCTCGCGCCCGAAAAGCGGGTGCGGGTCATGACAAGTTTTTTGGTGGCCCATACAGGTCAGAGCATATCGTATCGGTTACGTAACTGTACTGATACGAGCATGCAAATTTGACTAAACCCTTAGAAATCTCAATCCACTCTGCCTTGAAAATTCTCTTAGAAATTTCTCTACCGTCTATAAAATTTTATATTTGTTCTCGATTATTCTTCCTTGCCTTCCAAACCATTGATTTTTGTCTCCTTCTATTTCGGGGTGACGAACGTTAGTGCGCTCTAGAATCTATCAGAAATTCTTAAATTATAGTATAATATTGCTTGACTATTGAATATTTGGTTGTTTATAGATATGAGGGCTTATGGATGCCAAATGCCCTAGATATCTGTTGGAAGGATTGCTAGCAACTAGTTAGAAGATTATAAGATATTAGTGACCGTATTTTGAGGAGTAGTATGACCAAAGGTGGGTAGAAGTCCTCAAGTATTCGGAGTTATAAAATGACTAGAGAAGGTCATAAAATATTTTTGGAGAAATTAAATTTGAGGAGATTAAGGTAATAGTAGACTTTGATTTTTAAAGAATAGTCATGAATTAGAATTTCGAGGACGAAATTATTTTAAGGTGGGTAGATTTGTAGCTCCCCTTCCCGAAAATTTTTGAAATATTTTTTAGTATTTATTTATTTTAAATGGTGATTTTTAGATTTTATAAATAATTATTTAGTTAATTATTACGGTAGATGATTTTAGCCATGGTTGAGTTTTGAAGTACAAGACGGCTAGGAATCATGGCACGGATAGTGCAGTAGCGTGCTTTGACTAGTGTATTAGCATTGATTGGGAAGGCCGGGCCATAGTGATGTCCTAACTATGAAAACCAGGCCAAGTTGTGACATGACCACTAAATAAGTTAATTATTTATTATTAAGATTTATTGACTTTAGAGACCCGGTTGAACCAAGTTAGTCCGAACTGGGCCGAACCAAATCCAAGTCCATGTAGGCAGGTAGTGAGACCCAATACGGCCATGTAGACATATTCTAGGTAGATGCAATATCTTTAGGAATTGGCAATTAATTTCTAATAATTGTTATATATACATTATAAGTATTATTTATTATTTTAATAGCGTTTACAATATTTGTATGATTTTTGGGAGACAATAAAGAGTGCGCGTACTAGGTTCACCATACCTTACTACACTTGCTATTGGGATTTTTAGTTGTTATCAGGATTATTAGTATTATTAATAATACTGTTGTTGTATTAAATAATTAGTTATATTAAATGGTTATTTTTTTTCATCGTCAAATAGGTATTATTTATATTATATTTTGTATAAATATATATCTCCTACGTAGGAAAGTGAAATTAAGATTTTAGAAGCTTTATCAAGTAATTATGTGTGTATATATTGGTAAATAGGCATATAATTATATAGATATAGTGTATATAAATAGACAAAAGAAAAGAAAAAGAATAAAAAGGGAAAAAGCCCAGCCATTTCCCAAACCCACGCGCTCCCAGCCCGAGCAGAATCTCCTCCCCCCCGACTCTATTTAAAAACAGAGCGATGTATATATAATCGAGAGATAGAAGGGGAGTCGGCCAAACCCTAAAACCTTGGATCCCCAACGACCTGCGCGCCCCTCCCCCACGCGCGTGCACCGCTGCGGGCCACCGTCGGAGCAGCGCACGAAACAGAGATAAAACGACAGCAGCAACACAGCGTCGGTCCGAGTTCAGGACAGGATTTTTCATCGCACGGTAGATCATGTTTCGATCTACTTCCTCAGGTGAGATCACAACCCTACCCACTCCATATCCTATCAATTTGTTTTAATTCATTCGAAATATACACCAGTAAAAGATCGAGTAAAAATCGAGAAAAAACTGTTCATATTGAACAGTACAACTGAACCCGATACTATGTTTTGGAAGGCAAATATCTGCTAATCCATGGAAATTTTTTGAATTCTATTTGAATAGACCTATAGACAACCTATAGGAGATGGAAACCCCATTATTGGTTTAATTTATTGTGTATCCAGTAAAGGAAATCATAGGAAAGATCGAGAAAAACCTATAAAAATAGTTTTCGAAAACTTGAAAGTCCTTCGATACGACGTGCGTCCCGCCAATCCGGACGACGTGGTCACGAACCGAAAGCATCGAAAGGTGCGTATCGGCTTCGTGGACATGTGGGCTTTTACGAAATTCAAATTGGTTGCGTGTGCGCGACGAATTTGATGCATATCCGTCGAAATTTACCGTATCGGCCTCTGTACAAATTTCTCAATTACTTTGTGCACGTTCGTCAGATCGAGACGAAACTTGCGCCATCAGGACCGTATCGGTTTTCTGGTCCTGTATGCATAGTTTGGTCCGATTCTGAGACAGTTGATCGGATCGTCGTTTTGCGGGCCCTACGGTCCGATTCAACGGACGATTTTGTGCATTGCCCACCGGAATCCAAAACTGGACATACTGTTTGGTTTGTATCATCAAAACAAATCCGTAGACATATAGCTTGACGACTTTAGAGACCATTGACTCTGGCACGCTTTTCGGTGCAAAGCAGATCCAATGACGGATATCGTTTTAGCCAAAATTACCATTTTGCCCCTGTGTACAGAAGTGGACTTAAGGACAGGCAATCCTAGCTAATTTGACTATTTTGAGAATGTTGGCAATGTCTGTTTCAGCTTTCGGAGACAGTTGTGATGATTTGGATTTTATGGCTTAGCAGTTGACTATATTCTGTTGGATCTGTGTGCAAACTCCAGGCAAGATACCTTGCCTCCCTCTACAGTTCATTTTTATGCTTATAGTTCATCTGTTTTAGTATGTTATCTTTAGTTACCTTAGTTGTTATAGATTTATATGATACCGCGTTTACCAGTTTATTGTCTTGCTTGTATATCAGTATTTCATGACTTGATGTTGTTATACCAGGCTTGTACACATTATAGCCATACTAACTTGTCCTTACCTGCGTCATGACTGAGTTATACCGTGTCGTCACCTGTATCTTGACTGGGTTGTGTCCACAAGTATGTGTAATTGAACTGCTATTCCTGTATCGTTTCCACAACCTGCGAGTCCACAATCGGGGCGAGGGTTGACCGTTTGCACCTGCGAGTCCACATTCGGGGCGAGGGTGTTTGTCTTGATCTGTTTGCACCTGCGAGTCCACACTCGGGGCGAGGGTATTTGTCGTAAACTAACCTGCGAGTCCACACTCGGGGCGAGGGTTAGTGATTAGTTCAAACCTGCGAGTCAACACTCGGGGCGAGGGTTTGGTATTCCATCTCTTGTTTACTTGTTCTTCTTGCAGTTCATTTATACGTAGTTGATCCCGTATCCGTGTTCATAGTTACCTGTCAGTAGCCACTTGTCAGTTTTCGTCTTGTTTCATGTTTATAGCCTGTTTATACTCTTATGCATGATTAAACTGTTAGATAGGCATGCTTTTATGTATCTTGCTATGTCTCCTGAGGACCTGATGATCTCTTCAGGTAGCTGATTGCATGGAGTTAGTTAGCGGATCATGATGGTAGTGATTACCTGCAGGGATACAGGTATTTGCTTGTGATATTTCCTTATTATCCTTTCATGCTTTATATTCCATACCAGGATATATTCTGCTTATTTTATAGACTCATATCGTTCTTAGAGTCTAATCGAACAATATGCTAATGGGTTGCAGACCATGACCCATAATTGTTCATTCATGTTTTATATTCTTATTGTGGATTGAGATATAGTGATGTCTTGCCATGATTTGGCAGTATACCATAGTCGTGACAGCGTTTACGTATTCGGGTTGTGTTGGAGTCCACTCGATACGTAGCTGGCTTGTTCACGAGCTCGCGCCCGAAAAGTGGGTGCGGGTCGTGACAACTGCTCAGGACGACAGGCGAGTACATTCTCTAATCGTTTAATTATGTTGATATATCCTGTAATGCATGTTATACTAGTGTTCTATCTTGATTCTGACACGATGGACTCACGGATTGGTATTTTATGGATTCCTTGAATAGAGATACGTGGTTTCATGACTATCACGAATAATGTAAATCATGACTAATTCATCTATCACGAATAATGAAATACGTGTCGAAGAACCTGGATGTCACGCCCCGACTTCCATAAATATAAATATAGAGCGTGGTACATCTCCAGGCTACGCACTTATACGATACAACACGTGCCGTACTTGCGATTGTCGTCTGTAAGGTCAGAGATAAAATATAGGTACAGGAAAAATAACTAACTAATTCACTTCCAAAATGTCATTATCCAAAATGTTACTACTTTCACTTCCAAGAGTTCCATAATTATACATCACATATCCACTACTACGTCTTATCATTAATTATACAAGTCATATTCAATACTAAATCTTATCATTAACAAAAGTCTTCCAAGGATGCAGTCACTCGTAGAGATCCTTTTCAGCATACTGATCATCTGGAATCTCCTCCACACCTAGTAAACAAAACTAGGTCGTCAGTACGACGAGCAAGCTCTCGGTCAAGGAAAGAAAGTAAGGCACGAAGAATAATGACGCCAAAATATAAAATAGAAGACATTCACCCAAATACCTTGAGCATCAACTAGAGTAAATGATACAGTCAGGTGTCAGAGTCGAGTAACGTCTGAAGATGTAATTAAAATTAATAGAGCCAATACTAGACTTAATGAAGATGCATTGTTTAGAGAAACCCTTTGGATCATACACACCTAGTATCTCGACAATAATCCCATTTGCCCGGGATCAGGATTATACTAAATGGGCGGTGCTTAGACTTTATTCGTCCCATTAGTATCAAGCATCACATATTTATGCGATATAAACTAATAACACCTGAATCATTTTCCTGTTTCCCAGAATCAAGTGTTAAAACAATTGTCGTATGACTTGGAATTTTCCAAGAATAGCGGAACAAGCTACATTGGATATTACAGAACCGAATTCGGGGATTCGGAATCCAATGGATACAGAAAATATGAAACAGGAAGTGTGCTAAGCCACACCCCGACAGACCCGTCTGGCCAAACGAGTGCCGAAAAAAGGAACTGATCAGTTTAAACAAGTAGTATTGCAATGAATTCGATGGTGTGATCCAACTAGTTTTCTCCCCCATCCCGATGCAACTACTCTAAATGATCCATTTAATTATATCGAGCTCTAAATGCAACTTATCGTCATATGATGGAATCACATGATAGAATATATAAAAGGGGAAAGGAAGATAACCTAAAACTTTGTAAATTAGCTAACTCTGAAATTTCTAAGAATTTTCGGCATAGTTTCCATTGTTTCCTTGAACCGGAAATTCTACAATGAGCACAAATGGCATAATAAAACCCGGGTACGCCGACCCCTTCGGTGGAGCAACCCTCAACACCGGAACCACGTAATATATTCAATTACAAAGAAAGTAACTTACAATCATACACAAGGATGGATAATTTCAACAAGTATAGGTTCTAACTTTCATTTTCAAGTCAACAACAAAGGTTAGAATATCTCTATTCAATAATGTTCGTTGACATGGAAATTAAAGATTTTAAAGTATCAAACTCTTTACCAATAAAAGGGTTTATGTAAACATAGGGGATAATGTGGTTCGATAATCGACAAGTTGTGCATTCATAACTTAATAATCCTATTATTAATTGAACAAGCTAAGAATCACATTCATATTAATATGAACGGAGACTTTGTTAAAAGATACAACTTAAGTAGCGGAAAATAAAGATTTGTGTCTTTATACATCTCTAACTCATACGTTATATATATATATATTTTATATATATATATATATATATATATATATATATATATATATATATATATATATATATATATATATATATATATATATATATATATATATAGGTATGTTGTAAGTCTTTTCTATCATAACCTTTAGTTTGGATATTCAATAAATATATATTGTCAATTCACAAAAGCTCTATGTTGGAATGATATAAATCATGGACATAGAAAATATTGAAGTTCTCTACTAAAATTATATTGATACCATTCAAATAATTTATACAAGTGCACTACTTGCTTGAGGGAAAAATCCTAATTTAATCTACCACAAGTTCCACATATTGTAGGTTATGTAGTCTTGCATGTGAGTATATATATCAATATATGTCCATACCATGATGTTCAAAATTTTGCTACAATTAATTTCTTCTTGATACAACCAAAAGATTTTCCACAACCTTAAACATGCACCAATGTCACTAGAAACAACTAAAATATAAATCTTGAAATATGAGAATTCATAGAATAAAATAAGAGGTTGAAGGATGGTAGAGAGCTTGCCTTGACTTGGGAGTGAACTTAGAACAAATTTAAATCCCTCCAAAATAACCCTAGAATTTAGAATCACAACATATATATAAAATTAAATTAGGATCAACTAAGGAAAGGAGTTTAGAAAAGGGAAAAGTGAAGGGAAAGAAAAGTAAAGGAAATTATACCTGATTTTCTTCTTGGGAAATAATTTTGGAGAAGAAAAGAAGTTGGAGGAGGAAGAAGAAGAAGTTGAAGGGAGGAGAGAGAGTGAAGGGGGGGGGGGGGGGGGGGCGGCCAAGTAATGGAGAGGGGGGTGTTGATATTTTTTTTTTCTTTCTTTCCTCCATTCCCTCCATGAATGACACATGGCATTTCATGAAAACTTCCCAACCACTATCAAATGACAAGTGTCCCCTTAAAATTGAAATTGCAAAGTTTGTTGGAGGGTTTGGATGTAAAAGGGTTTATTATTGCATGATGCAATAGTAAAAGTTGGGGGGGTTAAACTTACAAGTTGGTATTTCTATTTATAAAATAGAATATATATATATATATATATATATATATATATATATATATATATATATATATATATATATATATATATATATATATATACATGGGAATTAATTCTTTGTAGAAAGAATTTATTTATTTATTTATAAAAAGAATTTTTTTTTTGAACTATGACACTCTACCCACCTTAAATAAATTTCGTCCTCGAAATTTAAGAAAACACACACAGGGTCAGGAAAAAACTAAGGTACCTTAATCGACGAAGAGGTATGCATATTGTTGCTGCATGTCGTCCTCCTTCTTCCACGTAGATTCGCCAGGGAAGTCCTTGTTCCATGAAACTCGAACCAAGGATACTGTCTTATTCCTGAGAACCTTCTGCGTTCGATCCATGATCTCTACCGGCTTCTGTTGTATATGCAGAGTTGGACCCACTGTTATCTCAGAATGGTCAAGTATGTGTCTAGTATCTGGTACGTACTTTCTAAGTTGAGAAACATGAAAGACATTATGAACTCCTTTAAGTGAAGGTGGTAAAGCCAGTCGGTAAGCTACATCTCCGACTCTTTCCAAAACATCAAATGGGCCTATATACCTTAGGCTCAACTTCCCTCTTGTTCCAAATCTGATATTTTCCCGGGTTGGTAAGATTTTTAAAAATACAAGATCACCAGCTTTGAACTCGAGGATCCTTCTTTGTTTATCTGCCCACATCTTATGTCTGTCTTGAGCAGCCTGAAGGTGACTTCGAATTGCCTTAACCTTGTCCACAGTTTGTGTAACCAGCTCTGGCCCTAACAGTTGACGCTCCCCTATGTCACTCCAACATATTGGAGATCGGTACTTCCTTCCATACAAAGCTTCAAATGGAGCCATTTTGATGCTGGCCTGGTAGCTATTGTTATAGGAAAATTCTATCAAATGAATATGATCATCCCAAGATCCCCGAAGTCTAGGGTACATTCCCTCAACATATCTTCCAGGATCTGAATCGTTCTCTCGGACTGACCATCGATCTGTGGATGGTATGCTGAACTGAACTTTAGGTGAGTGCCGAGACTATCTTGCAAACTTTCCAAATTGGAGGTAAACCGAGTATCTCTGTCTGAGACGATACTCACTGGTACTGTACTGACTAACAATATTCTTCATATACATATCTGCTAGTAGTTCGGTAGATTGACCGACTCGAAATGGTAGAAACCTTGCAGACTTTGTTAGTCTATCCCAATCACCCAAATAGCATTGTTACTTCTTTTTGTCCTTGGTAGTCCAGATACAAAATCCATCGTTAGGTGTTCCCACTTCTATTCAGGTATAGGTAAAGGTGTAGAAGTCCAGCGGTCCTTTGATGTTCAGCCTTTATGTTGACATATTAAACACTTTGAGACAAATTTGGCGATCTCGTGCTTCATCCCGTGCCACCAAAAATTTTGCTTCAGATCCTGGTACATTTTTGTACTCCCAGGATGAATGGAGTATTGTGAGCTGTGAGCTTCAGACATCACCTCTATCCTGAGTTCTCCACTAGGTACACATAAACGACTTCCAAATCTTAAGGAACCATCTGGATGCTTAACCAAACCAGTTTGTAACCCAGATTCAATTTGTTTCCATAGCTTCTGCAGTTTCATATCATCCTTTTGAGCCTCTTTAATTCTTTCGATTAAGGATGATTGCAGCTCCAAACTTGCCCAGACCCCATCTGCTACTGGGTAGATTACTTCGATCCCCATCTTTCTTAGATCTTCAATATTTCCTTGGGTGTGTTCAGGAAGAAAGCTACTGGTCTTCTGCTCAAGGTGTCAGCCACCTTATTTGCTTTGCCCGGATGATATTCCAATTTCATATCGAAGTCTTTAAGCAGTTCTAACCATCTCTGTTGTCTCATGTTCAATTCCTTTTGAGTGAATACATATTTCAAGCTCTTATGATCTGTATATATTAATTTGTTCTCCGTATAAATAGTGTCTCTATAGCTTCAAAGCGAAGACAACGGCTGCTAATTCCAGATCATGAGTTGGATAGTTCCTTTCATGAGTTTTCAATTGACGAGAAGCATAAACGATTACCCTTCCATGTTGCATCAGGACACAGCCTAGTCCTTTTCCAGAAGCATCGCTATAGATTTCATAACCTCCCGAGCCTGAAGGTAAGGCTAACACTGGTGCTGTAATAAGTCGCTCCTTCAGTTCTTCAAATGCAGCTTGGCATTTATCAGTCCAAATAAACTTTTCATCCTTCCGAGTCAATCGAGTGAGTGGCTCGGCAATTCTGGAAAAAATTTCCATAAATCTTCTATAATATCCAGCTAGTCCGATAAAGCTTCAAATTTCCGCAACATTCTTGGGAGTAGGCCATGATTTTACAGCTTCTATCTTTTTGGGATCCACCGATATCCCTTCTCCGCTAACTATATATCCCAGGAAGGAAATTTGGTCCAACCAGAATTCGCACTAGCTTAACTTACCATACAACTTCTCTTGTCGTAGAGTTTCAAGTACTATTCTCAAATGTTCTTCGTGTTCCTTCTCATTCTTTGAATAGACTAATATATCATCAATAAACACTATTACAAATTTGTCCAAGTATTTGTAAAATACTCTATTCATCAGATCCATAAATATAGCCGGAGCATTAGTTACCCCGAAAGGCATAACTTGAAACTCATAGTGTCCATAACGGGTCCTGAAGGCAGTCTTCGGTATATCTTCCTTTCTGACTTTGACCTGTTGATACCCTGATTTGAGATCTATTTTTGAAAATACAGTTGCTCCTCCGAGTTGGTCAAACAACTCATCAATCCTTGGTAATGGATATTTGTTCTTAATAGTTACTTCATTTAGTGCTCTATAATCAATCACCAGCCTTAGACTTCCATCCTTCTTCTTCACGAATAACACAGGTGCTCCCCAAGGAGATCCACTAGGTCTAATGAATTCTTTAGCCAATAACTCCTTAATTTGTTTACTTAATTCAGCTAGTTCTTCTTTAGTCATGGGATAAACCTTCTTTGCAATAGGTGGAGAACCTGGAATCAAATCAATATAAAATTCTACAGCTCTATCAGGGGGTATGCCAGGTAATTCATCAGGGAACACATCTTTGAATTCGGCTACGACCTTGGGCCATTCAATTACTTCTTGATGCTGGAAATTTCTTCCTGATGTTTGTTCAAATCTTTCTAATTCTTCTTCATCAAATTCTTTCTGATCTCTCACGAATTCATATATTTCGCTATCGGATAAGGAAAATTGAACTTTTCCTTGGCCACAATCTATAATTGCAGATGTTGAGATCAACCAATCCATTCCAAACACTACATCATAATTGTTCATGGGGAAAACTAATAATTTGGCTTGGAAGCTTCCTCCTCCCATTTTGATGGGACAGCTTCGACATATCCGGCTTACTTCTACCACCCCATTACCGGTAAGGATTCTTAACTTTTTGATCAGGGGTTGAGTTAATATATCATATTTAGATACAAAAGATGCTGATATAAGGGAATGTGTAGCTCCAGAATCAAATAAGACAGATGCAGGACTAGATGATGCAAGTATAGTACCTGACACCACGTCTCCAGCCGTCACTGCTTCATTAACATTCACCATGAAGGCCTGTCCATGCTTCTTCTTTTTCTTGTTGTAGTTATTTGGACCCGCATTCTGCGCCTGATGGAACTGGTATGCTTGAGGTGGTAATGCTGGCCTCTGTTGATTTCCTTGTGTTTGCTGTCTGGGCCCACCTTGGTTAGTATTCCTTGGTCCATTTATATTGTTGATGGTTTGACGAGGACACTGACGCATTTGATGTTCAGATGAGCCACATCTGAGGCATCTGCCTTGAAGCTTCCTGCAATCATTTTTTGTGTGTCCTGGCTTCCCGCAGTAATTACAACTCTGGCGATTCTTATTTTGTCCGGTTTGGAACTGCTTCTGCTGAGCTTGTCCCTGATTCCTTGGCTGGACAGTAATAGCCTCCAGGTTTCGCTTCTGTCCCCCTGACTTGGCATTATCCTCGTCATTTCGCATTCGTTCCTGGTCCCTGGCAGCCTCTACTACCTGCGCATAAGTGGTGCATGCGTATGGTGCTACACTCATCTTCAATTGGTTATTTAGTCCTTTCCGAAATCGGCTTATCTTCTTATCTTCGTCGGGTACCAGGTACGGGGCAAATCTGCTGAGCCTCGTGAATTCTGCTGAATACTCATCTACCGAACTCTTGTTCTGCTTTAAGTAAGTGAACTTCCTTTCAAGCTCCAGCTTGGCGCTCATAGGAAAGAATATTTCTTCAAACCATTTCTTGAATTCCTCCCAAAGCACCGTTTCATTGGATTCTTCTGGATGTATTGAACTCCACCAGTACTCGGCCACGTCCTTTATTTGAATTCTTACTAAAGACATTACGTCCTCTGGCGCGACTTTGGCACCTTTCAACAATCCTTCGGTGCTCCTTAGCCATTGGGCTGCTTCTAATGGGGTTTCAGTTCCCTTAAATTCTGGAGGGTTGACCTTTCAGAAATCTGAAAGATCCCCGGTCCTTGGGGCTTTGGGAACCTCAAGTCTTTCAAAAAGTCTTGCTGAAGTGGCTTGAGCTATCTGAACCTGTTGGACATTGGTCTCCATGAATTGTCTGAAGAGTTCGAGGACATCGGCATTCCGTGACTCAGAGGTAGCTGATGCGGTTGCTAGTGTGTTAGGATCTGGTGATGTAGACATGATCCTGAATATTAAGAATATAAAATTCTTAACATGAGGATGAAAGGTACGTGGGTGACTAAACTACTACAGGAGGAAGAAAATTTGCAAAACTAAGATCAATTGCAAATCAGATAGACAAAAAGAGCATATTTTTATTCATTTCAGAAGGATACAAAGTACAATATGCTTCTATAAGGGTCATATATATACAAGGTTAGCACTAACTAATCTTCTATCATCATACAAAACTATATATATATATATATATATATATATATATATATATATATATATATATATATATATATATATATATATACATATATATATACATATCTGTCGTGAAACAAAATGAAATACGACAGACAAAAGATGGCCCCTCCTAGGCTCTAACCCTATACATACATATATCCACAAGTCTGCTGCTTAACAAAATATGGTACAGTAGAGAAAGGACCCCTTCTTCTTCACCAACATCCTTGCTTCAGCCAAATATCTGTTGACACAAAGTCACAGTCAACCAAATATTGACTATATTGACCAAATAATACTTGTATAAATTCAATACGACACACGACGACTGCATTCAGTTCAAGACAGATGACAGCTCAGTCTTCAGCTCTCAGTGTGTTCTGGAGTCTGTATTTTATGATTTCATTGAGTCTAGATTTATGTACTCTGAGTTATGCTGAGCTCTTGGAACTTAGTATACAAGCCTACCCAAAATCCCAAGCTCCACCAAAACCAAATTGCCCACAAGTCCCTCTTAGGACCATTCTGTGCTCTGGAGACAGAGTTCGGGCCGAACTCTGCCTCCACACAGAGTTCGGGCCGAACTCTGTCCCCTAGAAATCAGGAACCCTAATTTTAGGGTTAGCTGTTTGCTAGCTGTCCAACGGCCAAATTTTTGAATTTCCTTACCCGAATTCTGGCCGAATTCTGTCCCTAAAATCAGTATAAATAGGGCATGAATTCTCTCATTTTGAATCACTCAATCTTCTCTTCTCTTCTCTCCTACAAGCTCTATAAGCCATACCCTTCCCATCTACTAGCCACAAGCCTCCTAAGTCTCGAGTGCTCAGCATCTCTCATTTAGGATTCTTGTGCAAGAGTGAAGAAATCGCTTGGACAATTCCAAGCAAATCGCCACTGCGATTCTCTGTAAGAAGTTGACGTGCTCTTCTGAAGAAAAGGCACGGGTTGTAAGCTACTATTTCACAAATAGTGGATTTAATCCTGAGCTAGAGTTCTCAGGCCTGGACTAGTCCTCCACGAGGGAAACCAGGTTAAAATTGCTGTGTTTGCGTATGCTCTCTTGTCTTTCATTTACATTCCGCATTTTACTCTGACTATTCATTGTTAGTGAAAGAGTTAATTTTTTATTGGTCATTATACATATATACTCTATTCACCCCCCCTCTAGAGTTGCCAAACTGTTCTTCAATTGGTATCAGAGCTCTGTTCTCTTTATAAGGACTAACATCCTAAGAGCTGATCCATGGCAACCACACAATCCTTGATCTCCAATCATGGTGAAGGTCAGTCCACTCATAGGCCTCCCCTATTTGATGGGACTAACTACACATATTGGAAAACAAGGATGAGTTTTTATCTGAAGTCTCTAGACTTTGACCTGTGGACTGTCGTAACTGACGGTTACAAAAAGCCCGCCAGAATAGTTGTCGATGGTGACCTCACTGAGAAGCCACACGACAAATATTCTGTCGAGGAGAAGAAACAGGCAAGTCTAGATGCTAGGGCTATTAATGCTTTATTCTGTGCTATAGACAGGAACGAGTTTAACAGGGTCTCTACATGCACCACTGCTCATGAAGTATGGAGACTTCTGGAAGTGACGCATGAAGGAACCACTCAAGTCAAGGAATCAAAGATAAGCCGTCTCACTCAAGAGTACGAAGCCTTCAAGATGAAGCCAAATGAGACGATCACTCAAATGTTTACAAGATTCCTCGACATCATCAACCCGTTATCCTCGCTCGGTAAGCAGTACTCAAACCATGAGAAGATCCGCAAGCTACTCAGAGGGTTACCAAAGATTTGGAACCCGAAGGTGACAGCCATCATAGAAGGAAATGATCTCACAAGTATGTCTATGGAGACTTTGATGGGCAAGCTCATGACTCACGAGCTTGACCTCAAGGACTTCGAAGAGCCTGCTCCGAAGACCAGGGAGATAGCACTCAAAGTCCATCGACGAAAGGTTGATCACGATGAGACTGAAGACGATATCTCAGATGATGAAGACCAAGCTCTCATGGTACGTAACTTCAAGAAATTCCTTCGCTTCAATCAAAGAAAGAAGGAACCACAAGAAGACGATGAAGAAGAGCCAACTTGCTATGGTTGCAAAAAGACTGGACACGTCAGAAGAGACTGTCCGCTCTTAAAGAAGAGCAACCGGTATGAAAAGCCCTACAAGAAGAACTCATCAAAAAGATATGCCAACACAAGCATTTGGCATGAAAGCGAAGCAAGTGACTCCGAGGAAGAAAAGAACTCTCCTCAAGACAAAGCAAATGTTTGCCTCATGGCAAATTCCACCAAGGTATCAAACGAAACTTTAGATGACTTCTCTTTTGATGAACTTGGCGATGCCTTCACCGATTTACTTGATGATCACAAAAAGATTATCGGTAAATACAAGCATGCCAAGGACAAAATCAAAAGTCTAGAAGATGAGATACAAAGAATTTCCTTGCTTCTTAATAATGTTAGAAACACATCTCCCACAAATGACACTGATGAAGTATCGAAGCTTAAATTAAGCTTACATGATGCTGAAGCACGCATTGAGCAACAAACTCAAGAAATCACTACTCTCAATACATTGCTTGCTGAAGAAAAGAGTAGACACAAGATTTCTCTGACTAAGATCTATGGCTTGAATATTAAAGTTGATGAATTACAAGCTGTTTCTAAAAGATTAGAAATCAAATTGGGAAAACAGGTGGCTAAACCTCAAACCCAATCACATGAGCACAACACCACTCATGCTAGTCAACCACGTCACCCTCATACAGCACATAACCATGCATTTATTTACACAAACTTTCACAAACCACATGCACGTAAAAATACTCCTCATACTCATCATATTGCACAAAGACACAACCAATATCACTCTACACATAGACAAAGTCATCATACCATACCTCATCAACATGCCATGCCACGTAGACAAAATCATCATGTTATGCCACATAAGCAAAATCATCATATCATGCCACAACATCACACTATGCCATATAGACAATTTCAGCATGCCACTCCTCACAGTCAATATCATCATGCTATGACACACAGACATCATCATCATGCCACTCACTCTAAGCATAGTCATCATTACCATGCTAATTCTCCATATCATCCTCATCCTGTTGCTCATAGATATCATTCTCATGCTCCTAGTATAAATAAAAATGCCATCTGTACTTACTGTGGAAAACATGGACACATTTCACCACAGTGTAGAGTTAGAAGACTGGTAGACAAGAAAATATATGCTTGGTTTCCAAAAACTAACTTTTCAGGACCCTCAAGAAAATGGGTACCAAAGGTCACATCTACTCTTGATGTAGGTGGACCTTTCCTCCTCAACTGAGAGTAAGTGGATTCTCGATAGTGGATGCTCGCGACATATGACGGGAGACGCAAATCTTTTTGCATCACTATCGATGAAAAGAGAAGGATACGTATCCTTCGGTAACAATTTCAAAGGGCATATAATAGGTAACGGTATCATTGGTCATCCTCCTTCTCCTGTTATAAAGGATGTCTGCCTAGTGACCGAGTTAAAGCATAACCTGCTCAGCATTAGCCATCTTGCTGATCATGGATATGATATTAACTTTGGACAAAACTGTTGCTACATCTACGATAGGTCAACAGGAGACATTGCTTTTGAAGGGAAAAGAGAGGACAATATCTATATTTTCTATCTCTCTATAAATACTAACCATGCAGGTAGATGTTTATATGCACACAAAGACGAACGACTACTATGGCACCAGCGTCTCGGTCATGCCAACATGGATGTTATATCCAGGCTTTCTACCAAGAAGCTAGTGAGAGGATTGCCTGACATCACATTCAAAAAGGACACGGTATGTGCCGAATGTGAACTTAACAAGGCAACTAAATCCTCATTTCATTCCATCAACTCTGTAAGTACTACTAGACCCTTGCAATTACTCCATATGGATTTATTTGGTCCTAGTAGAATAGCTAGCCTTGGTGGCAAACTATATGCTTTTGTTATTATTGATGATTTTTCGAGATTTACTTGGGTTTTCTTTCTCGCTAATAAAAGCGATGCTATCTCTGTTTTCAAAGTTTTTGTAAATAAAGTTCAAAACGAAAAAGGCTACATGATTACTCGAATCCGAAGTGATCATGGAGGCGAATTCGTAAATTCAGATTTTGAAAGTTTTTGTAATGCAAATGGTATTGATCATGAATTTTCCTGTCCTAGAACTCCTCAACAAAATGGTGTTGTGGAGCGGAAGAATAGGACTCTTGGCGATATGGCTAGAGTCATGTTGAATAAATTTTCTCTTCCGAAATATTTTTGGGCAGAAGCTGTAAGTACAGCATGCCACATTTTAAATAGGGTGCTTATTCGTCCCATTTCGAAGAAAACACCCTATGAGCTTTGGTTTGGGAGAACCCCAAATGTTTCTTATTTCAGAGTTTTTGGCTGCAGATGTTTTATCCTTAACACCAAAGACAACTTAGGCAAATTTGATGCCAAAGCTGACGATGGTATCTTTCTTGGTTATGCTGCCAAAAGTAAGGGATATAGAGTTTTCAATAAACGCTCACTTATTGTGGAGGAGTCAACAAATGTGACTTTTGATGAAGATAACAGTGCAGTAAGTACTCTTGATGATGATGTTGTGCCATCAACTTCCTCTACTCCAATGAATACTTCAACTGAAACTAATTCTCTGGAGGGTTTGCCTAAGAAATTCTCATTCAAACCTTCACATCCAGAAAATTTAGTCATAGGTGAAGTGTCACGTGGAGTTACTACTAGATCATCATTAAGAGACTCTGTTGCTAGCACTGCCTTCATTTCACAAGTAGAGCCTAAAAACATTTCTGAAGCTTTTACTGATGAATTTTGGATCTCTGCTATGCAAGAAGAACTCAACCAATTTGAAAGAAGCCAAGTATGGGAACTAGTTCCTAAACCGGCCAATCATTCAATAATTGGTACCAAATGGGTGTTTAGAAACAAAGTAAATGAAAATGGTTCAGTCACACGTAACAAAGCTCGTCTAGTAGCTCAAGGATACAACCAAGAGGAAGGTATCGACTACGATGAGACATATGCTCCTGTTGCTAGACTTGAATCCATTCGGATGCTTTGTGCTTTTGCCAATCATCAGAACTTTAAATTATTTCAAATGGATGTTAAAAGTGCTTTCTTGAATGGCTTTATTAAGGAGGAAGTTTATGTCAAACAACCCCCTGGCTTTGAAAATCACAAATTTCCCGACCACGTGTTCAAGCTAAAGAAAGCGCTTTATGGCCTTAAACAAGCTCCCAGAGCTTGGTATGAAAGGCTAAGCAGCTTCCTGCTTGAGAAAGGTTTTTCTAAAGGGAAAATTGACACTACACTGTTTATCAAATCTTTCAAAGACACCATTCTATTAATTCAAATTTATGTTGATGATATTATTTTTGGATCTACTGATGAAACTCTTTGTCAAGAATTTGCCAAGTGTATGCAGACAGAATTTGAGATGAGCATGATGGGAGAGCTCAACTACTTTCTTGGCCTGCAAGTAAAGCAACTGGCAAATGGAACTTTCATCTGTCAATCGAAGTATACCAAGGACATGCTGAAGAAGTTCGACCTTGACAACGTCAAACCAATTAGCACGCCAATGGCTACTTCAACCAAACTCGAACCAGATGAGAGCGGCAAACCTGTTGATCAACGTAAGTATCGAGGTATGATAGGCAGCTTACTTTATTTAACTGCTAGTCGCCCCGATATCATGTTTAGTGTTTGCCTATGTGCTAGATATCAAGCAAATCCTAAGGAATCTCACATGACCGCGGTTAAGCGTATCTTTCGATACCTTAAGGGTACGGTTACAGTGGGCCTATGGTATCCCAAGTCAACATCATTTGACCTCATCGGTTACTCTGATGCTGACTTTGCTGGATGCAAGGTCGACCGTAAAAGTACGAGCGGCACGTGTCATTTGTTAGGAAAGGCTCTAGTCTCATGGTTTAGCAAGAAGCAGAACTCTGTCGCACTATCCACAACAGAAGCTGAATATATAGCAGCTGGGCGTTGTTGTGCACAGATTCTGTGGATGAAGCAAACCCTTGAAGACTATAAGTTATCTTTCATGCATATTCCTATATTCTGTGACAATACTAGTGCCATCAATTTGACTAAGAACCCTGTCTGTCACTCACGCACTAAACACATTGAGATCAGACACCACTTTTTGCGTGATCATCAGCAAAATGGCACGATTAACTTAGAATTTATTGACACTGATCATCAGCTGGCAGACTTCTTTACTAAGCCACTATCCGAAGAGCGCTTCAATTTTCTTTGTCGTGAACTTGGAATCTTAGATGAAGCAGTCATAAATTGAAACTCACCTGCGTAAATATCGTGTATATTGTGATTCCTTACAAAGAATTTGGTATGGGTACAAGCCGAAAGGGTCCTTCTGACAACAAGGCGTAAAAGCCTAAGCGACACGGTGCACTAGTCCTCAGGACTACCGCTAGCTGGGATCCGGCCCCTGCAGCTAACCCATGGCAAATTTGGACTATTGAACCACAGTATATGTCCTTATTTATTATATGGCTTGTTTCAATTTAATATTGCCTAATTGACATTTTCTAAAAGTTCATTCTATTTTCTGTATACCTCTCTATCTATTTCTTTCATTCAACACTCTTTGTTATTCCCGACTGTCATTTTGTTTAATTATTGAACTTTTTCTTCCTGACTTTTGCCTTTTTAAGTTCTGGACTATTGAGCCAGAACTCGGGCCGAACTCTTCCCCTATCAGAGTTCGGGCCGAATTCGGTCCCTAGGTTCCAGAATCGGGATCTGGCTCCACCGTTGGATCTTTTCTAATCCAATGGTCCATATTTCACCCGACCAAAAGACAAAACCCTACTTTATGTCGGGATTCTACCTCTCTCCTTCACTATTACCACCTTTTTTCACCTATACACATTCTTTCCTTGAAACCCTAACCCTAGTTTTTGATCCAGAGTACCCCATTGTTTCTCAAATCAACAAAAAGGTGTCTCCTCTCCATTATCCTCCATTGCTCTTTACCTGTTTGAGGTATCATTCATATTTTCTATCTTCTAGTTAATATCTTTTAATGGCTCCTTGCTTGTTCAATCGTGGGAAGAGGATTCGCATTGAGAGTATTTCCTCTTCAGATTCTTCTCCATCAATTGAACAAATCATTGAACTTCCTCAACCACCTCACCCTTTATTCAATCCACCTCGTCCTCTACATCCTTCCACTTATGACAATAGACTTTTTGTCTCCTTGATGCATCAAACAACTGGTTTAGTGACTTTCGGAATCGTCAGGTATTCACGGGACATCCTATCAATTTTTCAATATTCTCTCCATATGATTCTTTATTCCATGACCTTTATATTGATGAACTTGTCACTACATCCTCTGCTATTTATCATCATGCCATTCAAATGTTCTACTGCAACTTAACCTTTGATGATCTTCGTATTTATTCATGAGTTGCTGGTATCGATATCTCGTTTGATGACTTTGAATTAGCAGAATTTCTTGATCTTCTTGAGCTAAGTTCTTGGGAAAGACTTGTTGATGCTCGCTCGTTCCATTTTCCCAACGGACTTTCTCTTGAAAGCTTCAAGGACGATTTGTGCACTCCTTACACACGTCCTCGAAAGCTCATGACAAAATATCTCAACCCATATTTTTCTGATCTTCATTGGATCATTTCTAACACCATTCTACCCAAGATCGGTTCCCCTGATGAAATTACTTATCTTGAAATTTCTGCTCTTTATCATCTTCACTTTGGAATTCATTTCAATCTTCCACGTACTATGATGGACTGGATGATTCGCTGTAGGAGGAAACCACGAGCTTTGGTTTATCCTCTGTATCTTCCTATGATCTTTCGTGCTTTTCACATACCACTTGATGCTTGTCCGTTTCTGCCGGCACCTACCTTTCTATCTCCGGCACGACTCCTTCAGCCTGTTGCTGCTACTAATTCGTCTGCTGATGAGGAGCCTAACGCCCCTCCACTCGGTCAGACTGCACCTCCTGCTACCTTGGATTCACTTCAGACTATGCTTCGCGATCGTTTTGCTATTGAGGATGATCGCTGGACGCAGCATGATTACCGTACCACTCTGCAGATTAGTGCCCTTGGGAACTCTCTGCATGATATGCGGTATTCACTTGCTCGTCATCCTGATCTGCATATGCCTATTGAGAGGGATCCAGCGCGCGCGGGTTATCGCATTGATGATCCGTGGGTCATGCAGTATATGGATCCAGATGATACTTTTGTGGATCTTCAGATGTTCCAGGACCTTTTCGTTGGATCTTTCCATGGTCCATCAGATGTTCCAGGACCTTCTCGTGCTCCATGATGGAGACTGGCTACTATCTGCTGCTGCTGCCACTGCTGATGGTCTTAGTTATTTTTGCTTTCAGTTATTTAGTTTCTTATGGATTCATGTAGCTGGTTTTATATACTATGTTTATGAGTTGGCCACTTGGTTTGGTGGATGACATTATCTATCTTTATTATCATTCTATGTCAATGCTTATTTTGCTCCATATTATACTGTTTCTTCTCTTAGTGTGGTTGCATTACTATTCATTGTTTATTATATTGCTAACTGCCAAAAGGGGGAGAAACATATGTATATTTTGTGCTTGTTTTGGGATACTATTACTGGCTCTATGCATTCGTATATCTGTGTATATCTGTGCTTCTTGCTCTGGAAAATATCATCTATCAGATCACAGGAACTATGCAATTTGTACGGGGGAGAGCTATAGCTTCTAGCTCGACACCGCTCATGGTTTACGGGGGAGCTATTTTCGCTTAGCTCAGGCATCGTTTATGGGGGAGCTATGGAGCTATATTACAATCAACTGTGTCCAGGTATGAATATTGAAATATACATATATTATTTTGTCAATTATCAATATGGGGGAGATTGTTGACACAAAGTCACAGTCAACCAAATATTGACTATATTGACCAAATAATACTTGTATAAATTCAATACGACACACGACGACTGCATTCAGTTCAAGACAGATGACAGCTCAGTCTTCAGCTCTCAGTGTGTTCTGGAGTCTGTATTTTATGATTTCATTGAGTCTAGATTTATGTACTCTGAGTTATGCTGAGCTCTTGGAACTTAGTATACAAGCCTACCCAAAATCCCAAGCTCCACCAAAACCAAATTGCCCACAAGTCCCTCTTAGGACCATTCTGTGCTCTGGAGACAGAGTTCGGGCCGAACTCTGCCTCCACACAGAGTTCGGGCCGAACTCTGTCCCCTAGAAATCAGGAACCCTAATTTTAGGGTTAGCTGTTTGCTAGCTGTCCAACGGCCAAATTTTTGAATTTCCTTACCCGAATTCTGGCCGAATTCTGTCCCTAAAATCAGTATAAATAGGGCATGAATTCTCTCATTTTGAATCACTCAATCTTCTCTTCTCTTCTCTCCTACAAGCTCTATAAGCCATACCCTTCCCATCTACTAGCCACAAGCCTCCTAAGTCTCGAGTGCTCAGCATCTCTCATTTAGGATTCTTGTGCAAGAGTGAAGAAATCGCTTGGACAATTCCAAGCAAATCGCCACTGCGATTCTCTGTAAGAAGTTGACGTGCTCTTCTGAAGAAAAGGCACGGGTTGTAAGCTACTATTTCACAAATAGTGGATTTAATCCTGAGCTAGAGTTCTCAGGCCTGGACTAGTCCTCCACGAGGGAAACCAGGTTAAAATTGCTGTGTTTGCGTATGCTCTCTTGTCTTTCATTTACATTCCGTATTTTACTCTGACTATTCATTGTTAGTGAAAGAGTTAATTTTTTATTGGTCATTATACATATATACTCTATTCACCCCCCCTCTAGAGTTGCCAAACTGTTCTTCAATATCGTCCTCTACCGTAAGGATAGTCACATAAGGGTTATCATCAATCCATTCCTCCATAGTCCCCTTGTAATTGGTAATCTCAGGGTGTGCTCGCACATTATCCCTAAGGAAATACCTAAAACGTACTTCCGATTCATGGTACACCTCAGCTCCATCCTCGACCTTCCTAATGACCGGGCGTAGGAATCTATAGTAGAGCCCACACACTGGGAGGTCAAGCCAGTCAGGAACGTTCCAGCTCTTCCTAGCTCCCTGTCCATACCCATACATGGTGCGGTCACTACCATCCCAGTAAATAGATCATAGGAATCGTCCCATTCCTGCATCCATGAATTCTCATATAAGTAACTCCTAATCAATAAGAATGAATCGATAATAATAAATTTAGCCACAAGATTCTTGAAATTTAGTAAAATGCATTAAACTTTCATGTTTATCATTCTTCCTCTCCTAGGTAAATCCGATAAGTCCAAGATATTCATGTGCAACCAGTATCAAGCCCCTAAACCTATATCCTATCCCTTATAACTAGACCTGCATGGGCCACCACTAAAAGACGTGTCACGCCGCGACTTTCATAAATATAAATTTGGAGCGTGGTACATCTCCAGGCTACGCACTTATACGATACAACACGTGCCGTACTTGCGATTGTCGTCTGTAAGGTCAGAGATAAAATATAGGTACAGGAAAAATAACTAACTAATTCACTTCCAAAATGTCATTATCCAAAATGTTACTACTTTCACTTCCAAGAGTTCTATAATTATACATCACATATCCACTACTACGTCTTATCATTAATTATACAAGTCATATTCAATACTAAATCTTATCATTAACAAAAGTCTTCCAAGGATGCAGTCACTCGTAGAGATCCTTTTCAGCATACTGATCATCTGGAATCTCCTCCACACCTAGTGAACAAAACTAGGTCGTCAATACGACGAGCAAGCTCTCGGTCAAGGAAAGAAAGTAAGGCACGAAGAATAATGACGCCAAAATATAAAATAGAAGACATTCACCCAAATACCTTGAGCATCAACTAGAGTAAATGATACAGTCAGGTGTCAGAGTCGAGTAAGGTCTGAAGATGTAATTAAAACTAATAGGGCCAATACTAGACTTAAAGAAGATGCATTGTTTAGAGAAACCCTTTGGATCACACACACCTAGTATCTCGGCAATAATCCCATTTGCCCGGGATCAGGATTATACTAAATGGGTGGTGCTTAGACTTTATCCGTCCCATTAGTATCAAGCATCACATATTTATGCGATATAAACTAATAACACCTGAATCATTTTTCGGTTTCCCAGAATCAAGTGTTAAAACAATTGTCGTATGACTTGGAATTTTCCAAGAATATCGGAACAAGCTACATTGGATATTACAGAGCCGAATTCGGGGATTCGGAATCCAATGGATACAGAAAATATGAAACAGGAAGTGTGCTAAGCCACACTCCGACAGACCCGTCTGGCCAAACGAGTGCCGGAAAAAGGAACTGATCAGTTTTAAATAAGTAGTATTGCAATGAATTCGATGGTGTGATCCAACTAGTTTTTTCCCCCATCCCGATGCAACTACTCTAAATGATCCATTTAATTATATCGAGCTCTAAATGCAACTTATCGTCATGTGATGGAATCACATGATAGAATATATAAATGGGGAAAGGAAGAGAACCTAAAACTTTGTAAATTAGCTAACTCTGAAATTTCTAAGAATTTTAGGCAGAGTTTCCTTTGTTTTTCTTGAACCAGAAATTCTACAATGAACACAAATGGCATAATAAAACCCGGGTACGCCGACCCCTTCGGTGGAGCAACCCTCAACATCGGAACCACGCAATATATTCAATTAACAAAGAAAGTAACTTACAATCATACACAGGGATGGATAATTTCAACAAGTATAGGTTCTAACTTTCATTTTCAAGTCAACAACAAAGGTTAGAATATCTCTATTCAATAATGTTCGTTGACATGGAAATTAAAGATTTTAAAGTATCAAACTCTTTACCAATAAAAGGGTTTATGTAAACATAGGGGATAATGTGGTTCGATAATCGACAAGTTGTGCATTCATAACTTAATAATCCTATTATTACTTGAACAAGCTAAGAATCACATTCATATTTAATATGAACAGAGACTTTGTTAAAAGATACAACTTAAGTAGCGAAAATAAAGATTTGTGTCTTTATACATCTCTAACTCATACGTTATATATATATATATATATATATATATATATATATATATATATATATATATATATATATATATATATATATATATATATATATATATATATATATATATATATATATTTATATATATATATATATATATATATATATATATATATATATATATATCCGTAGGTATGTTGTAAGTCTTTTCTATCATAACCTTTAGTTTTGGATATTCAATAAATATATATTGTCAATTCACAAAAGCTCTATGTTGGAATGATATAAATCATGGACATAGAAAATATTGAAGTTCTCTACTAAAATTATATTGATACCATTCAAATAATTTATACAAGTGCACTACTTGCTTGAGGGAAAAATCCTAATTTAATCTACCACAAGTTTCATATATTGTAGATTATGTAGTCTTGCATGTGAGTATATATATCAATATATGTCCATACTATGATGTTCAAAATTTTGCTACAATTAATTTCTTCTTGACACAACCAAAAAATTTTCCACAAGCTTAAACATGCACCAATGTCACTAGAAACAACTAAAATATAAATCTTGAAATATGAGAATTCATAGAATAAAATAAGAGGTTGAAGGATGGTAGAGAGCTTGCCTTGACTTGGGAGTGAACTTAGAACAAATTTAAATCCCTCCAAAATAACCCTAGAATTTAGAATCACAACATATATATAAAATCAAATTAGGATCAACTAAGGAAAGGAGTTTAGAAAAGGGAAAAGTGAAGGGAAAGAAAAGTAAAGGAAATTATACCTAATTTTCTTCTTGGGAAATAATTTTGGAGAAGAAAAGAAGTTGGAGGAAGAAGAAGAAGAAGTTGAAGGGAGGAGAGAGAGTGAGGGGGGGGGGGGGAGGGTGCGGCCAAGTAATGGAGAGGGGGGTGTTGATATTTTTTTTCTTTCTTTCCTCCATTCCCTCCATGAATGACACATGGCATTTCATGAAACTTTCCAACCACCATCAAATGACAAGTGTCCCCTTAAAATTGAAATTGCAAAGTTTGTTGGAGGGTTTGGATGTAAAAGGGTTTATTATTGCATGATGCAATAGTAAAAGTTGGGGGATTAAACTTACAAGTTGGTATTTCTATTTATAAAATAGAAAATCTAAATATATATATATATATATATATATATATATATATATATATATATATATATATATAATATATATATATATAAATACATGGGAATTAATTCTTTGTAGAAAGAATTTATTTATTTATTTATAAAAAAAAAAATTTTTTTGAACTATGACACTGGATTCCATGTGTACTAGTCAGGCAGAGAAATACCTAGGAGACATATGAATATACCCTTTCTATCCCGTTGATCTTGCGTGAATAATAGCGGCCACACACGTAGGTGTATGGTTTGCTGGATATCTTCCTCTAGCCATTCACATGACAAATTAGTATTTTAAATCACTGGTCAAAACACAAATCCTCTAAGTTGTCTATTACATACCTTGCATGACAGGTTTACCATTATTACATATCTGCCTGTTCTCATATGTTCTTTATACACTTGTCTTTTCATTATACATTACCACTATAACTTGATCATCAAGAATTTCATTATTATTTCATACTCATAGCGCTTGTCAATTATTTTAAACTGTTAGAGGTAATGTGCTCGTTCCATCCTGACTGGATATGTTGACAAAACTTTACAGATGATATAGATGACTGTCCTACCTTCTACGAGGCATACGAGGGTGGCACGCAGGAGTTTGAGAAGGATCATGCTCAGTAGATATTGCCCTAGATATAGTTTAGAACTATTTGTTTTCATGTTGTATCGGATTGTTCCGATTGTTAGTAGAGACTTATTTATTTTCAGGATTTGTATTTATTTGTGTTGGACATCTAATGTGTGTTGAGATAACTCTACTAATTATATTTAGTTTCTTCCTTTCATCTGATTCCATATCGTGCTCTATCTTCCATAGACTTGTGATTGAGAGATATAGTTAAGATGTTATATTATACCTCCGTGCGGAGATGACAGGTTATATTTCTTTGTTGTTAGATGTTAGATGTTATAGATGACCTATACAACGTTCTACCGTCGACACTACGGCGTAGGCTGAACGTACCCGCGTTCTCGTTCCCCTAATCAGGGTACGGGTCGTGACATTAGAATTTTTTCTAATTGTCAGGGTTTGAAGAAGGTTATGTTGTCTATACGCAGTAATTTATAGATCGGAAATCGATCGCGTGTATTGCGAGAAAACTCAAAAGGAAATAGGGTACCTACGACGTGTCACTGTGATTATTGCCGTTTGCCACAGCGTATTTGGCCGCTGCCGCCGCCGCCGGCCACCATGACGGTACGCCATGGATGAGGAGGTGTGCCGGGATGGTGGCGGAATGTTTGGGGGTTAGGGTTTGCTCCTCTCTCGCTCAATATATTGGTATATATGAGGGGTCAGCTGCTGGGTTAAGGGGGGTCGGCCTCTGGGTTAAAGGTTGCTGTTGCTTTGTTTTGTTTTTTTTCTTGTTTTTTTCTTTTTTCCTTTTCTTTTTCTTTATATATATATAACCTAATATATATACCATATATATATTTACATACCCACATGTGTATATAGTCTATAAACCCCAAAAGTATAAAATATCATTTAAGAAATTTATTTTTCACATTTACAAATAACATATTAATTTAATAGTCAATACATATTTATCATATATATATGCATATTGCATATATAGAGTATATATACTCAGTATGCATATAACCATAATATATAATTCTATGGTTGTATATAAGTATTTAACTAAAACTATATATACCTGTATTTAACCTATTATTTCTAAAAATGTTATGGGACATGTTATCATATTTCCCCAAAATAACATATCCAGTAAATACCAAAGAATATTGATATCATATATATAGGGTTGTGCACAATTAAGTCAAACCGACCAAATCGAACCAAGCCAAACCGAATCGATTGATTTTAAACCGAATCGATGGTTCAATTGGTTTGGTTCGGCTTCAATTTTTTAAAAGCCGACCGATTTGGTTCGGTTCACGGTTTGGTTATGCCAAAAACCGACTAAACCAAACCGAACCGAACCAAATCCTTGTTAAATAATTAGGGTTGGCCGATTGGGTATGGGTTCATTGGGTTGTATTATACCGGTTTGGTTCATTTATTCACATCACAGCCATTTATCAAGTTGAAGTTGAAAGAGCTCTCTCTCTCTCTCTCTCTCTAGTCTCAAAGAGGAGTGCTTGCGGCTCCTATTCTTTTCTAATTGCTCCTGTGCACATGGAAGGTGCTTTTGGTTGAATGTATATGATTTTTTTTATGTATAATTGGTATTTTTCTCCACCTGCAAAGCGCAAGTTGAATTGAAGCTGTTGAATTGTATTTACTGTTGCAAAGTACAAGTTGACTAAGGTTTCACAAAAAAAAGCATACAGTCCATTTTTTTATGTGATCAAAATCGACCAAGTCGAACCAATCCAAACCGAACCAAGTCGGTCGGTTTCAAAACCGAACCGACCATTTGGTTGGTTTGGTTCGGTTTTGTTTATTTTCAAACCGATTAACTTCGGTTCGACTTCGGTTTGGACCAAATAGGTCGACCATCGACCGATGTACACCCCTACATATATACATAACAACTATGTAGGAAAATATTTATAGACCATTCAAAAATAGGTACGAAATATACGCTCAAAATATATATCAACATGGGCATCTTTGGATGCATTAAAGGTCTACATGGCTTGGTTTTGGTTCGGGTCCAGCCCGGACTAAGTTGGTGCAGCCGGGTCTCCTAGAAGTTAAATAATCTTAATAATAATTAATTAAACTATTTATAGGGGTCAAGTTGCAACTTTGGATGGTTTTCCTAGTTAGAGTACACATATGGTCCGGTCTTCCCTATCGTAGCTAAAATACTAGTCAAACTACACTCTCCGTGCCAAAATTTCTAGTCATCTTGTACTCCAATTCTTAACCATGATTAAAGCATTCTATCATAATAACTATTTAATTAAAAATTTATAAAATTCTAAAAAAAATCACCATTTAAGTCAAAAAATAATATTAAAAATATTTTAAAATTTTGGAAAGAGGGGTTACAGGAAGCCGGGAGGAATTAATCGGTGACTTTCTCGGTGGAAGACAGTCACAAGGAAGGAGTGGGGATAAGCACCCAGGATAGAAGAACCGTCATTGACCGTTAGTTAGTTGCCGGTGAAATCGTGTGATTCCTATGATTTCCTTTTATCCTCTTGCCCATTCTCTATTGGGGATTTATATGGGCTAGGCTTGAAAATAAACATCTCGGCCAAGAGGTTATAAACCAACCTCAGGGCCCAACCCATGTAAAAGGACTTTGCCAAAGTGATAATTTTGTTTAGTTATATTTATGTAGTGTTTGGTTGCAAGCAAATGGAGTAAGTTATATTTATACAGTGTTTGATTGCAAGAAAAACTTACTTCACAAAAGTTCATTATATGAAGCACGTTTTGGCTACAAATTATTTATACCATTGATACTGTCACTTTTATTTTAAATGTTTGGTAACGTGCAAGTGAAACGACTTAAAGTGTGAAGTTGTACACTTATTATTGTTTTCGTAAGGCAAAAAAGATAAACAATTCTCTTTTAGAAAACTTTTTTTTTATTTGTCTAATACAAAGAATTTCTCTTACAATGTATGTAGTTTCAGAAAATTCTAAGTAAAAGAGAGATGGAGAGTGTAGCAATGAATACTCGTTCAGTGCATAATCTCTTTGCTCTGTTGAATATCCGACACAAGGATAGAAGATGCTAAGTGCTCTCGAAGCTCACAAAACTGGTGGTAGATTGCTCTCGCAAAGATTTTTGTATTAGCTTTGGATGCTCATGAGATTGCAAAAAATCGAGACTATTTGTAGCCAAATCCTAAAAAATAATAGACTATTCAATTTTTTGCTGGAATGGATTAAATTTTGCTTAAACGTTACATTTCAGCACGGATGACTTCCGCTAGAAGGCAAGTCCAGCAGCACTTAGGCTTATTTTAGCATAACGTCTTCCAGCTTGGCAGACTTTTATAAAACCCATAAAATTAGAATTTAATAATAAATAGATTTTTACAATATTTAATTGTTTGCTAGTAATTATAGAATAAATAGAATTAGAATTAAAATTACTATTGTTATTATTTATATATATAAATAGTCGGTTAATGAGGAAAAATAATTTTAGTTTGTAAAAGATTAATTAATTTAATTTATTGTAATTGTTAATTATTAATTGATTAATTTTAGTTAGATGTTTGAATTATTTAGCTATTTAATTTAAAGCCTTTTAGTTGAGCCCAAGCCCAACAACAACCCTTAGGCCCATAATCCTATTGAATTTTAAACTCACCGTTGGAACGTGGTCACTGAACCCACTCGTTAAGATCCACTTTTCAAGCCGTAACCCCCACGTATTAACTCTCTCCCTCCTTCTCACGCATCTCTCTCTCAGAAACTTCCCCCTCTCAGAACCATTTTTTTTACCAAAAAAAAGTTTCATAAACTCTCACCAATTTTCCTCCTCACTCCACCATTCTCCGAACCGATCGCGCCACCACGCTCCTCGTTTGACCCTGCTCCCACTGACACCACTCAAGGCCATTTCCTGTGCACTCGAACCCGGCGCCCCCGGTGCTCCCCGTGCCCGCGCCCTCGCGTTCCCCCGTTCCGGCGTCCTCTGTGCCGTTGTTTGACTCTGTCGGCACTTTCCTGGCTTTCTGGCATTCCGAGCACCGTTCATGCGCCGATCCGAGTCTGAGGCCGAAGCTACACTTCGGTTCTTCTTTATCAGGCAACCGGTAGGTCCTTCTGACAGAAACTTCCCATGTCACAGAATAGAAATTAGGCAAAAACTTGTAGGTTTAGTCCGACTAAGTTGACAGAATAAAGCTCTGTCAACTTTGGGAGAATTAGTTAATGATTAATGTTAATTAGTGTTAATTATGAAAATTAGTATAATTGGTTAATTAGTTAATAATAATTATTGATTTAAATAAATGATTGTGTGTTAATAGGTATAAATCGTTAATTAGGTCGTAAATACTAATAAAAATCATTTTTACAAAAATTGAATTTTCGAAAAAATTAATTATTGTGGATAATTAAATTATTATTCTATTAAATAATATTTTACAAGAATTATTAGTTAAAATAGTTTCTTACAAATTATATTAAAAAATAATAGAGTTTTTAGATATATGTGTATAATGCAGAAAAGTGTTAAATAATATGGTTTATAAAATATAATTTTTAGATATATGAATATGTTCTCAAAATACGGATTATAAATAAAATAATAAAATTTTAGAATAAGTTGCTTAATTAAAATATTGTAATTATTTATTAATAATATTATTCTCAAAATAGTTACTATATTAGATGAACATATTTTGGGTAAGTAATAGATAAATAGTTTATTACAAATTTTTATTAAAGATTAAAATAGTTATTTTATAGCTTATAAATTAGTATTTCGGTTACATAGTATTTTAGAATAAATAATTGAGCGTTAGCTTAATAATTATTGGTTTATTAATAAAAATGAACTAGGGCCCTTAGAATGGTTTATAAAAAGACTTTTAATTAATGTAGGTTTCAAGACCTAAGTCTGAGGTCGTATTTTCTGTCTCGACCTACAGCTTCGAAAATCAAGGCAAGTTTTATAATATTCAAAATTCGTATTTTAATTGATGATTAAATATATTGGATTATTAGGAACATTGTATCGACACTTGACTCACGGGATCCCTCTCGGATCCAAATTGATTGCTTGATTAACTTATTGACTTATTGACTCGGGATTGGGGAGTACTGTTAGTACCTGTGACCAAAGTCCATGTTACCGTTATTGATTATCTTGCGCTAACCCCTATTGCACAGGGGGTTGATAAGTGTCGTATGCTAGCATTAGGCATAATATTAGTATACATATTGCCTCTTCCAGTCGGTCACAGTTGGCTACATACTCAAAACACTATTGTTGATTGTAGATTGCATCACTATCGCTCACTTGAGATTTTATTGCTTTATTCACTACCAGAATAAGTTATTTTAGCGACGCCTAAAGATGTCGCTAAAATGCCTAAAGACGTCGCTAAACCAGTTTAGCGACATATTTAGCGACGTCTTCCTCTTGTCGCAGAAACCTTAGTCGGTGTTTGGGAAGACGTCGCTGATCGTCGCCAACACCGACGTTTACCGACGCAAGGATATGTCGGTAATATACCGACGTTTACCGTCGTTTCGTCGATGAAATAGCGACATTTATGATGTTGCTATACGTCGGTATTTCCTGGGAAAATTATCGACGTTTTTTATGTCACTATGCGTCGGTATATAGTACCAACGTTTTGTGATGTCACTATACGTCGGTATATCCTGGGAAAATGAGGTAAAATCATGGGATATTTATCGACGTATAGCGACGTTTACCGACGCATACCGACGAAACAGACGTCGCTATACGTCGGTAGCCTGGCAATATATGCCAGTTTAGCGACGTCTACCGACGCAATGTGCCGTCGGAAAGCGTCGGTAGACGTCGCTAAATTTGAAAAAAAAATAAAAATAAATAAATTGCAGTATGCAGTTTTCTCCATAGAATCATTTTCTTCCTGCAGTTTAATCTGAAACACAATATACAAGCACATTTTATCCCTGGGTTCGCCGACCCCTACAGTGGAATAACAACACCGGTAAATTAACATCCAAATGAAACGAATAATAACATAAAATAACCAAAGTCCACACAACATATATAAACCAATATCCAAATTGTCATGGGTCTACACAATCAATTACCAATGTATCTATGTAACCAACAAACAAGTGTCACAAACAAATAAGTGTCACAAACAAATACAAAGAAAAACAAGTACTCAAACACTCAATACAAACAGTCCTAAATCGGACTACTGGAGATCTGGAGCAGGAGGGGGCACGCCGCGACGAAGGGCTAAGAAAAGCTCATAGTCCTCCTATGAAATCGACACCGATGAAGGAGGTAGTGACGTCGGTACAGTCGGTGTCGATGAAGAAGGAAGTGGCGCCGGCGGAGTCGACGACGATGAAGGCGGACCCGAAGGACGATAATGCTCCAACGCTGCAAGTCGCTGGTGGTATGAATCCATGGTAGATAACATTCTATCACTGCTATCTATCCTAACTAATAAATTAATATCCTACTTTAACATCTACTAACTCTCATATTCCTTCTAACATAAACTAATATCCTAATCTAAACTAACCCTTTAACTGAAACTAATATCTAAACAATGCTAACCATGAACTAACACCCTAACCTGGAAGTCCACACTGCTCAAGCACAGGCCAAAGGCCAAGTTATAAGGCAAAATACAGGCAACTGCCTGTAGCCACAAGGCAAAACCAAATGTTGACGGTATATATACCGTCAACATTTAAAAAGTTTACTTGTCTTGACAAAATGAGTGAAGTAACTCTTATAGACCGAAAGGATACTCTATACACTCTATGTAATACGATATACCAATCATACCTACACTTCTAGGATACTCTATACACTGTAGTAATGAATTGACCTTACTAATGATGCTCTTAGGTAACATATTTAACAGATGAGATTTTCATATTGCACTTACGCATTTGTAGCTATAAACTTCTTGAGCAACAACATATATGTATAGGAATCGGTATCGGACTATTCCTATGAGTATTGGTATCGGCGATATCGGTAGTAGACTTACTAGCTAGGGTTTTGGTCAAACTCTAATCCACAAGTTCAATTAGCCTATTGGGTTCATTTCTAGGTAATCCTATAGATATCTCAGGGTATAGGCTAAGGTACACTAGGTCAAGCACATATGTATACCATATATATACAATAATATATATATATATATATACATATATATATATATATACATATATCCTCTCATAAATATAGTATAACTCATATCCCAACATACCCTCTCATATATGCAAGCCTACTTATATACATAACTCAACTGAACCTATCTCAAAAACTAAACCAAGGCAAACATCCATATGTATCAATGCATATGCTAACCCACACATAACATGAAATCTGAACTCACTGCACTTAGACAACACACGTATGAGAAAATACCTACATATACATCATCCTATATATGACAGTAAATAATACCTACATATACTATATATATGAAACTGTAAATCCAAACTTATCCCAAACTGGTATGTAAATCCACAAACTGAACTGAACTACAACCCAAGCTAACTCAGAGATTCACAAACTCAACCTGGGAATCAAACTCAAAAGCAAACCCTAACTCAGAACTCACCCAAACTCCCAAACAACATACAACATTCAATTATATAGCCTATTTATATAAATACATACATATACATATATATGTTTAATATCACCAATACAGAAATAATGTAAGAATCGTATCAGTCATGATCAGGACTAACATTTAGGTTAGGGTTTACCTAGTCGGGGCCGGAGGAGCGGGTCGTCGAGGGGGCAGGGGGTCGCCGGTGGGGAGCTGGAGATGAGGGTGAGCGGGGTCGCCGCTGGGAGCAGGGTCGCCGAGCGGGGTCGCGGAGGGTCGGGGGCCGAGGGGGAGGGTCGCCGAGGGGGGAGGGGGTCGCCGGAGGCCGAGGGGGGAGGGTCGCCGAGGGGTAGCGCGCTTTTGTTTGGGAAAATTTTGATCGAAAAATAATGGGGGGGGAATGAAAACTGAAATCCCTATATTTTCAATTTAGCGACGTCACACCTATACGTCAGTAAACGTCGCTAATATTAGTGAAATTAGCAACGTTACAGTAGTTACGTCGGTAAACGTCGCTAATATCACTGATATTAGCGATGTTCGCCGACTTATCCGTGACGTATGTTTTCTTATACACAAAAAAGTCGCAAAACGTCGCCGATCGTCGGTAATAGTGACGTATTGCGACGTTTATAGAATACGTCGCTAATTCCTTAAACGTTAGCGACGTTTTAATAAAACGTCGCTAATATGACTTATTCTAGTAGTGATTGATTCATTTTTATTCTTTAGAAAATATAAATAATGTTTTAAAAACTGCTTCTTGCATCTTTTAATTATTTATTAAAATGCTAGAATTGGATATATGTTTATTGCTCCTCTCCTGACGGAAGACCAACATTTTTAGGTGACTACGACGACGAGGAGGTGACCTTTAGTACATACTACGAACCTGACTTAAGCTCTGAGGAGTTAGTTGAACCCAACCGGGAGGCCCAAGAGCACTAGTAGTAATTGCACTTTAGTTTCCTTTGTTTAAAAAGTTGTAATAAAGGACTAGTTGTAATAACTTAAATATTTTCTTGCTTGTGTGGTTAATTTCAGTTAGACTTTCAGTTCTAAATGTTTTAATAAAAAAGTTTTAATTTTCGCATTTTAGAATGTTGTGCATTATGTTACTACTGATTGATACAGCTTATTGCTGCTGTCTCACAATGGTGCAGGCTGGACATGATCCGACTGGACCCAGAATCTTGGGATCGGGTCATGACATATTTTTAGTTGTGGTCCATGCAAGTCTGTTCTACTAAAGCTTTTGTCTAGTCAACTTAGTCTAGCCAAACCTACACTGCACTTGACTTTAGGTTTAAGTATGACTTTCGAAAAATAGACTCTAGAAATAATTAGAACACTTACTATTTGGGAAATTTTGACCCATCACAATATGACCGAAATTATCTATCTATATATCTATTTTTGCTTGCTTATAGATTCGTAGGTTACCTTGCTTGTGTTTGCTTCCTAAAACCTTCCAGAGGATGGCAAAAGGAAAGACAACCCGTTCCGGTCCTACCAACGAAGAGGTTTCATCCTCTGAGCACACTCATACTCAGGCCCATTTCGTCCCTTCTCCGTTGCAGCTTACTGATCGTCCTCATACTACACGAGCTCCCCATACCGATTATACTTCCCCAACGCATGCATCACCACCTGCCAGTATGAATCCTCCCGTTGCTCCACCTGTGCCAGTAGACCCCACTGAACTCGTATGCCTGCTACGTGGAGTTCTTGAGGCCCAGAGGGTCCAAGCTGAAGCCAATCGTGAGCAGACCACGATTATGAAATAGGACATAGAGAATGCCCATAATGTGGCCATGACAATACTAGATTCATCTCAGTCCGAGTAAAGGCCTGCTAAGGTAAATAGGAATTTAAAAGTTTTATGTTTCATTGGGGAAATTCAAGTCTGACAAGAAGCCTATTATCCAGGTAAAGGTCGGAACCATCGAGAATTTCAAGAAATTGGAACCGTGCCCTTTCAAAGGAACAGAGGGCATCATCTACGCAGACGAATGGTTGGATGATATGGAGTGACTCATCAGCGTCGCTCGAGTCCCTGACGACCTCATGGTTGAGGCCGTCACTCTTCAGCTTAGGGATTTGGCTAGCATTTGGTACATAAATGAGCCAAGGTTCCAGACTGGAGGAACCTCCTAACTTTCTTTCAAGAAGCAATTCAAGCGAAAGTTCTTTCCGGAAGCCGCCCTAGAAGCTATGGGAGGCAATTTCATGACCTGAAGCAAGGAGACCGCACTATCGAGGAGTATACAGCTGAGTTCAACCGACTCGACAAATTTGCTACCCACCTGGTGGACAACCCAGTGGAGCGTGCCAAGAAATTTCAGCACTGTTTGCGAGAGGAGATCCGCACCTTGGTAGCCGCAAATGGTGCGAAGACTTATGACAAGATGTTGGGGGTGACCCAAGATGTTGAGGCCAGTTCATCTGCCTGGCCCAAGAGGGAGCATCCAGGGTCCAGCAGCAACTACCAGGGCAACACCAAGAGGCACAACAACAACAGCAATAATAGGCCATCTTACCCAAGCGATCCCAGCAGCAGCAGTCAGCAGCACCCAATGGAGCACTCCAGTACAATCAACCGAAGACGCCCAAATGCACCTATTGTAAAAGGCCCGGTCACATCGCAGAAAACTGCAGGAAGAAGTTAGGATGGTACCTTGCTTGTGGGTCTTCTATCTATCAGGTAAAGGACTGTCCAACGGCGTTCAACAAGTGTCACGACCCGCACTCACTTTTCGGATACGAGTCTCTGTCCAAGTCCATCCTATGTCACAGTGTCGGCAGTAGAACATTGTCTAGTATACACAAGTCATAGAATCTATAGAACTAACTTGGCAGTCTAGATCTCATCCACAGAAATAAGATACAATCAACTCCAATAAGTACACATGAATAGTGAAAAACTGAATACTGGATATTAATATGAAATGAATGTTTTCACGTTTATCAAGAATCCAAGTCACATCCGGTGGATACAAATTCACTACCAATAGACGAAAATAAAATAAAGACATGGAATAAAATAACTGAGTCCAGACTGCTAATCATCAATGGCATCATCACTGCATGTACCGTGGGCTGATGCTGGCTAAACCTGCTCGCCTACACATGGCTCAAACTCGACTAAACCTGAAGAGATCATCAGGTCCTCAGAGGACTAGCAAGATACATAAAATATGTTTATCTAACAGTTTATCATGCATGAAAAGAATACATGATATAAGCAGGAAAAACCAAGCAAATACGATACACGAATGAATGAATAACTACGCATAAATGAACTGCTGGAAGAACATGTGAACAAGAGATTAACGGATACCAAACCCTCGCCCCGAGTGTGGACTCGCAGGTTTGAATTAAACACTAACCCTCACCCCGAGCATGGACTCGCAAGTTAGTTCAAGACAAATCACCCTCGTCCTGAGTGTGGACTCATAGGTGCAAACGGCCAACCCTCGCCCCGATTGTGGACTCGCAGGTTGAGAAAATCGAAATAAGGAAAGTAGTTCAGTTATAACGCACTTATTCTATGACACGACTCAATCAAGTATGGGTGAGAACAAATCCCAGTGTGAACTACAAGGCCAAGCGTGTCAATGAAGTAACTCAACTAGTATAATATGAAAAAGCACATGTTAGCTATCAATCAAAGAGACTGGTTAATGAAAGGAAATGCATGTAAGTAAAGTTGTAAAGAAAGGCAAGGAATACTTGCCTATGGTCTTGAGCTGTGGATACGGGTCAGAATCTGTATCGATGTCCAAGTAACATGTTCGATGAATTTTGTAATGATCAATACATGAGTTTAGATTAAGAACAAGTCTATCTTTTAATCATTTGTTAATTATCCTTATAGTTCTAGCAATTTTAAGGCATTGGGATGTCTACCCCTTTAACTTACTTCTAAATACTAACCTCGACTCATATCCCATCCACACATATAACTGAACCTTGAATATTACTCCACGAATAATGTTGGTCAAAGGCACATGAGTATATTGGTTATACTCCTATATATTGGGTACAGATACATCGTTGTACAATACTGGATCACTATGGGGTTCTCAAATACTGGGTTTGGTACTAAGGTTAAGGAAGTATAGGACATGGATCACTATTTATTTCTATACTGGGTTTGGTACTATTCCTAGTTTAGACAAGGATTCACAAATGCATTTCTTGTATGGTCTTTTGTGTCAGTTGGTCTTTCCTGTGAAAACCTGTTACGACCCGCACCTGCTTTTCGGATACGAGTCTGTGTCCAAGCCCAGCCTACGCCGCAGTGTAGGCGGTAGAACGCTGTCTAGAATGCATCAGTCCCAGTAATCTAGAACAATCAAGGTAATCTATATCTCATCCACAACAATCAACTAACTCAACGAGACTGGAAAATGAATGATAATATAAAATGAAGTATCTTGTTTATCAAGAATTCAAGTTACGTCCGGTGGACACAAATCTACAACCAGTAGACGGATATAAAATAAAGACATGAAAATAGGATAACTGAGTCCAACTGCAATTCATCAGGATACCCTCAGCTGCGGTGGTACCGTGGTCCAATGCTGACTCAAACCTGCTCATGTGCACCTGGCTCAATACTTGGCTAAACCTGAAGAGATCATCAGGACCTCAGAGGATTAGCAAGATACATAAAACATGCCTACTAATATAACAGTAAATAACATGTATGGAGGATAAGAACGGTGCACGAAAGATATCTAAAGCACGACAAGCAATATGGAAATGTAATACTAGACTTGGTTATCACTCAAACGATTAACCCCTATAGCTTGTAGTACAATATAAGATACTCACAATCTATAGTAGGTTTCGACTGTAGTACAATGCAAGATACTTCCAGTCAAGAATAGCCAATTCTGGTATCGATTTTCTCTCCTAGAGGAATACAAGGTCAAGTAGACACCTATAAACCGTAGTATAATACAAGATACTCCCAATCTATAGTATGTCACAAATCAAGTCAATTAATACCAAGATCAAGGAATCTGCTATAGGTCGTAGTATAATGTAAGATATTCCCAATATATAGTATGTCTCAACTGTAGTACAATGCAAGATACTCCCAGTCAAGAATGGTCAAGTCAAGAACAAGGGGTAGAACTGGCAACTCTATCACAAAACACAATAACACAAAGAAGACCAATAGACAAGCAAAAGCACTGAATAATATCCTATACGTGCACGTAAATCCAGAAAACAAGTAAAGCAGTCGATGACAAACCAATCACAATATGAGAAGCATGTAACCATGTGGAAAAAAATACAACCGGAAAGGAAACATGTAAATACTGTATAAGTTCAGCAAGGTATACTTGCCTATGATCCTAAGCTATTGGCACCGGCCAAGTATTGAGTCAAAAAGTCCAATGAACCTGTTTATAAATTAATAGAATCAAATTACAGTTTAGAGAGTACAAATGAGCCTCTCTATTTGGTTATTAAGACTCTAGGTCAATTCCCAACCATTTTGTCTATTATTAGAAGGTTGTGCCAAGTTTGATAGGTCTTATTGTACTAGGCATTGACCACCTATCTTACCTATCTATTTATCCTATATCATGTTACTGTTTTGCCCTTATGATACCATTTATATCTGGCCTATATTACTATCACCTTGAATACCCCAATTTCCTAACTGGAACACTTACCTCTGGTCAATTTGAGCACAATGAACCTCTTTCCAGTCTACCAACTGGAATCTTCCAACTGTAGGATAGGATGTTGTTGTTCCTCTCTTGCTAACTTGCACTGACTACACCTTAACCATACTCAGGCTACAAGCTACAGGAGCCCTTGTTCACAAGTTTTCATACTGGTGTGTCCCAGTTTACCCCTCATTCGACCCTTAGCTCATGTCCTGATACCTAAATTTTCCCTACAATTCTAACCATGTCCTTTACTTCCCTGGCACATAGGCACCTTTGTGATATTACTACCCTTAGGTGTAACTTGTATTTAGTGAGCTATCATAAGGGTGCAACATTGTACCAGATATGGCATCCTTTGATGTTGCTTGTGTGACTAGTCCTCCTAACCAAAGGACACAAGGATACCCCACTTATAAGCCTGCCACATGAGGCCTACTCTAGTCCTAGTTTATTATCCGAGCACCCTCAGTCTACCCATATCTAATCTGTATCATTTTCCTAGATTCATACTTAATCAAAACTGTTGACCCCCTCTTTAACATTTGTATCCCCAGTAACTGATATATGGTACAGTGCTCAAGTTTATATGATCCCAACCCAACTACCTGTACACTGGTTTAGAGGGTTGTTTATAGGGTTTACTCTTTCCTGCTATAGCCTCGTGCCCCTGGTACTATGTATCCCTGCATTTCCTCACTGTTCAGACTTCTGTTGTATAGATGTCATCCCCATAGTTGCTCTAGGACTGCAGATACAAGAGCCTATATATCCTGGACACATGTCTGCATCTGTGAGCATCCCAAGTCCTGTATTTAAGCCCAGGCAGTTCAAATCTCTGGTACACTAGTAGGTTTTCACACCAGCAAGCATGGCACTCTTATGTGCTTAACAACTAGATAAAACTAGACCCTCCCTGTGTTTACCTACCTCTGACCTTTGTATACTAGGTTGTAGGTTCTTGTATGTACCAGTTTGAATATAATTGGATATGTACAAAGTAGAGCTTGTATCCTACCTCTAGTCTCATTCCTATATGAATTTGCACAGGTGGAATCCTAATGTGGCCACATCTATTTTCCCTCTTTATGCTCATATGGTACTAGCCTCTTTTAAAACCCATTAGGCATTTGTTTTTGCACCTCAACATGATAACCCTATGCTTCCAACTACTGATACCAAAACAGAGGCAAGTCTTACATGGTATGCTGACTCCAGGTAACTAGATGTCAGACACAGAACCCAAACCTAACTCCCCTAACTTGTCCTTTGATCTCCAAGCCTGCCTCTGTGGTACAGGTCCCTACCCTTGTTGACAGGTGGTACTGCTTGGGCAGTACACTGATGTATGTGTTGTCCCCATACCAATACACAGATGGAATTAGACATGGCAGGGTGTCCTCTTGCAGAGGAACTCGAGATCCTATCATACTGCTCACAAGCAAGCCTGTGCTACACTTGGTACACCTATATGTACATGTCTTTTTGCCTGGGTAGAGGTCTGTGGCTTGTCTCCTTGGTCTATATGCTTGCATACAGCATGTACCACATATACTCCTACCACTGGACTCCTATACCTCCTCCTAGCCTTCTTCAAGAGTCTGCACAGGTGCAAAAACTCCTAACATTTACTATAGGATACTCATTCTAATGGTATACTGCTGGCATTATGCATATAGGCTGACCCTATATGGATAAGTATATAGCTTCCCTGATGCTAACACTTTAATGGTGTCGAAGGGTACTTTATGTATCCCTTGACACAAGCATAGAATGTATCGGGTCTATCCTTGATCCCTGTTCCTGACATTCAAATAAAATATCTACTCATGCCCATCATAATGTATGAACCACATCAGTAGTCAATTGATAGAAGTGGAACCACAATTTCAATCATGGGTAAGATGGTTACTTACTATAAGGCTAGCAACTAAGGTGTCCAAGAGAACCACTAGTATCTACAACTTAACCTGAGTTTCTAACTATTACAAGTGCCATTGGTATCTATTGTGTGTGGGCTATGTCACGCCCCAGAACCAGAATACTGGAGAGCGGGGGCAGACATAGCCAGCTACGTATATAGAAGTGCAACCCACCTCGCTATACGGTCACGGCTGTCTAGGATACATGAGGGTTTATCTACAAGCCAGCAGTCTTTTAAGGTCATGAACAGCCTATTGTCTCAATCACAAGCAAGTAAGTAAAAGTTATAAGATGTATGATCATTAAATATACAATAATAAGGCGTCCCAAATATCACATATTCAGCTGATCATGAAGCTAGTCGTTACAAAATGTTAGGACTAGCAAGAGTTTAGTCATACATGATCAACCCTAGGATCTGTCAATCATGTTACAGCCCGTAGGCAGACAGAAAGTAAAGTGCAATCGAGCTAAACAGGTGCTCGTCGTCTAAACGCCTCAAAAGAATATTTTTACAATAGAGTGGGAGAGACAAAAATAACCCACTCGTTGCCAGGGTTCCTTCTAGTGTTCACCATCTGGCAGGAATGTCGGTAGATCCTCGGTAGCTGCTCCGAAATCTGGCCACACAAAACCAGCTGGGTCAGACCCCAGAAAGAGCAAGTGCCACAAAGGAGGCTTCACTTAAGAACTAAAACCAGCAATCAGCACAAGATATAAATAAAAGTAAAAATTTGAAATAAGAAAAATGCACCAGGATGATATACGACGAGATAACTGTAAAACCCATATTTGTGTAACTATTAAATAGTAATTTTAGTATTATTAATATTAGTACTTCTAAAATTATTATTATTATTATTATTATTATTATTAAATTCTGTTGAGTGCAAATGATTTCGAAACTTATTAATAACATGGATTTTGTTTTCGGACCCAGACCCGAGTCCGAGCCCAGACCCAAGCCTGAGCCCAATCTTTTCCATTTCTTAAATCAAATTATTTTCGACTTAGTATAATAAAAAATATATATATATATACTTGGTCTGGTCCCGTAGGACCAACACTTGAGATTTGGGAAATCAGTTCCCCCTGGCTTTTGCTCCTCCACGCATTTACAACAACCCACTCTCCCCGTACACCCCACTTTCCCTACTTTTATTCCTTTTTTCTTTCCACTCCTCTCACAGAGGAGACCAACTCCTTTCCTCTCTTTAACTCTTAAACCAACTCTCTCTCTCTCTCTCTCCCCATTTCTCTGGAGAACCCATCCCCCACCCAATCCAAACCCTCCTAGCCCTAGCCCTAGCCGACCGTTCCCCGTCCGGCGAAGCCGACGTCGGCCGACCGCCCCTCGACCTACTCCGGCGCGCGCGGGCCTCCTCTCTCCGCCAACCTCCGAGGCCGCCGCCGCCTTCCCGCGCGGCCAGCCCCGGCCTACCGCCCCCGCGCTCCGATCCGCGAGCTCCCCGAGCTCTGGCGACCGCGGCCTCCAGCGCGCGACCTCTCCAGCAACCCAGTGGGCCGCGCCCTTCCCTGCCGGCCGTGTCCGACCACGCCGGTCCGCAACCCCTCTCGGTCGACCTAGGCTGAGCGCCTCCCGGCGACCTCGCGGGTCCCCGACCCCGCAGTCGCTGCCCCGCCGGAGACAGCCCCACCGCGCGTACCCCAGCGGCCTCCCGTCGGACCCCCGACCGGTCTCGTGCCCGGTCCATCGCCCCTCGTCGCCCGTGGATCCGCCTCCCGTCGATCTCGGCCGTTTTCCCGCTGTCGGTGGCTTTCGCAGCGCATCGTAACGCTGTCTGGGGACTCTCGAGTCCATGATGGCGCGTCCCGAGTCCGAGGCCACCCTTCGGACTCCGTCATCGAGCCCCTCGGTAACTTCTTGATAATCAGAGTAGTTCGTCCCTCCCGTGTCGAGTCTATGATGATAAATCGGTCCCCCGGTTCCCTCCTGGGAATCCGGATAGCTGCGTTTTACATTTCGATTAGCTGTGTTAGTTTGATTGCCTGTGTTTTATTTGCTGGGTTGGCGTGAATTAGTTGATATTGGATTCCCGGATTTTTCGGGAATTATTCGGTGGATTGGAATTATTTTCTGTGATGTTGGAATTATTTTGGTGGATATTTTCTGTGGACTATTTTGGTTGGAAATGGGTTTTCCCTGGTTTGGGACATTTTGCAGGTGTTTGTTGGCGCTTCCCAGTTTTGGGTTTATCCCGGAATAGAGGAAGTGTTGCCCAAATTTTTGAAAAATTATATTCTTATTAATTTCAAAACCGGCTTTCGAAAATGATTTCTAAAACCAATTTTTTGGGCGACGACCGTACCGGTCTGTGGGCCCCGGCGAAATGCAAACGCACCGGTCCGACCGGACGTTGAGGCATAAACCGAATTTGAGGAATGGACCGAGTCTGAGACTCCTAGCTTATTTTAATTATTTTATTTTTAGGCTAATTATTATAGTCTTTTAATTTCCGCATTTTAATTATTTAATTTCAGTCATTTTCTTATTTATGTAAAAGAAAATTGTACCGGGCATAAGCCCACCCTAGGACCAGTAGCTGTGCCCATGTAGTTGTGTAGCGTAGTTATTTTCTTTTCTTTTTCTGGTGGATGTGATTTGGGTGGATTTTGGATTGATTGCATATTCGTAGTTTAGGACGTAATTTACGGTTTAATTACGAAGTTAGCTAAAATGAATAAAATAATGTTAATTCACAGTTTATCACTAAAAAGAAATTGTATTTTAATATTACAAAACACAAAGTTTTCCAAATCATAATTGATTCTCGCGATTTTCCAAATTGTATTTGATATTCGGGATTTTTCCAAATAAACCAATTAACCGGCCTAACCAACGCACGTAGTTGCGACGTAACCGTTAGCTGTAATAAATACAACTTAAAACATGACTAGGACTTACTACTAGAGATTGCAACTAGCACTTTTAGTCTGGTTATTCAGGAATCTAAGTCGAGTTCTCAACTGTAGGAACTCGAAGTTACAACCGACGTTCCTCCTCGGTACCGACTCGTCCTTCCAGTCAATCTAATACAAGGCAAGTTACGATTTGTGTATTCCTGTATTTTATTTAGTAAAGTTAAGATGCATGTTAAACCACACTGCTGGCACGGAACTTTACCGACTGTTACTGTTACTGAATCTGGGACTGGGGGAATAGTGTAAACGTTTATGACCAAAGCCCCTACTGAACTGACTGTGTTAGCTTACCCCTCTCACACACGGGGATAAGCCATATCGTATCGCTAGGATACTACCGATCAACCCAAGCCGGTCATAGACGTTTACATATTCAAATCACACTGAACTGTTTTTAAACTGCTGAAAATACTATTTCAAACTGTTTACCCTGCACTTTTCAATTACTACTTAAATTATGAGATGCATATTTCGTTCTTGCTCCCTCCTGACTGGAGACAACATTTTAGGTAACACTGAGGATGGCGAGCTATTCTTTAATAGCTATTTTGACTCGGTTCTCTTCCCTGCGACGGTACCGGAGCCTTCTCCGGGGGACGCTGAACCTGGAACAACTGAACCAGATGCTTAGATAGTTTCTTTTCCAGCATTTTTGTTTTGGAGTTTGTATTTATTTCTGCATATCCATTTCCAGTTGTATTTTGAATATTTTATTAACTGAATTTTAATTCCGAATAGAACAGTTGTGACAAATGTATCTGTGTTGTTGTATGGTTACCTGCTACTGAACAGCTTACTGCCGCCGTCTCAACAACGGTGCAGGCTGGGCATGATCCGACTAGACCCAAATAGTTGGGATCGGGTCGTGACATGTTTTCAGTGGTGGCCCATGCAGGTCGCAACAACAACAATTTAGGAAAACCTATCTAGAAACAATTAGAACACTAGAACATCGATTTGTCACGACATAGGTCCGATTTATATATAAATAAATATTTTTGCTTGATTATAGACCGGTAGGCTACCTTGCTTATGTGTGCGTCCTAAACCTTCCATAGAATGACCGCTGACCAAATCATGTTGGCGATGAGGTGTTATCTCCGGATCATACCCCATCCCCTCAACCAAGCCCAGGGTCCTTTCCCTCGCGGCTGTTTGACTGTCCGCATAATGCATCCAGTGAAGTTTTTCCTACACTGGCGACTCCTACCTCATCTCCAATTGAATTGCATTTCCCTGGTGGATTATTCATTTTGTTGCTCCACCAGTACCAGCAATCATCTTTCAAATGGTTGTCCTATCTCAAGAAACCCTGGAGATCCAGAAAGCTCAAGATGAAGTCCAGCAGGAGCAGAAGAATATCACGAGAGAAGACATGAAGAACGTCATGATGTAGCCTTAGTTATTCCCAACCAGTTAGAGCAGAACTTTTGTCCTAGGAAGGATACCCCTGAATCTAGAAGATATTGGGTCCCATCGAGTACTCTACTTTCCGGCAGTCTTGCAGTAAGAAGCTATGGGCTTGTAACTAATGCAAGAGGCCTGGTCATCAGGCCGTTAGTTGCCGCAAGAGATTAGGACAATGTTTGGCATGTGGATCTGCTGAACATCGGGTAAAGGACTGCCCATATCTGTCTATCAAACCAGAGCTCATATTCCAGCAACACCTGTTAGGCCACAACCTAGGGACCCTCTTCCTATCCAGCAGACCCTGTCCCTTACAACAAGGCATGATACAGACTCGAGGTTCATAGAAGATGAAGCAGTTGGAGACTGCTCATGCAAGAGCCAGAACCATGAAGAATAGTACCTAGAACCGCTGAATAGCATCATCTTTTGGAAGTTGTAACAGGATGTCCTTAGATCAATATAAGAGCTTTTGCTGTAAGTCTCCACATGAATAGAAGTTTTTAGTTACACCCTCATGGCAGATGTTTTTCATGATAGTCTCCCTGGATTATCCCAGATCTAGACATAGGTTTCACCCTTGATTTAGCCCCTGGCTCTTTCCCTAAACTCTAAAGGATGTTACAGAGTCAACCCGAAGGTGGCCAAGAAGGTGAAGGACCAGATCAAGGAAGTCTCTAGGATTTATTCAGAGTGGAACTTTACCTTAGAGAGTACCTATCTTGTTTATGTCCGAGAAGGATGGAACAACGGATGTGCATCGATTTCCAGACACTAAAGAACAAGTACTTTCTGTCCGGATCGAGGATCTGATTGACCTGGTTATGTGGAGTTAGGGTGTCTTGAAGTTTGACTTAAGATTTGACTACCATCAAGTCAATGTCAGGAAAGAGGACATTTCCAAGACGGCGTTCAAACACCAAGTATGGGTAGTTTTTCTTTGGTTAGGACGTTAGACTGACAAATGCTTCTGCTGTGTTCATGAATCTCATGAACAGAGATTTTCATGAGTATTTGAATCAGTTTATCTTCTCCATAGATACCTTTTGATATATTTGAAGACTGAAGAAGAGCATGAAGAACACCTGAGGAAGTTTTGGAAACTTTGAAGGAAAGAAGTTTTATGGTAAGTTATCTGAACGAGGATTTTTGACAATGTGGACTTTTGGCCATGTTGTCAAGAGAAGAAATTTCGATGGAAGATAGCTGTTGTTGAAGAGTGGTATACCCCAAGTTTAATCGAAAGATTCTTGAACTTGGCCGGCTACTATCAGAAGTTCGTGAAGGATTTCGCCAAGATTGCAGAGCCGACGACGAAGCTCACTTGGAAGAATGAATAGTTCATCTGAACGAGAAGTTTGCCAGTCGGCATTGAGGAGCTGAAGAAGAGACTTACCACTACACCAATCCTTGCGCTACCCGCAGGAACCGGTGGGTTCTCAATTTACAGTAATTCCTCTGGAAAAGGACTGGGTTGCGTTCTTCAACAACATGGGAAAGTAATTGCTTACACGTGTATGCAACTACAGACTCATGAGAGGAATCGTCCAACGCCTAATTTGAATTGCTGCAATTATCTTTACTTTGAAGCTTTGAAGCATGAATTTTTATGGAAAGGGAGTGAAATATATACGGACTACAGGAGTCTGAAATATGTCTTCACTCAGAAAGAGCTGAATGTTAGACTAAGAAGATGGCTGAAGCAGAGGAAGGATTATGACATCAACCTGCAGTACCATTCAGGTAAGGCTAATGTGGTTGTTGATGCACGTGGTCGATACTGATGGCGAAGTTCTTAACTGAGGACTAGCACCTGCTAGAAGACATCGAGAAATTTGGACTGGAGGTTATACTACCTGGAGATAGAAGGACGAAGCTGGATGACGATTCAGTATTGATGAAGTTCGAGGCTGAGGGATAAAAGTCAAGAGAACGTAGTTTCCAAACGAGGCACTTTGCAGGCTTAGAGATCAAGTGTTGGCAGGAACACTTGAGGGTTTCTAAATTAATCATCATTGGAACTCTGAAGAATGGTACGAGACTTTACGTATCGGCTGACAAACAGAGGAACGAGTTGATGAAAGAAATGCACCAGTTGCAGTATTCCATAAATTCAGGAGATAATAAGACGTGTCGGAATAAGCCTCCATTGATTGGTGCTATGGAATAAAGAAGGACAATTCCAGGTATGGGATTAGATGTGAATTTGTCAACATGAGAAATTTAGCAAGAGGACAACAAGTTCGTTGGAGCCACTGGACAATTTGGAGTGGAAGTAGGAGTATATAACAAATGACCTTGAGTAAGGATTGCCTTGTTCCTAAGGAGGGAAGGGCACCAATTGGATTATAATAGACCGACTGACTTAGTCAGCACACTTTAATCTCCTTCAAGTTGGTTTATCCACTAAGAAGTGGGCAGCATTATACGGGAAGCACATCTACCGGATTCATGGAGTACCGCGGAACAAGCGATCAGATAGGTCAATCCAGACGCTTGAAGACGTTTTGTTGCGTCTCGGAATTTGGTAGGTCTTGGGAAGACCAAATTGCATTTGGTGAAGTTTTCCTACCAGAGGAACAATCAGTTTTGACGGACCCGGAAGTTGAGGCCAGATACATCAGGTCATTTGAAGTTTAAGACGTGTTGGAAGTGGCATACCAGTTAGCTCTACCAGCTAATCTTGAGAGTGTGCAACGTCTTCTACGTCACAGCTCAGATGCAACATTTCGGATTCGAGTCACAATTTGGATAATTCAGAGCTCAAGTTTGGACTTAACCTTTCAGTGCCAGAGAAATCAGTTGCAAGCCTAGTCAGAGGTAAGAAGAAGATCAGAATTCGAGCCATCACCTATTTTCTCATCTTTTCGTTCTAAACTTGACTGATGCTGACGAAGTTAGCCTAGTTTTGCAAGCTATCACTTTATCAAGCTTGATCATGACGATATTTTATTGGGTGCACCCACTAATATATTGTCTAATCAGGACCGGTGCATGATGGTCTGATCAACCTCGTGTACTTTGGTTCGCTTTTGTTTTTTTTCTGCGTGGATGATATCATAAAACTTGTCCCTAAATCGTCTCATCCACGACTGTCTTGGAAATTCTTATGGTTGGACCTGAGTTACGGGCGCAGTACCCGTACATGTTTGTCTTTCCTACCTTACTTTAATTTCGAGGACGAAATTTTCTAAGGAGGGAAGATTGTAAAACCCATATTTTGTGTAACTATTAAATAGTAATTTTAGTATTATTAATATTAGTACTTCTAAAATTATTATTATTATTATTATTATTATTATTAAATTCTGTTGAGTGCAAATGATTTCGAAACTTATTAATAACATGGATTTTGTTTTCGGACCCAGACCCGAGTCCGAGCCCAGACCCAAGCCTGAGCCCAATCTTTTCCATTTCTTAAATCAAATTATTTTGGACTTAGTATAATAAAAAATATATATATATATACTTGGTCTGGTCCCGTAGGACCAACACTTGAGATTTGGGAAATCAGTTCCCCCTGGCTTTTGCTCCTCCACGCATTTACAACAACCCACTCTCCCCGTACACCCCACTTTCCCTACTTTTATTCCTTTTTTCTTTCCACTCCTCTCACAGAGGAGACCAACTCCTTTCCTCTCTTTAACTCTTAAACCAACTCTCTCTCTCTCTCTCTCCCCATTTCTCTGGAGAACCCATCCCCCACCCAATCCAAACCCTCCTAGCCCTAGCCCTAGCCGACCGTTCCCCGTCCGGCGAAGCCGACGTCGGCCGACCGCCCCTCGACCTACTCCGGCGCGCGCGGGCCTCCTCTCTCCGCCAACCTACGAGGCCGCCGCCGCCTTCCCGCGCGGCCAGCCCCGGCCTACCGCCCCCGCGCTCCGATCCGCGAGCTCCCCGAGCTCTGGCGACCGCGGCCTCCAGCGCGCGACCTCTCCAGCAACCCAGTGGGCCGCGCCCTTCCCTGCCGGCCGTGTCCGACCACGCCGGTCCGCAACCCCTCTCGGTCGACCTAGGCTGAGCGCCTCCCGGCGACCTCGCGGGTCCCCGACCCCGCAGTCGCTGCCCCGCCGGAGACAGCCCCACCGCGCGTACCCCAGCGGCCTCCCGTCGGACCCCCGACCGGTCTCGTGCCCGGTCCATCGCCCCTCGTCGCCCGTGGATCCGCCTCCCGTCGATCTCGGCCGTTTTCCCGCTGTCGGTGGCTTTCGCAGCGCATCGTAACGCTGTCTGGGGACTCTCGAGTCCATGATGGCGCGTCCCGAGTCCGAGGCCACCCTTCGGACTCCGTCATCGAGCCCCTCGGTAACTTCTTGATAATCAGAGTAGTTCGTCCCTCCCGTGTCGAGTCTATGATGATAAATCGGTCCCCCGGTTCCCTCCTGGGAATCCGGATAGCTGCGTTTTACATTTCGATTAGCTGTGTTAGTTTGATTGCCTGTGTTTTATTTGCTGGGTTGGCGTGAATTAGTTGATATTGGATTCCCGGATTTTTCGGGAATTATTCGGTGGATTGGAATTATTTTCTGTGATGTTGGAATTATTTTGGTGGATATTTTCTGTGGACTATTTTGGTTGGAAATGGGTTTTCCCTGGTTTGGGACATTTTGCAGGTGTTTGTTGGCGCTTCCCAGTTTTGGGTTTATCCCGGAATAGAGGAAGTGTTGCCCAAATTTTTGAAAAATTATATTCTTATTAATTTCAAAACCGGCTTTCGAAAATGATTTCTAAAACCAATTTTTGGGCGACGACCGTACCGGTCTGTGGGCCCCGGCGAAATGCAAACGCACCGGTCCGACCGGACGTTGAGGCATAAACCGAATTTGAGGAATGGACCGAGTCTGAGACTCCTAGCTTATTTTAATTATTTTATTTTTAGGCTAATTATTATAGTCTTTTAATTTCCGCATTTTAATTATTTAATTTCAGTCATTTTCTTATTTATGTAAAAGAAAATTGTACCGGGCATAAGCCCACCCTAGGACCAGTAGCTGTGCCCATGTAGTTGTGTAGCGTAGTTATTTTCTTTTCTTTTTCTGGTGGATGTGATTTGGGTGGATTTTGGATTGATTGCATATTCGTAGTTTAGGACGTAATTTACGGTTTAATTACGAAGTTAGCTAAAATGAATAAAATAATGTTAATTCACAGTTTATCACTAAAAAGAAATTGTATTTTAATATTACAAAACACAAAGTTTTCCAAATCATAATTGATTCTCGCGATTTTCCAAATTGTATTTGATATTCGGGATTTTTCCAAATAAACCAATTAACCGGCCTAACCAACGCACGTAGTTGCGACGTAACCGTTAGCTGTAATAAATACAACTTAAAACATGACTAGGACTTACTACTAGAGATTGCAACTAGCACTTTTAGTCTGGTTATTCAGGAATCTAAGTCGAGTTCTCAACTGTAGGAACTCGAAGTTACAACCGACGTTCCTCCTCGGTACCGACTCGTCCTTCCAGTCAATCTAATACAAGGCAAGTTACGATTTGTGTATTCCTGTATTTTATTTAGTAAAGTTAAGATGCATGTTAAACCACACTGCTGGCACGGAACTTTACCGACTGTTACTGTTACTGAATCTGGGACTGGGGGAATAGTGTAAACGTTTATGACCAAAGCCCCTACTGAACTGACTGTGTTAGCTTACCCCTCTCACACACGGGGATAAGCCATATCGTATCGCTAGGATACTACCGATCAACCCAAGCCGGTCATAGACGTTTACATATTCAAATCACACTGAACTGTTTTTAAACTGCTGAAAATACTATTTCAAACTGTTTACCCTGCACTTTTCAATTACTACTTAAATTATGAGATGCATATTTCGTTCTTGCTCCCTCCTGACTGGAGACAACATTTTAGGTAACACTGAGGATGGCGAGCTATTCTTTAATAGCTATTTTGACTCGGTTCTCTTCCCTGCGACGGTACCGGAGCCTTCTCCGGGGGACGCTGAACCTGGAACAACTGAACCAGATGCTTAGATAGTTTCTTTTCCAGCATTTTTGTTTTGGAGTTTGTATTTATTTCTGCATATCCATTTCCAGTTGTATTTTGAATATTTTATTAACTGAATTTTAATTCCGAATAGAACAGTTGTGACAAATGTATCTGTGTTGTTGTATGGTTACCTGCTACTGAACAGCTTACTGCCGCCGTCTCAACAACGGTGCAGGCTGGGCATGATCCGACTAGACCCAAATAGTTGGGATCGGGTCGTGACAATAACCATGGAACTATTCAGATAACCAGGTTACAACCCGTAAACCAAACAAGGACCGGGGTTGTAACCCTTCGTCTGAACAGAGCTTGGAATTCTCACCATTTATCGGTAAAATAAATACAAGCATTCTGGTCGTTCAATGATCTGGAACAGGATCAGGGCAGGACTAGACTGGTTAGACCCCGTCCAATCACTTCACGGCCAAGCAAGAATTACGGCTTGATACTTTAACTAACTAGGGTTGTCACAAGCCTAATTACTAACAAGATGCAGCGAGATTATTCCACAGCCACAAGCCCTGCAGACCATCCAGGTTCTCCGGGTTAAAAGATTAGAGTTGAATTCAGGTGGGTACATCGTCCAGGAAACGAATGTACCCTTAGGTAGCTTGAAGGGTGTAACACATGACAGTGTGCTGGAAATGTGCCCTACTCGACGGCAGGCTACAGATCCCAAGGCGTGCCCAGGTAACGGGATTGCCTGTAGCTGGAAAATCTCTTCATAACTAATGTATTAATCTAGTTATTAGTCCTTAGTTTATTTCAATAGGTACTCCTGACCGTGGTACTCAGGAGTCCCCTCCTAGACATGATGCAAGACAGGACTGGATTATTTATACAAATACAATCGCCCACGGTGTCCAGATTAATTATACAGGTCATGTCATGTCAGGTAGCCGTCGCAACAGCTATCAAGAAAGTCATGTCAGGTTATCATGCCAAGTGTACTTATCAGGAGTGCGCCACGACGGGCCACTATCAGGGCATGTCAGGTTACTCATGTCAGGAGTGCACCACTACGGGTCACTATCGTGTCAGGCTCAGTTATCCATTCCAAACATATCAAGTAAATTCGTGATTATCAAGTTCAGGACAAAAGGCGTAAGGATATAAAATGGATGTAAAATATCTAATAAAATATTAATATACAAGGCTATAGAAAAGCCAAGCCTAAGGAAAATAAAACCAAATATGTCACGCTGACATAAGGCCAAGTCAGCCAAAGGCCATAGGCTCAGTGCAAGCTACGCTCAGGTCAAGCTATGCTCAGGCCAGCGTACGCTCGAGTCATGCATACGCTTGAGGCCAGCGTACGCCTTGCTCGCTTAAGCTAGCGTACCAAGGCACGCGTACGCTCAAGCTAGCGTACGTATCAGGTCTGCGTACGCTCGAGCTAGCGTACCAAAGGGTCCATACACTTCCAATGGGAAGCGTACGCAAGGGTCAGCGTACACCAGGGCACGCTCAAGCTACAGGTCAGCGTACGCTCAAGCTAGCGTACGCTCAAGACTGCGTATGCTTGAGCTAGCGTACGAAAGGGTCTAGGGCACGCTCACGCTAGCGTACGCAAAAGACACGCTGCCAACAGGCAGCGTATCAAGGCTAGCGTACGCACGCTAAAGAGCAGCGTACTCAAGTTAGCGTACGCTCGCTAATGAGCGCGCGCAGCTCAGTGGCGTAAGCTAAAAAGCTAGCTCACTGTTCACTGTCTTCTCCAAATGGTAAGAACAGCAAGAACTCTAAAGTTGAAAGCTTCAATTGTCCATATCTTGGTCAAAACAAGTCCGAATCCAACTTTCCAAAGGTCAAAATTGGGTAGAATGAAATTCCCTACAACATGGAACCATCAAAACTTGAAAAATAAGCAAGTTTGATAGATCAAAACACCAAAAATCCGAAAATAGCAAGACTCTAGATCTACAAGAATTAAAGCCTCAAAATGAAAAATGACAAGTTCTAATGTGGTTTAGAATCATGAGGAGAAGCTAATGAAACCATCAAAAGGAGTTCTCTTGTGGAAGCAAGTTGCACTTGCCTATGGTGTTCTTGGTTGGTGGAGAAGAGTAATGGTGGGGGAAGGAGAAGTAAATGAGAATTATGGAGGAGAGAGAAGGTTGGTGGGGATAATAAAGAGGGGGGGTTGTGGTGGAAATGAAGGAGAAGCATAGGCTAAGGTGCTCCACCCTTGGTCCATGATGACCCAAGCATTGGGCCGGCCGAACCAAGCCAACCCAAACCGAGAGCTAAACCAAGCCGAGAGCTAAACAAGGAATCATGCAATACAGAATAAAATATGTATACGTATCCCAAATACGTAATACGAACCACAGGCATTACAGGCTAACACTACAATGCGTGGATGATACCTTACTATGTATCAGATACATCAACGTGTAAGTGCCCAAGTTGTCCTAACCATAAGGCCTCCAGGTCTCACAGGTTATCCCCTTTCTCTAATTGGGCATTACAGCAAAACATACGAGTAGTGTAGAGGTACCCATTAACAAGTTGGTCCAAAGCGCCAGGTAATGGGATCTTTGCTAGTTGGTGGTAGTATCGATTGATACAAGAAGGTAATGCCTTAGGTCAGTACCAATTATATATATAAGGAATGTTCACATGTTATCCACTGGATAAGGAAAACTAATCAGAGCAGCTGGTTTTGTGTATTTACTGAAACTAAGCTAAACCTGCCAATTTTGTGCTATAGGTATGGTTGCACATGAACACGAGGGTCTCTTTAATTCATCTATCCGCGTATCTTATATAAAATGCAACTATATCTTTTGATATCTCACACTGCTATGCCTCATATACAACACCAAGTATATGAGCCTCTCCTACCCGTGCTCGTATACAGACGAGTAGTAACTACTTCCCAAACCTGTTGTCCCTATGGACCATTGCATATTGAAATGCACACATACACCACTGCTAATTACCAGGTCTCTTCGACCCTTCCGTGTTCGATATAGGCATATACCTATCTAGTACAGGACAGTACATATATTCTCTATGTACCTATAATCTCCCGAAACGTACTCTAGCAATTTTCCTATACTAAGGGTTGGTATCAGATGCATACAACTCTGGAAACAGGACAAGTGTCCCTACTCGACTCCAGGAACCCTATTCTCATAACATAGGCTGATTAAACCCTCTTAAACATTAAAGCAAATACCAATGTTATAGTTGAACTAGATTCTTGATTTAGCATGGAAACAAGGATTTAAGGGTTGATAGCAGGGTACCTGTTAGCGAGGAGTCGAAAGCCCTGCTTTGGGATTCCTGACGGCCAACTCTACGAGCGGAAAACAGGGATAGGTAGGGTTTGGAGGAAGGGTGAACCGAGGGTCCTACCTATATATATATATATATAATTGATAAGATTGATATCGAGTTTAGATCAAATCTTACGATTTGAATCCGGAGGGGAGATCGATCTGTTGCCTAGCCGTTCACTTTGAAAGGTTAGAATTTCACTAAGCCCCCTCCCCAATCTGATTTTGCAAATATGGCCTCCTTTCTTTACAAAACTAAGTCCATTTGATATATTTACACGTGTTCCCTATAAATAAAACCTCTATAAATAGAATATGTTAATTTAGAAAAACCACAAAGCCAAAATCATTATTTAGGTAAATTAATTAATAATAATAAATGATTTCAAAACAGAATGGAGGTTTACATCCTACCCACCTTAAAATAATTTTGTCCTCGAAATTCAATAAGACTATGATCTACTAGAACGTATAGTCAAAATATATTGCTATCAAAACATATCTCAACTACTCTCAAGCCATTTTCTATTATACTACTGCTATACTCTACTAGGATTTTCCATTAGCTGCTTCTTGTGGTGCCATTGTATCCTTCATGATCATGGCAAAAGCTTGCCCTCCTGGTGCTATAGGTCGACGCCTTGGGCAATTTCGTAACTGATGTTGATCTGAACAACAGTTTAAATATTAGCCTAGTCTCCAGCGGCAATCGCTCTCTGTGTCCCTTCTTTCTGTAATACTGACAGGTTGGAAGCTCTCGATTCGGGGTGTCTCTTGGCTGCTGATGATGCTGCTGTGCTGGGATGTTGGGGCATTTCACCGTTCCCGATCGATTGCTGCCTCCTCCATACGTGTCTCGGTCTCTCTTCTGCTTGCGCTTCAGCTCCTTCTCTACGTCCTGTGCAACCTTCAAGATTCTTTTATAGGTGGTGGCCTGGCTGGTGGCGATGGCAATACGGATTTCATGAGATAGCCCTTTTCTGAACTTCTTTACTTTGGCTGCAGGGGTCAAGGCATCTGCGAAGCGGCTGAGGCAGGACAATTCAGCGGAGTACTCGTCGATAGAGAGGTTGCCCTGCTCCAGGATCTCGAATGCATTCTCCAACTCTTCGCGGGCTGCTTCGGGATAGAACTTCGTCTTGAACAGTTCCTTGAACTCTTCCAAAGTCACATCTGGTGCGGTAAATCGGGGCTCATCTCTATACCAGGTGTGGGCGATGTCGTAAAGCTATATGCTAGCTGACTCGATCTTCAGGTCTTCAGGAACTCGAGTCATCCAAAGAATTCGATCCACGTTCTCCAACCAGTCGTCTGCGTAGAGTATTCCTCCCATTCCTTTGAATTCTCTGGGCCTAAGGTCCATGAAATTCTTGGAAGTTCCACGACGCGGTCGTGGAGCATCTCTAGTCTGGAGAGCCTCTCTCAAGATGTCATGAAAGGTGTTAGCCTGCTCCGTCTGGGAAGTGATGAGCTGCTGGAAGATTTCGAGGAGAGCAACGTTGTCCAGTACAGGTAGCGGAGGTAGAACAGGCATTGGATACATCATAGGAGCTGGATACATCGCTGGTGTTGGATGCATAGGAAATACTGGAAACATCGCTGGTGCCGGGTGTATGGCTGGTACTGGGTGTGAAACTTGTGCTGGTGGTGGGACCGTTGTTGGGGGCAGAACGGGTGCTGGTGGTGGAGAATGCGGAGGAAACTGCGAGGGTGGGGGAATATCGTCTCTGCAGAATCTTGAGAATTACGGCTGTGGCGGATTACCCATATGAGTAAGTTGGCCTCCCTGTGTCGGTAGGGTCATGTACGTGAGGAATCCTCCTACCGTCGGTGGGGTGTTCAGGGAAGCGTTGTTCCTGTCTTGAGAATCCATTTACTGTAAGGAAAGAAAACATTTAGCTGCTGAAGAATTTCAAGCAGGATGCAAGTCAAAGATTCAATAGAAATCAAGGACAGAGATTCAATACTGTTTTTAATACACGTGGATGAGATCCTAAGTTTCTAATCCTATGTGCAGGCTCACGACGGTACAGTAACATAACCGTAGTGATTTAACGTCGACCTGCATGGGCCACCAAAAAAACTTGTCACGACCCACACCCGCTTTTCGGATGTGAGTCTGTGTCCAAGCCCAGCCTACGCCGCAGTATCGACGGTAGAACGCTGTCTAGAATGCATCAGTCCCAGTAATCTAGAACAATCAAGGTAATCTATATCTCATCTACAACAATCAACTAACTCAATAAGACTGGAAAATGAATGATAATATAAAATGAAGTATCCTGTTTATCAAGAATTCAAGTTACGTCCGGTGGACACAAATACACTACCAGTAGACGGATATAAAATAAAGACATGAAAATAGGATAACTGAGTCCAACTGTAATTCATCAGGATACCCTCAGCTGTGGTGGTACCGTGGTCCAATGCTGACTCAAACCTGCTCATGTGCACCTGGCTCAATACTTGGCTAAACCTAAAGAGATCATCCGGTCCTCAGAGGACTAGCAAGATACATAAAACATGCCTACTAATATAACAGTAAATAACATATATGGAGGATAAGAACGGTGCAAGAAAGATATCTAAAGCACGACAAGCAATATGGAAATGTAATACTAGACTTGGCTATCACTCAAACGATTAACCCCTATAGCTTGTAGTACAATACAAGATACTCCCAATCTATAGTAGGTTTTGACTGTAGTACAATGCAAGATACTTTCAGTTAAGAATAGCCAATTCTAGTATCGATTTCCTCTTCTAGAAGAATACAAGGTCAAGTAGACACCTATAAACCATAGTACAATGCAAGATACTCCCAATCTATAATATGCCACAAATCAAGTCAATCAATATCAAGATCAAGGAATCTGCTATAGGTCGTAGTACAATGTAAGATACTCCCAATCTATAGTATGTCTCAACTGTAGTACAATGTAAGATACTCCTAGTCAAGAATGGTCAAGTCAAGAACAAGGGGTAGAACTGGCAACTCTATCATAAAACACAATAACACGAAGAAGACCAATAGACAAGCAAAAGCATTGAATAATATCCTATACGTGCACGTAAATCTAGAAAACAAGTAAAGCAGTCGATGACAAACCAATCACAATATGAGAAGCATGTAACCATGTGGAAAGAAATACAACAGGAAAGGAAACATGTAAATACTGTATAAGTTCGGGAAGGTATACTGCATGTGATCCTGAACTGTTGGCACGGGCCAAGTGTTGAGTCAAAAAGTCCAATGAACCTGTTTATAAATTAATAGAATCAAATTACAGCTTAGAGAGTACAAATGAGCCTATCTATTTGGTTATTAAGACTCTAGGTTAATTCCCAACCATTTTGGCTATTATTAGAAGGTTGTGCCAAGTTTGATAGCTCTTACTGTACTAGGCATTGACCACCTATCTATTTATCCCATATCATGTTACTGTTTTTCCCTTAGGATACCATTCATATCTGGTCTATATTACTATCACCTTGAATACCCCAATTTCCTAACTGGAACACTTACCTCTGGTCAATTTGGGCACAATGAACCCCTTTCCAGTCTATCAACTGGAATCTTCCAACTGTAGGACAGGATGTTGTTGTTCCTCTCTTGCTAACTTGTACTAACTACACCTTAACCATACTCAGGCTACAAGCTACAGGAGCCCTTGTTCATAAGTTTTCATACTGGTGTGTCCCAGTTACCCTTCATTCGACACGTAGCTCATGTCCTGATACCTGACTTTTCCCTACAAGTCTAACCATGTCCTTTACTTCTCTGGCACTTAGGCACCTTTGTGATATTACTACCCTTAGGTGTAACTTGATGCATTTAGTGAGCTATCATAAGGGTGCAATACTATACCAGATTTGGCATCCTTTGATGTTGCTTGTGTGACTAGTCCTCCTAACCAAAGGACACAAGGATACCCCACTTATATGCCTGCCACATGAGTCCTACTCTAGTCCTTGTTTATTATCTGAGCACCCTCAGTTTACCCATATCTAATCTGTATCATTTTCCTCGATTCATACTTAATCTAAACTGTTGACCCCCTCTTTAACATTGGTATCCCCAGTAACTGATACATGGTACAGTGCTCAAGTTTATATGATCCCAACCATACTATCTGTCCACTAGTTTAGAGGGTTGTTTATAGGGTTTACTCTTCCCTGCTATAGCCTCGTGCCCCTGGAACTATGTATCCCTGTATTTCCTCAGACTTCTGTTGCATACATGTCATCCCCATAGTTGCTCTAGGACTGCAGATATAAGAGCCTATATATCCTGGACACATGTCTGCATCGGTGAGCATCCCAAGTCCTGCATTTAAGCCCAGGCAGTTCAAATCTCTGGTACACTAGTAGGTTTTCACACCAGCAAGCCTGGCACTCTTATGTGCTTAACAACTAGATGTATCCAGACCCTCCCTGTGTTTACCTACCCCTGACCTCTATATACTAGGTTGTAGGTTCTTGTATGTACCAGTTTGAGTATAATTGGATATATATAAAGTAGAGCTTGTATCCTACCTCTAGTCTCATTCCTATATGAATTTGCATAGGTGGAATCCTAATGTGGCCACATCTATTTTCCCTCTCTATGCTCATATGGTACTAGCCTCTTCTAAAACCCATCAGGCATTTGTTTTTGCACCTCAACTTGATAACCCTATGCTTCCAACTACTGATACCAAAATAGGGGCAAGTCTTACCTGGTATGCTGAATCCAGGTAACTAGATGTCAGACACAGAACCCAAACCTAACTCCCCTAACTTGTCCTTTGATCTCCAAGCCTGCCTCTGTGGTACAGGTCCCTACCCTTGTTGACAGGTAGTACTGCTTGGACAGTACACTGATGTATGTGTTGTCCCCATACCAATACACAGATGGGATTAGACATGGCAGGGTGTCCTCTTGCAGAGGAACTCGAGATCCTATCATACTGCTCACAAGCAAGCCTGTGCTACACTTTGTTTGCAAAAAATAAAAATTTGTTTTATTTCAAACTTGTAAAAGAGTACAAAGTACAATGAATTCTGGGGAAGTACAAATTTAGGAATCTGATCAGGAGACGATCACTTTATCCCTTGGACTATGTGAACTTGAAGACTGTAGCCTCTAGAGAACGCAACAGCAATTTTGTAAGAGTTCTTGATCTCTGTCCGATGATGATTGGAAACTCTATTTATAGAGTTCAGGAAATAACTGTTTTAGCAGTTATTCTGATGTGCGCGAGGCTGGATTGCGCCATACTGGATTGCGCCAACCTCCTATTGCGCCAACTTTCATTTAGTTGTCAATCGTGTACTAACTGTATTTAGACGCGTGGCATCATATGATTGAGATGCACGTGGTCGTGTACAGGATAGTAGACATGTCTTGAGAGATTAATAGCATGTGCGCCACGTCATCCAGCTTTAGAATGTAAGTTGTCTCAACTTTATCAGGTTGCGCGAGCTTCAGTCAACAAGTCAAACTGTGCTTGATTTGAGCTGCGCCTACACACGTGGCAGCTTCTGAGTAAAAGTCATTCAGGTTGCGCCAAGGCGCAACTAAGGATTTTATTTAGATTGCGCCTGGGCGCAACTCACGAAGTGTATAGGACAGCTATCCACCAACTTCTCTTGAGCGGCACAATTTACGGGATTCAAAGAGATTTTTCTCGTTCACTGTTGTGTCAGTCGTCAGTATTGTCAGGTAATGATGACCATTAAGTGTCAGATGCCACGTAGGTTTTGGCAAAAAAGACTGGGCGCAATCTGATATCAGGCGCAACCTGATCAGTGGCGCAGTCTGTTCTCTGAGCTTTATATCAGTGGCGTAACTTGATTTTTGGGGCGCAACTTGATCACTGATCAATATATTGAAGGCGCAACTTGATTTTTAGGCTCTATAAGACCCCCTTCAAAGTTTTTAAAACTTAAAAATATTGCAAAGTTTTGGAATACTTTGAATTGATAAAAGTTTTGACTAAGTCAGGTTGCGCCGGTCAATGCTCGGTCATCATGATTAAATACCTTTCTCGAAAATATTCAATCTTCTCTTCGTCTTCCGGAGTTTTATTAATTTCTTTCAGTTTCCCATGAGGAATACGAAGATTCAATTTGTTGATATATTTAGTTGATCTTCGTACTTTGGTCTTCACTTCTGTTCTTCAATGGCTCCCAAGAAGAAAGAGATGGAGACCAATGCTGACACCACAACCAAGTCTCCTGAAGCGAGACAGGATGTTGCGCCTACAACTTTTTTATTGGAGGCTGACCCAGCTTTGAGGGCAGTGAACTTTCTAAACTGTTTCGGTTTAACCCCATCAGTCTTCAATCGCTCGAGTGGCGGATCATCCTCTGAGGAGAACGTCAATTCGAAGGGATTTTTCAACCTGATGCGTCGCTCGGGGATCTGCACTATGCAAGAATTGGACGCCGCCCTTCGTCAGACTGATGAAGGCAAGGACAAGAAATAATGTTCTGGGCAGAACAATTTTTTTTTAAATTTTATGTCCTTGACTGTAGGGGTCCACCTGTCTTTATGCAATGGAACCTAGAATTTCTGATTTTGTGTGGCTGTGATTTCGAATGGTGCTCATGGACATATTCTTTTAACTAATCCTTTGTTTTACTGTTTCTTCTGAAGAACACGTGGCAGTTGTTACACGCTTTTTAGATGCCCATTTTTAGTTCTTTCCTAAAATAGGATCCTAGAACGACGCACCGATCTCATCTTTATCCTCTTTAAAAAGGACATTCGGAAATGAACGAACCATTCATACTCTCTCAAAACCAATGTCTTCCCATAGGGTTTCACTTGCGCCACTTCATTCTGATATTATTTGCTTGCATGCTGTGTCTTCAAAAATTGGTAAGTCTTGACGAAGAATCAATAGTATGAGTACTTTTCTTTCGTACCACTTTTGGAGACAAATATTAATCTGCATGTTGTAGACACTTATTGATGTGTGCTAACTATTTCTGAGAATAAGCGCACACTGTGGCCCAGTGTTTAGCTCTGATCATAGGCGCATATTGCTGTCATACGCTTGTTTGATCAGTGTTCAGTGCTGATATGCGCCTGCTTGTAGGTACATTGCTGATGTGCGCCTGTTTGTAGGCGTATTGCTGATGTGCGCCTGTTTGTAGGCGCATTGCTGATGTACGCCTGTTTGTAGGTGCATACTGATGTTCGCCTGTTTGTAGGCGCATTACTGATGTGCGCCTGTTTGTAGGCGCATACTGATGTGCGCCTGTTTGTAGGCGCATTGCTGATGTGCGCCTGTTTGTAGGCGCATACTGATGTGCGCCTGTTTGTAGGTACATTGCTGATGTGCGCCTGTTTGTAGGCGCATACTGATGTGCACCTGTTTGTAGGCGCATACTGCTGATAGATTTCTGCTAACTTCTCCTGTTTCATTGACATTTGCAGGGACTTGGTTAGCGAGCTTCTTCAGAACTGGTATTGGTGATTTGGATGTTGCAGAGATCATTCTTCTGACACCCACATCAGGCAGCTCATATGGTTCTGACACTCAAATCAGACAGCTCAGGACTCTTCATGTTAAGAAGGGTCTTCCTCAGATGGTAGGAAGAGTCTGTATACATGAGAGTTGGATGGTGAAGACGTAGAACTAGGAATTGTATCACAAGGGTAATCTCGTTCCTAGTTCCCCTGGCGGGCTGTCTTCTCTCCACCAGTTGTATTGACAGCAGCTCATCTTTGGGCTGCTGCACTCTGTGGTTCTCCTCTAGTCTTTCTCAGAGAGAAGACCAGAGTTAATTCTATTGTCGAGCTCGTTGCTTCAGATCGAGACGACAAGGAATTTCCACCAACAAATAAGAAGATCCAAAGATGTAATAGACCTTCATTATCGATGAGAAGATCCAAAGATGTAATAGACCTTCATTTTGAATGAAAATCCGAGATGTAATAGATTTCCATTAAGATGTATCTATGTCTTTAAAGAAGGAATAAAGAATGATTTTCTCTTTTTTACGATTTGATTTTGATGTGGTGATAAGAAACATAGAATCAAGGAAAAATGTGGATGACAAGTTGCTGATGCAATACAGAATTTCAAAAGTATAGAGAATGTGAACTTTCATTAGGAAAAGTGAACGGTCACTTCAATTTTCGAGATAAGGACACTGAAAATGAATGAATAGTCACATTGGATAATGAACGAATAGTTATAAATGAACGAACAGTTGGGCTTCTTTCAAAAAGTCGCATCAGTTCTCGAGATTGACTATCTAGTTGTTTTGTCTATAAATAGAACAAAACTTTCGTAGATATCGTCACTTTCTTTCTTTTCTGTACAAAATGTCCTCCAAAGATTTGCTCATCCCGAAGTTTGAAGGAAAGACTGAGACACCACCTGCTGGGCCCTCAGTACCTCCTCAGAAAGAAAGGGGTGAAGGCTCAACTGTTCCTGCACCAGGAGAGGACTTGATTTCCAAGCTAGTAGAGCCTGGGAAGACTGTCGAAGAAGAGGCATTGAGGATGGCTGCCTACAAGTTCTTTGTGAATTCAGACAATGAGATGTTTGAACTGTTGGCGAACTATGTATTTAATCATGAAGGGTCATGGCCTCCTCCCCGTCCTTAATATTATGTAATTCCATTCTATTTTTGAATTAAAAATAAACTTTTATTTATATCATGTCTCTGAAAATAAAGTACATTTTGTCTTTATACATAATATTTCTTGAGAAATTTGCCATTGATGGGCATTATAGCAACTCTGCCATCCATATCTGTTAATTGATAGGCTCTATTAGAAAAGACTTTATTTATCACATATGGTCCTTCCTATTTTGCCTCGAACTTGCCTTTGCTCATATGTGTCATACTCATAGGACGTCTGACTGTAAGAACCAACTCGCCTTCTTAAAATGTTCGCACTCTGACTTTGCGATTGAAAGCTTTTAAAATCTGAGCCTGGTAAAGCTCGATATGCTGTTGAGCTAATAACATTTTCTCATCGAGCGCCTCCAATTCCTGAAGTCGAAGACGATCATTATTATCTGTCGTAAGCTCATTAGCAATGGCGATTCTCAATGATGGAATTTGAATTTCCAAAGGTAGAACAGCTTCACATCCATATACCAGAGAAAAAGGTGTGCAACCTATGGGGTTACGGACAGTAGTGCGATATGCCCATAGACATTCTCCAAGTTTATCACTCCAACTACGTTTGTTAATAGAGACACACTTTTTAAGGAGTTTGATAATAGTCTTGTTGAATGCTTCAGCCAATCCGTTAGCTGCAGGATTATAGGCTGTAGAGGCGACATTATTAATTCTGTTATCATCACAGAACCTATTAAACTTCTGGCTAATAAATTGTGGCTCATTATCATGGATGATGCGGCGAGGGACACCAAATCTGTATATCACATGATGTTTGATAAAATTGATAACGCTACTAGTCTTTACTTCAGCCAAAGGTATAGCTTCGACCCACTTGGAAAAATAATCGGTTATAGCTAAGATGAACCGATGTCCTTTAGATGAAGGAGGATTGATAGGGCCAATTATATCCATGCCCCAAGCTTCAAAAGGCCATGAAACTGCAGTTGGATGAAGAAATTCTGACGGTTGGTGAATGAAATCTGCATGAATTTGACATGCACGGCATTTTCTTGTATAATCAATAGCATCCGATACCTTAGAGGGCCAGTAGTAACCCTTACGTCGGATACGATCATGTAATTTAGGACCAGGTTGATGTGCTCCACAAACGCCATCATGAGCTTCACGTAATATCTGCTTTGCTTCATCACCAGCGAGACACCTCAAGAGTAATCCATCAAAAGTTCTTCGATAGAGAGTTTTAGTAGTATGATTATAATAGAATCGAAGTGATCGACGATGGATACTTGTAGCTTCTTTAGGATCTTCTCGTAAAATGTCATATACTGCAAAATCAATGAAAGGTACTCTCCAATCCTCGTTAAGGACATTCACTTAAGTTAGGTTGCTAAATTCAATGTTGTGATTGTTTTCAACACAGAATAGTTCTCTATTAGAAATAACAACCATTTGTTGTCTTTTGATTGGCACTGCCAACACCGCAGCTAGGTTAGCTAAGGCATCAGCTTCTGTATTGCATGCCCGACGCACATGTTCGATGAAGAACCCTTTAAATGAAGAAGCTATTTTGGTTGCTGCTTTATGATATGGTAACAAATCTTGATGTCGGACTTCATATATGCCTCTAACCTGATTAACAATCAGCTTAGAGTCACCATATACTTCGAGATATTCAATATTCAATTGTTTAGCTAATTGAAGTCCAATGAGCAAAGCATTGTATTCTGCCACATTGTTGGAGCATGATTCGTCTAAAGAATAGGCCCTTTGAATAGTAAATCCATCGGTAAAACAAGAACAATTCCTACTCCAGCAACAAGAGTAACTCCAGGTCCAATTCTAGAAGCTCTATCAAAGAACAAGCTCCAAGTAAGAAATTCTTTTGAGATCATATTTGATTCCAATGTTTCGTCCGGAATCTCATCATAGAGTTTAGATGTCTCAGGGACAGGATGAGCTGCTAAGAAGTCAGCAAGTGCTTGGCCTTTCACAGACTTTTGAGGAACATAAGTCATATCATATTGTGCTAGCAATATGGCCCATGTGGCAAGCCTAAAATTGAGTGTGCTTGGCTTCTTCATTAAGACTCGAAGAGGATTGACCCGGGATATGGCATGAATAGTTTGGCCTATGATGTAATATCTTAGTCTTCTGAACAGCAAACATTAAGGCTAAACATTCCTTCTCCACTGGACTATAACGATGTTCAGCTCCAATCATCGTTCGGCTGAGATAGTAGATGGCTTGTTCATGACCTTCCTTGTTCTTTTGAGCTAGCAAAGCTCCCAATGAATGATCCATTGCTCGAACATACATTAGAAAGGGTATTCCTGGGATCGGTGGTACAAGAACCGGTGGACTCATTAAATACCGCTTTATGTCATCAAATGCTCGTTGACATTCTTCCGTCCAAACGAAAGATACACCTTTCTTCATTAATTGAGTAAATGGTCTGCAACGTCCAGATAAATTCGAAATGAACCGCCTGATGTACGCAAGTCGACCTTGGAATCCTCGTAGCTCTTTTAGGTTGCATGGAGGACGCATCTCTTGAATGGCTTTGATCTTCTCGGGATCAACGTGTATACCCTTAGAGGTAATGACGAAGCCGAGAAATTTACCACTAGAGACACCCAAGAAAGACTTGGTGGGGTTCATCTTGAGTTGATGCTGGCGCATTAGATTGAAGATAGTTCTTAAATCTTGAATGTAATCTTCTTTGAGACGACTTTTGACAGCAATATCGTCAATATAGCATTCGACAGTCTTTCGTAAATGATCTCGAAAGATAGTGCTCATAGCCCACTGGTAAGTTGCACCTGCGTTCTTAAGACCAAACGGCATGACCGTATAACAGTACACACCCCGAGGAGTACGAAATGAAGTATGTTTTTCATCTTCAGGATCCATCCGGATTTGATTATATCCAGAAAACCCATCCATGAAAAAAATTTGTTCGAATCTACATGTATTGTCGATCATAACATCAGTAATTGGGAGAGGGAATTCGTCTTTGGGGCAAGCATCATTGAGATCCCTAAAGTCTATGTACACTCGAACCTTTCCGGTCTTCTTCAGAATAGGGACGACATTGGCCACCCAGTCAGGATATTGTTCTTCTCTGATAAAGCCACAAGCTATAAGCTTTTTGACTTCATCATCAATTGCATCCATCATTTCAGGCTTGAATCGCCGTTGTTGTTACTTGACCGGTTTGACATTCGGCAAGATGTTAAGCTTGTGAGTTGCAATTTGAGGATCTAATCCCGGTATATCTTCGTAACTCCAGGCGAAGACGTCAAAGTATTCACGAATAAGGTGAATTAATTCTTGTTTATCATCTTCTGAGAGATTCTTGCTGATAAAGATTGGTCGTGATACACCTTTCTCTCCAATATCGATTTGGACCAGTTGATCTTCAGTAGGTGGTTCTCGTTGTTCAAAACGAAGTTCCCACTGATTGTCCATCCTTTGTACCCAAGGGTCCATTTCAGTAGCTTCTTCAATGTCACTTTCATTATCTTCTGACAATTCGACGGACACCATGTTAGAAGATACTATCACCTTATGAACATGACCGATGCTGGTATCAGAGTCCCATGAGATAGAATCAGAAGAGTTTGAACGTTCTTCTTCATCAGATTCAGAAGGTTCTGGAGTTGGTAGTGGTGACATATAACCTAGTCCTCGTTTCGTTTTACTGTGGTATTGTTGTGATTTTTCTTTTGGAACAACAATATGAAGAGGGGTTCGCCTTCCTTTACCATTGTTGAGACCTGTTCTGAAATCATAGCCCATTTTACGGATGATGGCTTTAGATTGTGGACTATAGCGCCGTAATTGTAGCCTTCATGTATCATCTCTATTATCATTATAGAGCATGATTTTTTGGTTCTTCTCTCTAGTTGAAGAATATAGGCTTTTCATCTTTCTTTCGAGACGGTACTAAGAAGTACGACTCTTGTATTGAATCCAGTGATACCATGTTTCGTCGAGATGATACGACTTCTATTGTAAGTGGCTTAAAGCTATCTAGCATATCCAGATAACACTGAGTATAGTAAAAGACATCAGTATACTGCAAAGGAGATACTTTATTGATCTTTACACCATCATTTACAATAGGGACTTTAGCCTTAGCAGGCTTAGTCAGATTGATGACAAGAGGGGGAAAAGAAGAACGAGAAGAAAGAGGGAGCTTCTTGCGACGAAGATCAATTACAAGCGGCTCAGAAGAGATGAGCTCCCTTTGTTCCTGACTATCACCTTTAGGTCGCTTCTCATGGGAAGGTAGATAGATAGTCCATGGCTGGGAAGACTGAGGACAGTAGGTATGTCCTTTGACTGGAATCACCAGAGTATCATTAGGCATACACTTTTGTTCTTCATCTGTGTCCATTGCTAGTACCACCTTCATGAATTCCTCTTTGTACATACGAGAATCGTTGCAATATGCTTCAACTCCTTAGAAAGGATTCAGATCTGCAACCTCTTTTTGGACTTCTCCATTACCATCCACATATTTGAAACATTGGTGGAGTGTAGAGGGTACAATATTGTGTTCATGGAAGAATGGCCTTCCCAATAAAGCATTGTATGAGCCATGATTGTCAATAACATAGAAAGTTACCTTTGTACGAAGATTGCCAATTTAAAGTTTTAGGCGTATCTTCCCCAAAGGTTCACTTCTTCCTTGATTGAATCCCAGGATGGTAGTGATAGTTGTAGAAAGATTATGTACTGGGATTTTCAAAGCGTCCAATAAGGACTTCGGCATGATGCTAAGTGCAGACCCGGGATCAATCAGAATACGGTCGACTTTCATGATGTCCACATACCCCGTGAAATAGAGAGGACGATCATGACGATTGTCTTCTAATAACATGTCATCTTGTGTAAAAGTGATATTGGGCATTAATTCAAATACACTATGACAATGCGCACAGCTGACTGGCTCCTTTTCAGGTTTCTTGAGGAGAGTCAAACAGGTGTCAGCCTGTATCAAGGCTTCACTAAACGTCTCACGAGTTTCTTTTGAGAGACGTAAAAGTTCAAAGATTGACAATCTTGCTGGAGTATTGGCCAATTGAGCCAATATGTCAAAATTGTAAAGCTTTTCAAGTCCAAGAGATGATGACTTCTTCAATGCTTTATCAAAACGAACATGTTGCTTTCCCTTGTCTGCTGATGTTGGCTTAGGAGGAGATGGCTCGACCACTGGCACAGATGTAGATGGTGTATCTTCAGCAGGAGAAGATGATGGAGGAAAAGCATCCGGGGATGGAGCAGGGTTCTCTTAATTTTTGGAATACTCCCGAAGATAGGGTTTCCCAGATCTAGTGCCCATTAGGATTTCTTCTTCTGTTAATGGTTCAAAGGATACCATATTACAGTTCTTGGATTTAGACTTGGAATGCTTCTTTTGCTTAGAAGAGGAAGGCATTTCAAATTCTGCCACCAGATCTGGATGAATCCACATAATCTCTCCTCTGTCAGTTGACATCGGAACAAGACCTTCATTTTAAGGAGGCGTGATATTCACAATTTCTAGAGTAGTCCTTGGAATGGGGACAGCTCCATCTTGTACGAGTTGTGGTGGAAAATCACCAAATTGGAGAGAAACCACATTAGCAGTCACTGTTTTCTCGTCCTGTTGTAGTGTAATTGCTCCAGAGTTGATCAACTCCTGGATTTTGCCCTTGAGCACATAACATGCTCTGGTTGGATGCCCTATGAATCTGTGATAAATACAGTATTTAGGGTGATCAGTTTTACCGACTTCTTCTGGTCGCTTTGCCTCTGGAAGCTGAAGCTTATTGCTTTTGATCAAGCAATCGAAGATGCTTAAAGTATCATCTTCATTGAAAGAATACTCTTCTTTTGGACGATTTGACTTTTGTAGTGGTGTTGATGGGGTGGATGCCGTCTGAGTGACATTGACAGCCAAAGACTCTTTGCCTTTAAAATTGATGGCCAATGTTTCTTTATTCTTGCGGTTATTCTGGCGATCACTACCCCCAGGTATAGAATGTTCATCTTGGTTAGGGTGAGTCATCTGGACTGCTAACTGCTTGAACTTTTTGGCACTCACTTCTGCCGCTTTTGCATTAACAATGAAAGAAGGCCAATCCTGGAATTGTGTAGATCCCGTCCACATACTGATAATAGGCAACAAGTTTGATTTGCAAGTGTCTATTGTTACAGCAGATGGAGTACCTAAAGGCATTTTGAGTGCCTCTCGGCAGAATCTTTCAATAAAAACTCTCTGTGGATTCATTGTGCCTCTGTTTAATTTTAATGAGGGCAGACATCGTCATGTCGTTGACTCCCTCATAAAATCGTTCCAAGAACATTTGCTTGAAATCGACAAAAGAAGTGATACATCCATCAGGTAAGCTACGATACCAGTCATATGCTGCACCGGCTAAACAACCGACGAACACTCTGGTAAGGAGAGCATCATTTGGCTGTAATTGATCAGTCATCACTTCGAAATGATTGATGTACTGACTTGGAGAAGTGCTACCATCAAACAGCATAATGGTTGGAAGTTTATACTTAGGAGGAAATGGAATTTCCTTCCACTCTGTAGGATATGGTTGCTTTATGCCCAATCTTTGTAGGCCATCCTTCTGTTTGAAAGCCTCAAACTGAGTGCGCAGAAGTTTCACAGCCTCATTTGTATCCCCTGATGTTTGAGAATTGGTGGGCTGGTTAGAAGTGTTAGGAGGAGGAACAGCGTGGTAATTACCACCCCCAGCACCATATTGACTTGGATCAGCTTGAATTGGCACAGAAGCAACCTGAGGGGCTGGTACCCCCAGATTAACAGGTACAGAAGATGCTATAAGCTCAGGATTTGTAACATGGTTTACAATCAAAGATACTGTATGTTGAGCCACCATTATGGTGTGCATGCTTGCAACCATTTCTGCCATGGTTTTCAATTTGTCTTCTAATACAACAATTTGGCCTTCGGCATAGGGTTCTTGCGTTTTGCCAAAGTTGATATTGGTTGACGCCTATTGAGATAAGCGCGTAAATCTGAAAATTTCGCTCCCGGTGTCTCTGTTTGTGATACCTTCAATTTTCCTTGTTTGGATCTTGAAATTTGCAAGGTAGGAAGATCTTGACCAGACCCCATAGGAGTAGGTAAGATACCTCTCTGATCAGTATTCTTTTCGGTATCAGAGGTTCGAGGACCTCTGTTTACAGGAATAGAATCTGATACATCTTCCTCTGAGTCATAGACCAGGGAAGTTTGAGGAAAGGCCAAAGGGTGCTTTCCTTTGTTTTGAACAGGGTTAGCTAAGAAGCATTTCCCTTTGTTCTATTGTGTGATCATTTTAGGCATAGATTGTACCAATTGAGAAAATGCCATAGGGCTTTTTCCTTTGTTCTGTCTAGTGTTAGCACTAGGACATGAATTCTCTAAGTTTAGAACTTGAGAATTGGAAGAGGGTATAGCCAAAAGAATAGTTCCCTTAAATTGCGTCGGAGTAGCAGATTGCTTGGGTTGCGTCATAGTCCTACGGACTACTGGTAGCGCCTTAGCAGCAACTTTGGTAGACTGTGTCTCGACAGTAGCTTGAACTGACTACACTTTGGTAGCAAGGATAGTGGTAGACTGCGCATGGGCAGCAGAGTGAGCAGATTGCGTCCTAGCAAGAGAAACAGGCTGTACCGGAACCACTGAGGCGGATTGCGTCTTGGTCATTGAGCACTCAAGTTACGCCTGGGCAACAGCGACTGTAGGGGATTTAGGAGTCCACAAGTCCTGTTCTTGGCAATAGCCACCACACGCTTGTTGCTCTTGGTGTTGATCATATTCTCGTAGGCTGTCTGGTTGACTTGAACAACCAGAGTCTTCTGCGTCTTGCCGATCGACGCAATGTCACATTGAGTTGTCACTTTCTCGTCGGAGGAGAAAGTCGTCCCCAGCAGAGTCGCCATTTTGTTTGCAAAAAATAAAAATTTGTTTTATTCCAAACTTGTAAAAGAGTACAAAGTACACTGAATTCTGGAAAAGTACAACTTTAGGAATCTGATCAGGAGACGATCACTTTATCCCTTGGACTATGCGAACTTGAAGACTGTAGCCTCTAGAGAATGCAGCAGCAATTTTGCAAAAGTTCTTGATCTCTGTCCGATGATGATTGGAAACTCTATTTATAGAGTTCAGGAAATAACTGTTTTAGCAGTTATTCTGATGTGCACGAGGCTGGATTGCGCTATACTGGATTGTGCCAACCTCCTGTTGTGCCAACTTTCATTCAGTTGTCAATCATGTACTAACTGTATTTAGACGCGTGGCATCATATGATTGAGATGCGCGTGGTCGTGTACAGGATAGTAGATACGTCTTGAGAGATTAGTGGCATGTGCGCCACGTCATCCAGCTTTAGAATGTAAGTTGTCTCAACTTTATCAGGTTGCGCGAGCTTCAGTCAACAAGTCAAACTGCGCTTGATTTGAGCTGCGCCTACACACGTGGCAGCTTCTGAGTAAAAGTCATTCAGGTTGCGCCAAGGCGCAACTAAGAATTTTATTTAGATTACGCCAGGACACAACTCACGAAGTGTATAGGACAGCTGTCCACCAACTTCTCTTGAGCGACACAATTCACGGAATTCGAAGAGATTTTCCTCATTCACTGTTGTGTCAGCCGTCAGTATTGTCATGTAATGATGACCATTAAGTGTCAGATGCCACGTAGGTTTTGGCGTAAAAAGACTGGGCACAATCTGATATCGGGTACAACCTGATCAGTGGCGCGGTCTATTCTCTGAGCTTTATAACAGTGGTACAACTTGATTTTTGGGGCACAACTTGATCACTGATCAATATATTGAAGGCGCAACTTGATTTTTAGGCTCTACACACTGGGTACACCTATATGTACATAAGTCTTTTTGCCTGGATAGGGGTCTGTGGCTTGTCACCTTGGTCTATGTGCCTGCATACAGCATGTACCACATATACTTCTACCACTGGACACCTATACCTCCTCCTAGCCTTATTCATGAGTCTGCACAGGTGCAAAAACTCCTAACCTTTACTATAGGATACTCATTCTAATGGTATACTGCTGGCATTATGCATATAGGCTGACCCTATGTGGATAAGTATATAGCTTCCCTGATGCTAACACTTTAATGGTGTCGAAGGGTACTTTATGTATCCCTTGACACAAGCACAGAATGTATCGGGTCTATCCTTGATCCCCTGTTCCTGACATTCAAATAATACATCTACTCATGCCCATCATAATGTATGAAACACGTCAGTTGTCAATTGATAGAAGTGGAACCACAAGTTCAATCAAGGGTAAGATGGTTACTTACTATAAGGCTAACAACTAAGGTGTCCACCACTGGTATCTATAACTTAACCTGAGTTCCAAACTATTGTAAGTGTCATTGGTATCTATTGTGTGTGGGCTAACACCACAATGCGTGGCTGATACCTCACTATGTATCAGATACATCAAGGTGTAAGTGCCCAAGTTGTCCTAACCATAAGGCCTCCAGGTCTCACAGGTTATCCCCTTTCTCTAATTGGGCATTACAGCAAAACATACGAGTAGTGCAGAGGTACCCATTAACAAGTTGGTCCAAGGCGCCAGGTAATGGGATCTTTGCTAGTTGGTGGTAGTATCGATTGATACAAGAAGGTAATGCCTTAGGTCAGTACCAATTATATATATAAGGAAGGTTCACATGTTATCCACTGGATAAGGAAAACTAATCAGAGCAGCTGGTTTTGTGTATTTACTGAAACTAAGCTAAACCTGCCAATTTTGTGCTATAGGTATGGTTGCACATAAACACGAGGGTCTCTTTAATTCATCTATCCGCGTATCTTATATAAAACGCAACTATCTCTTTTGATATCTCACACTGCTATGCCTCATGTACTACACCTAGTATATGAGCCTCTCCTATCCGTGCTCGCATACAGACGAGTAGTAACTACTTCCCAAACCTGTTGTCCCGATGGACCATTGTATATTGAAACGCACACATACACCACTGTTAATTACCAGGTCTCTTCGACCCTTCCGTGTCCGATACAGGCATATACCTATCTAGTACAGGACAGTACATGAATTCTCCATGTACCTATAATCTCCCGAAACATACTCTAGCAATTTTTCTATACTAAGGGTTGGTATCAGATGCATACAACTCTGGAAACAGGACAAGTGTCCCTACTCGACTCCAGGAACCCTATTCTTATAACATAGGCTGATTGAACCCTCTTAGACATTAAAGCAAATACCAATGTTATAGTTGAACTAGATTCTTGATTTAGCATGGAAACAAGGATTTAAGGGTTGATAGAAGGGTACCTGTTAGCGAAGAGTCAAAAGCCCTGCTCTGAGATTCCTGACGGCCAACTCTACGAGCGGAAAACAGGGATAGGTAGGGTTTGGAGGAAGGGTGAACCGAGGGTCCTGCCTATATATATACATAAAATCGATAAGATCGAAATCGATTTTAGAACAAATCTCACGATTTGAATCCAGAGGGGAGATCGATCTGTTGCCTAGCCGTTCACTTTGAAAGGTTGGAATTTCACTAAGCCCCCTCCCCAATCTGATTTTGCAAATATGGCATCCTCTCTTCACAAAACTAAGTCCATTTGATATATGTACACATGTTCCCTATAAATAAAACCTTTATAAATAGAATATGTTAATTTAGAAAAACCACAAAGCCAAAATCATTATTTAGGTCAATTAATTAATAATAATAAATGATTTCAAAATAGAACGAGGATTTACAAAACCTATCCAGAGATTGGTAATTCCTATACTAGGAAGCCTCTACGCTTTTCTTATCATGGCAAGATGTTAGTATTCACTTGCAGTGTATTTATTTCACAGTATTACAACCCAGGAATTGGTTGGTTTCTTACCCAACTGCCATTGAAATGTGCAGTAGGTAACTCACATGTTTTCCCTTCTGCATACCCATACTGCTCCCTGTTCTGGGGCTCCTTGCAAGGACACACCTTCATTTGCCTAGGCTTGTCCGATCAGGTACAGGTCAGGATAGGCTGTCCTATATGGCTTTAGTAGATGCATGACCAGGTAAGATCCTACCTACAACGTTTAGGTTACTCCTCATGACAGGGCATATGCCTCAGTAGGTTCTGGCTCCCAGGTTCTACTGTTGTTTCAAAATACATATGCCACAAATATATAAATATAGTGGACCTGTCCTACCTATTATTCATTGAATATGAAGTAAAATCCTAAATTGACAGTAGCTATCGGGTATAAGGAGGCCTATCATGGCAGTATCTATTGGTTACCAAGAAAATCTCCTATTGAGTCTTAGGAAGACTCAAGGCTCTGCCTAGGGGAGGCTCTATTTGTGGTACCAATGAGGTATGCTCCTTCTGTAAAACATACTTTACCCAACATAATACTCCATGTATCTTGATACATGGTCCTCGTGTCCTTGCCCATACTTCAGAACAGAAGCCCCCTTATCTCTACCTAGGAGTTACCACAAACATCTACCATCCTTCTCCTTTCTAATATTTGTAAAAAAAAATAGTAACTGGCAAAACTAGTAAGCATCTGCACTTACCTTCTGGATTGAAGAAGAACTCGACTGCTCCTTCCTGGCGGCAGAGATGATGTAGGTAGTCTAGGGCTTGCAAGGGTTTCGATGAGGAAAAGTGGGGATGGTTGATTCCTTATATATATATATATATGGGAAAACGGGATATGAGCCATAGGCTCATACTCTTATATGAGCCATTCCAGGTGTCTTCCATGTGGACCAATAAAAATATATTGAGTTGGATAATAAAATTTAAATAGATAGAAATAAAAGATCCCATAAAAGATTTGATAAATAATAACTTACCATATCTTTGCCTAGGAACTTACCAAATATGTTTACCTAAGAATTTAAATAGATAGAAATAAAATATCCCATAAGTATGTTAATATTAATATTAATATTAATATTAATATTCATGTTAATATTATTGTTAATTTTAATGTTAATATTAATGTTAATATTAATTTTAATTTTAATCTTCATGTTAAATTAATTTTAATAATGATTTTAATTTTAATGTTAATGTTAATGTTAATGTTAATGTTAATATTAATGTCAATGTTAATATTAATATTAATATTATTGTTAATATTATTGTTAATATTAATTTTAATGTTAATATTAATGGTAATTTTAATTTTAATTTTAATGTTAATGTTAATATTAATTTGAAGGGACAAATGATATTATTTATATTTAAATTACTAGGCAAACTTATTTGGTAAATTTCTAAGTAAAGATTTGGTAAGTTATTATTTATCAAATCTTTTATGAGATATTTTATTTATATCTATTTAAATTTTCTATTCCAAGTCACTGTACTTTTATTGGACCAGATGGAAGCCACGTGGGATGGCTCATATAAGAGTATGAGCCTATGGCTCATATCCCGTTTTCCCTATATATATATATATATATATATATATATATATATATATATATATATAAAGTTTCAGATATGGTCGATCTCTCTAGGGATTGAGTGAAATCAAATTTTTGTGATGGAACCAAATTTGGTATAAGGGAAATCGACTTATCTATGGATTTGAATTCAAAGGTGATCGGCTAGAACAGTGTTTGAAATTTTGGAAAGTTGCATCAAACCTCTTTCCACTTATATATTTACAAACCCTGCTTCATTCTATTAATAATAGTTCCTCTACATTTATGGCATCAAAGAACATGTATGTATTTATCTATATAAATAATGGCAAAAGTAATGATATTAAATTTAATAAATGAAACCATTTTTTTTTGTTTTGAGGGTTCAGAACAAGACTGGAGCAGGACAGCAGAGAGGTCCACTATCTACCAAGCAGCAGCGCTACAACCAGCAGAGAGCAAGGTAAGCTTTTGCCTTGGCTGTTGAGGAGCCAGAGCCAGAGTGTAAGCCCACTTCCCGATTTATTTATTCTTATTATTAATTTTATTTCAATTTTAAATATTTACTTCATTTTTCGTATTCAAGTGTTAACTCGTCCTTGAAACATATAAACATTATTTTCGCGAATATTTTGTTTTACTTGTTTTTCCAAAATTTGTTAGCAATCATGATTTGAGAGTATTACTTGGTTTTAGTAAAAATATTTCTTCTCTCTTTTTCTGCATTACAAAATGTTTGATTACCTTAGACTTTCAAAAGGTTCTGATGAATTCTTAGACTTATAAATTTTATAAACAAAAGAATTTGTTAATTTATTTTCAAGTGTGGTTTTGAACATCTTAGATTGCCATGATAATCGATTATTATGCTAATTTTCTACTTCAAATTGCTATGATAATCGATTATTAGAATTATTTAAGTTTATGGATGATATGGATTACCTTATAAATATTAGATGTTACTCTAAAACTATTAGGTTGATCCTTTCTTTGAAAGGGATTTAAATTATATGAATTGAATATTTGATAATATTAAATTAGATTTAAATAATTCTTGTAAGTCATTATTGACTTAGAGATTTAAATGATTAACTTAAAGGTTATTTTGAATCATTAGATTAAGGTTTAAACTATTGGATAACATCAAATAGTGCTTTAAATTATTTTGACGGTATCGAATATTAGTTTAAATACTTATGATGACAACATATTGACTTAGGATTTGACTAATCTAGTTTTAAAGGTTTATTGGATTAAGTTCGAGTAATTTTAAAATACAAGAAGGATTATGCCGAAATCACTTTGTAATCTCGTCCAAATATTTACCATGGGAACGGATAGCAGAAGCATGGCGTATATAAAACATTCCCTAGGATTTTCTCCTAAGCATCACTAGAAACCAACGCCAACACCACCCTCCTAGACATCATCCCCCTCGACACCGAGTCACCACAGCTACCACAACACCTAATACAAAGATCCGTGTCCAAGTAACCGTGTCCACCACCACAGAAACCACCGTGTTCGGACCCTGTGTCCGTGGCTTCATTTATTTCCTTATCCAGTTCTTCACACCAATACAATTCTCGTGTCCAAGTCGGACGCGAATACAGAACTCAAAGTTCGTTAACAGGATACAGACCCAGTACACACCAGAATTCAAAGAAAACCAAAACCTAACCTCCGCCTGGACTCCACCGCGCCTGCATCCGCCCCTCGCCAAGAGCTGGAGCCGCACGAGCGTCCTTCTTCCGTCGCGCCATCTCTGCGGAATCCAGTTAAACGTCGGTTCCGGAGAAGCTGTCACGCGCTGCCCTCCATCAATCCGCGACGGCGGTCAGACCCCGTTCTTCCTCGCTGACCGCCTCTGGTCACCTCCACTCCGAACCGCCTCAAGTCGATCGCGCACAAGCCGAGTGAAGGTGAGATCCCCTTCTTCTGCTACTTCTTTTCTTCATTCTCGTTTTCTTTGAGGAAAATTAGAGACTGACTGCTCTCTCTCTCTTCCTTTGTCTTTTAATAAATGTTCTTCATATTTTACCAATAAATGTTGCACAATGAGTTGTTGCCCCAATGATGCTTTATTACTAGCTTATAAACAAATATTATGTATACACTTGTAGGTAGACATACATGTATATGAGCATGTAGTACTGTGCTATTTATATTGAAAGGACAACATACTTATAGACATATTAATTTATATCATTATTATGGTTACCATAAGTATTATTATAATCATACTTTATAAATAATAGTATTAGCTACCTATCCAATGTAGAGTTAATCAAAATCTATATATAACAGATACATAATATTAGCCTATGGACCTTGAGAAATATAGCTTAATCTATATTCATATAAATATGTTTGGGCTTTATAAATATGTGCTATGTATTAGAGTATTATAAAAGAAGTATATATATAGGTATTTTAAATGGTATATTTATTAGACTATTTTCTTAATATGGATCCTTGTATAAATATAAAGGATCTTCTTGATTTTCAAGGTATTTATCCAAAGGTATTTTCTAAACATGTTTTGTAAGGCTTCCTAAGAATGACTATAAATAATTTCTAATAAAAATATCTAAAAGTAGATGTATACATAGAGTATGGGCTTTGGAAAAATATATATAAATAAACACTTTTGGGCTTTTATATGGTATAAATAAACCTTTTCAAGATATATGCTTTTGACTGTATATAGATATATAGTTTTCAAAACATATCCCAAAATAGTTATATACATATATATAATTTCTAAATAGGAATTCTCTCTTCTAAAAATAGTTTCCTTTTAGATTAATCCTAATAGTTACTAATCAGTCTTCATATGTTCCTTACGATATTTGACTCCATATCAACACTAGGCTAATCGGACTATATTAGACTCAACGGAATTATCGGTTTCACTAGCTAAGGACCACAGGCAAGTGCACTTTCTGATTGCTTTCGATTCATAGTAGTTTTTTATTTCATGTTTATACATATGCTCTCTTGCTTGATGACACGTTGTCACACGGATTAGTATCATGGATTTGTTTATACTTCGTGACTGTCTTTTACATGATTACCATGCTTGCGACTGGATTCCATGAGTACTATCTGGGCGGAAAAATATCTTAGTAGACATGTGGACTACCCAGAAACATCTCCAAAATGTTTATTCTTGACTGATAGCAGCTGCACACGACACATGCAGGGTGCCAGATTTACCCCTTAGTCGTTCACATATCAAACAAGATATTTCGAAACACATAGATAGTTGTCTTTTACTTGTTTTTTCTTGACTGCCATGTCACTCCATTTACATGCTTGTTTAATAGATACATCATGGGGTAGAGTTATATACTTTCTTTCTAGACATGCCATGATATCAGTTACCTTCTAGTTTTACTTCACATATGTTATTTTCATGTCTTGTTAATTCTTGTCACGACCCGCACCCGCTTTTCGGACGCGAGAGCGTGAGCAAGCTAGCTACGTATCGAGCGGACTCCAGCCCCTCTCGAATACGTAAACGCTGTCAAGGCTATGGTATACTGCCAAATCATGGCAAACAATCTATATTCAAATCCACAATGAGTGTACGAAACATGAATGAATACTATGTGTCGTAGTCTGCAGCCCACTAGCATATATGTCCGATAAGACTCAAAGAATATAATAGGAGTCTACAAACTGAATCAACAAACAGGGTATCTCATGATAATGAAAGGAAAGCACGAGAGGATAACAATGTAATATCACTGACAAATGTAACGCCCCAGTCCCAAAATACTTGGGACTAGATACGTATCATGCCATCTGTATACGTACGAGTAAATAAAAGGCTCGTATGTATACATAAGCTGTAAAATGTAGAAAGCCATGCTCAAACTAAATCTCATCCACAAATATGAAGTTTTAATGATATAATCAATTAGTCATTTGTACAAACGTTGGGCGGAGACATATCCACTACCAACAAGTTTAAATAAGAAAAATATATACAAATAACGAGCGAAGCAAATGACGAGTCCAAGAGCAATCATCACGGAGGAAGGAAGACATGGCCTTAGCTAGAGTACCTACAAGAATCACGAAACACACACCTGGAGAGATCACCAGGTCCTCAGAGGGACGTAGCAAGATACAGGAAGAACATGCCATTATAACTGCAATATAAAAACTATAAAACTATAACACAACTGGGTCCCTAACCATCTATGTGATATGCACTTTGAGGACAACGTTCTACGCAGGGGCTGTAGGATCAGCAGAGTAAATAAAGAGTGGCAGTAGGTAGAGCTCATCCGAGTCATTATCGGCCATGGGCAGTAAGTAGCGCTCATCTGAGTCGCTATCGGCCCCGGGGCAGAAGGTAGCGCTCATAAGAGTCACTATCGGCCCACAAATGTGTGTAAAAAGTAAATGTAGCCCCTACGCTAGTAGCTGTCCTCTCTCCCCAATGATACTATACATGCATCGTAACCACGACACACCAACACGTGTTACTTCCACAACATTGTTTTATACCTAATAACTGTCAAGTCTTCTAACATGCATCTATTGACAGTTATTCCTACGCATGCACACAGGGGATCAGCCAACACGCAAGTGACCTCTACATGTTACTCACCACTCACACACAACTCGTGTTACCTTCGTGACAAAGTTAATGACATACACTCTATTGACGGTAGTCTCTTAACTCTAGGTCCACAAGCAAGAAGAAAAATATATAACTAAAAATAAAAGTGCAAAAAATAATAACAGAATAATAAGATGCAACTAAATAAAAGCAATAAATATGGCAAGGTATCTTACCTGGTGTGTTGCTCAGTGGGGTACGGTGATCCGACATGTCCTGATCGTCCAATAGCCACGACCGAGGTGTAATGGTTTGAGATCACGAGAAATAGGTGTAAAACCCCTAAATTTCTACTATTATTTTTTTCATATTATAAATTTGGTACTGATTTTTATTTTGTATTTATACGTCGCGTAGTTGCATTGTACGTCGCGCACGAAATTCGTTTTTCGTAATTTCTCGACGAGTGCGAATATGTGCGAGCATACATATTTTTAGAAAAATATTTTTTCTATTTTTATAGTTTCAAAATAATATACATAATAATTATTTTAGCTATCGTACCAAGGTTTCCAAGTTATTATTTTATTTATTTTATTTAAAAAGGCCTTCCATTTATACAGTTATAATAATAAATAATTTTCTTATAAAATGGTATACTAGAAAAGTATATTTATGTAAATATTATTTGTGATACATATATATTTCATAATTATTTATTAGTTATTTTTAAATAATAATATAATTTTCGAAATTATTATTAGTAATTTTGGAAAAACATATTTTGAAATTATTGTGACAATTTAAATCTTGATTTAATTTTATGGATTTATTTAAATAGTTAAATTAATATCTATAATTGAAATTTAATTTATCTTATTTGATTTTAAACTAAAATATGAAATTTAATTAGATTTAAATTGGATTTGGAATTGGATTTGGATTTGATTTGTTTTAAATTTATTAGTAGCAAATTATCTAATTGGGTTTAAATAATTTCTAATCCTTATCCTAATGGGATTCCCACCTCCTATAAAAGGAGAGGTACTTGCCCTCTATTTCTATTGAATTCTCCACAATTAATCTTTCGCAAATTTCCACAACCCAAATCGTGCATCGTGTCGGTGTCCTCCTTTTCCATCCATTATATTCGATATGGTACAAATACATTGTTCTCCACCGGGTCCGACAGATCCGGACCTCTGTCCCCATCGTGTCGGACACACCCGATACAACGTAACCCTCACCCCGACTCAACTCCCCTATGGCCATCCATCGCCACACCACCTTCAGTATCATCACCACCCCTTAGCACAGACCACCCCCGGTGTTCCGACATTCTCGCCACTACCGATTCCATCCAACAAACATCACTCCACCCGTCATCTTCCTGGACAATCGCTGCCATCACCATCCCAACACCCCATCAGCCCAACTCATCAGATCGCCCCGCCAATAGCCGGCCGAACCCGACCACTGTCCCAAACCACCCTCTCCGACACCACCATCGTCAACGTCTTACCGCCCGACCCTGTTTATCCGACCGTCGAACCTCGACCAAGTCACCACCACGGAGCCACCCATCTCCGCCTCCTGTTCCCCGTCCCAGCCGAACACCTCGACCACCAGTCGAAAATCCCAACCACACTACTAATACACCACCACCACCCTCCTAGCATTAAACACCACCATAAATAACCAAAACCCCGACATTGACTTACCTCTGCGATCCTCACCGTCCTCCGTGCGTAGACACCTCGGCGTCCAGCCTCTGACCCCGCTGTTACCTAACCACCGATGTGGCGTCTGGCCGCACAAGAGTCCGGCACAAGCACCCGATCCGTGCGCCCCTACCAGACCAGCTTCCTGCAGCTGTCGCGACCACCAGCGATCGCCATGTCGAGCACCGCGTGGGCCACCCCGTCGAACTCCACCTGCACATGCTCTCTCCACCGGCGAGCCGCCTCCGCCTCGACCGCCACCGGAGCGGTGAAACCCCCGCCCGACCGATCGACCCGAACCTCCACCGCTGCCGTCGCCCGACCCCGGCGTCGCCGCCCCACCGGAGAACGCCCGGGCAGGCCGTCCCCCTCAAAACCCCCTTCTCTCCGACCTTGCCGAGCCATCCCCGCGAGCTGCGACCGCGGCCAACCCCGCCTGCGCGCCACCTGTCACCCCCGTTTTCCGTATTTCGTAATTATACTCGTAATTGGATTTTGGCATGAATTTTTATTTTTCTCAACTTGCGGAGTTTTGGGGTTTTCTCGTATTTTGAGTTTTGGCTCGGCTCGGTTTTAGTTGGCAAGGCTTGGTTTTATTTTGTGGAGTAGGATTGGTTTGGTTTGGTTTGGTTCAATATGCTTGGAACACCTTAAGCCTATGATTCTCCCTCATTTCCACCACAACCACCCTCTTTATTATCTCCACCTACCTTTCTCTCTCCTCATAATTCTCTCATTTATTACTTCATCTTCTTCTTCTTCCTTCCTCCACACAACACCAACACCCATAGGCAAGTGCACCTTGCCACCACATGAGAACCACTTTTTATTTATCCATTAGCTAGATTAGGCCATGGTGATCAACATTAGAACTTGACATTTTGTGATTTGGAGTCTCCATTGTTCTAGATCTAAGTTTTCTCTATTTTTAGTTTTACATGGTTTTGATCTATTTAAGTTGTATTTTTATGGGTTTTGATGTTCCTATGTTGGAGAGAATTGAATTTCACCCAAGATAGAACTTTGCAAAGTTGGATTTGGACTTGTTTTGACCAAGTTATAGACTTTTGAAGCTTGGGTTCAACCATGGAGTTCTTGCTGATTTGGAGAAGACAGTGAGCAGTGTACGCGAGCTTTTTAGCTTGCGCCACTGAGCTGCGCGTGCTCTTTAGCGCAGCACAGTCTGATCCATACGCTGTCTTTTGGGAGCGTATGTCTTGCATACGCTCACTTGGGTGACAAGGAGTCGTATGGAGTCTATACGCTGCCTTTTGGGAGCGTATGTCTTGCATACGCTCACTTGGGTGACAAGGAGTCGTATGGAGTCCATACGCTGCCTTTTGGGAGCGTATGTCTTGCATACGCTCACTTGGGTGACAAAGAGTCGTATGGAGTCCATACGCTGCCTTTTGGGAGCGTATGTCTTGCATACGCTCACTTGGGTGACAAGGAGTCGTATGGAGTCCATACGCTGCCTTTTGGGAGCGTATGTCTTGCATACGCTCACTTGGGTGACAAGGAGTCGTATGGTCCTCATATGCTGCCTTGATGAGGAGTCGTATGGAGTTCATACACTGCCTTGATGAGGAGTCGTATGGAGTTCATACGCTACCTTGATGAGGAGTCGTATGGAGTTCATACGCTGCCTTGATGAGGAGTCGTATGGAGTACAATATTCACTGAGCGTATGACTTTTGCACTGAGCGTATGGCTTTTGGCTGACTTGGTCTTAAGTCAGCGTGTCAGTTTGGTTTTATTTTCCTTAAGCTTGGCTTTTCTATAGCCCTGTCTATTGATATTTTATTAGATATTTTACGCCCATTTTATATCCTTACGCCTTTTTTCATGAACTTGATAATCACGAATTTATGTAATATGTTTGGAAAGGATAACTGAGCCTGACACGATAGTGACCCGTAGTGGTGCACTCCTGACATGAGTAACCTGACATGACCTGATAACCTGACATGTTATATCTTGATAAGCTTTTGCGACGGCTACTTGACATAATATGACCTGTATAATAACCTGGACATCGTGGGCGATTGTGCTTTTATAAATAAACCAGTCCTGTCTTGCATCATGTCTAGGATGGGACTCCTGAGTACCACGGTCAGGAGCACCCACTAAAATGGACTAAGGCTAATAACTAGAATAACACAGTAGTCATGAAGAGATTTCCCAGCTACAGGCAATCCCGTTACCTGGGCGCGCCTGGGATCTGTAGCCTGCCGTCGAGTAGGGCACATTTCCAGCACACTGTCATGTGTTGCACCCTTTAAGCTACTTAAGGGTACATGCATTTTCTGGACGATGTACCCACCTGAATTCAACCCTAATCTTTCGACCTGGGTAACCTGGATGGTCTGCAGGGCTTGTGGCTGTAGAATAATCTCGCTGCATCTTGTTAGTAATTAGGCTTGTGACAACCCTAGTTAGTTAAAGTATCAAGCCGTAATTCTTGCTTGGCCGTGAAATGATTGGATGGAATCTAACCAGTCTAGTCTTGCCCTGATCCTGTTCCAGATTGCTGCATGACCAGAATGCTTGTATTTATTTTACCGATAAATGGTGAGAATTCCAAGTTCTGTTCAGACGAAGGGTTACAACCCCGGTCCTTGTTTGGTTCACGGGTTGTAACCTGGTTATCTGAAGAGTCCCATGGTTATCTCATCGTATATCACCTGCCAGGTTTCTTCTTATTAATTGTCTTTATTATGTAATTATTTTCTTATGATCTGATGTGCTGGCTTTTGTTCTTATTTTGTGGCCTACTTTGTGGCACTTGCTCTTTCTGGGGTCTGATCCAGCTGGTTTTGTGTGGCCAGATTTCGGAGCAGCTCCCGAGGATCTACCGACCTTCCAGCCAGATGGTGGCCACTAGACGGAACCCTGGCAACGAGTGGGTTTATTTTTGATCTCCCTCTTTATTGTAATAATATTCTTTTGAGACGTTTAGCCGACGAGCACCTGTTTAGCTCGATTGCACTTTTACTTACTGTCTGCCTACGGGCTGTAACATGATTAACAGATCCTAGGGTTGATCATGTATGACTAAAACTCTTGCTAGTCCTGACATTTTGTAACGACTAGCTTCATGATCAGCTGAATATGTAATGTTTGGGATGCCTTACTATTGTATATTTAATGATCATACATCTTGTAACTTTTACTTACTTGCTCATAATTGAGACAATAGGCATGTTCATGACCTTAAGAGACTGCTGGCTTGTAGATAAACCCTCATATATCCTAGACAGCCATGACCGTATAGCGAGATGGAATCTATTTCAATATACGTAGCTGGCTATGTCTGCCCCCGCTCTCCAGTGCTCTGGTTCTGGGGCGTGACACCACCGGCGCCGTCCACCACTGGAAACCTTCTCCGCATGCCTCTCCCGCAGCTCCCCGCGTCCTCACCACCGCCGCCCCGCGCCGAAGCCTCCGTCCCGGCCACTCTCTCTCTCACTTCGCTGCTCCGCCTCTCTCCCTCGATCTCCTCGTCTTCCGCTCTTTCTTTCCCGCTCCCCCATTCTTCTCCTGTTGCTTCTTCCCCATTATTCTTTGAACAGGAATGAAAAGAGAACAGAGTTATAACTTTTATTGTTATTTTTATTTTTATTTTATATATTCATTATAAAAGATATACATGATTTTAATTGTTTTGTTTAGTGGGTGTTATTTTGTTTTGGTTTTGTTCCATTTGTTTTCATTACAATTTTTATTATTGTTATTATTACTAATATTTTTATTATTATTAATAGTAGTAGTATTATCTTTCTTGTTATATTTCTTGATACTGTTGTAATGTTAGATAAAATATTGACAATATTTTTATTATATAATTATTTTATAATCAAATAAAATGTATTTAATAATATTTATAGCTATTTTCAAAGAGTTTTTGTCCAAACTATTTTATTTTGATAAAAGTAAGATTTTTAGCCCAAATAAATTTGTAGACTTCCAAAATATTTATTTAAAATATTTTGATTTATAATAATGTGTGTAGTTCATGCCTATTTTCAAAATAAATTTATAAACCCTAAAATTGTGATTTCTATGATATTTGATAAGTTATAATAATATCGTATATTTATCTAAAAGTATTTTTACTATTAAAAGTATAGTTTTCTACCAATTATATTTTCGACGAACTTAGAGTTTTATCTTTAAACGACATGGGTTTTAGATGTTTTCCTATATTTTTATAATAAATAAAAATGTTGTTTTCAAGCCCTATAGGTATTTCAAAATTTTATGTATATATTGTTTGTCTATTTTCCCTTTAACTTTTCTCCCGCCCATGAGTAATCCCGCCATTCATATTTCTCTGCCAATTCTGTAATTCCTACTTTTACAACTTAGAAATATATTTTGGTCAAAAACAATTTCCACCATATCCTAATATTGTGACTAATAAATATTTTCCTATAAATACTTTGACTCATGAAAGACTAGTTTTAAGTATTATAAATACCTTTCAAAATCGCATATTTATTATTTTCAAATCTTCTTCGACTATCCTTCTGCCCATGACTAAATCCTATTATTCATGTTCCCTCGTCAATTCAAGCCTACCTTATATCGAACCTAACTAATTTGACCCTTCTGGACCCAATAGAACTGTCCGTGCCACCATCAGAAGCCACCTTGCATAGTTGTTGCACCGAAGTCGCAGTTCGTGTCACCTAGATCATTGTAGTACACCAGGCATCCTACCAGGCAAGACACCTTGCCATTTTCAGTTTATTTATTTAGCTCATATTTTATGCATTATTCATTATTTTCTTTATGCAAAATAAACTGTGATACATGGCATGACCTGTTAGAACTTATTGTTCAGTTATATTTTCGGCTATGTATTATTTTTCTTACACATTAAACCTAGATTTAAGGGACCACCTTTGTGTGTTGCATTTATAGGCCTTAACACATTTGTACTACGTTGTTGTGAGACGCATGTAGAATACGGACGTGCGTGATTGGCTGGCCACCAGTACGTACAAGCCATGCGATAGGATTAACCGCTAATAGAATTGCATGCTAGTTTGACTTAGCGGTTATAGAGGTTTACTGTTGTGGATACAACATAGTAGGCATTGGGCGGGGAGGAAAATTCCTTAGCGTATGGGCTTCGATGCACTTTCCCTTGTGATCCGGAAGCTCCGCTGGAGATACGGGGTTGATGACCCATGATTACTGACGGCCACTAACGTTCTGCGGAACGTTATGCTCTTACTGATTGGACCTTTGGTGCCCCAAGGGGGGACCATGCCGATCCCATTCAGCTAGGGCCCATGCATAGGAAGGATTGTTCTTAACTACATTTCACTTAGAACGGTTAGGCACCTTTATCCGTTAGGTATGAGTACTTTTAGTTTGGGTACTTGTATCTGACCGTGACTTGGAACAATAACTTGTTACGGATTAGTTCGTCACATCTTGTCCTTGTTTGGTTGTAGGTGTGACTTACTACTTCGATGAGAAGGTATTGAACCTTGTTGGGGTCCGGATACCATATTGGACTCATAGCATGGAAAGATACGTCACCGTGAATTAGTTTACCATCTCCTGTCCTTGTTTGGTTGGGGGGATGGTAAGCTAGTTCAATAGGTGTGTATTGGACCATGTTATAATTCAATTGACTTATTTATTTGAGCAATATTTATTCAGTTTATATGGCTTGATATTATGTGTCTTGTTACGTCCCTCTGAGGACCTGGTTATCTCGCCAGGTGTGTGCTATTGTCTTTCGCAGGTGTTCTAGCCGTGGCCATGATCGTCTCTATTTCTTCGAGGATGATTGCAATTTGATCGTCTTCGCTTCGTTCGCCAAAATCATTTCTTTTCTCATGTATTTTGCCTTTACTTGTTGTAGTGGATTTATCTCCGCCCAACATATTGTATCAAGACAATTCATTATCATTATATGATATCTTTTATTCATTTATTTTGTGTGGATGAGATTAGTCATGATTCTATTGCATTTTATAGCTTACGTATATTTATTATACGGCTGGCATGTCTACGTTCCTAGGCCTACGTATTTTGGGACTGTGGCGTTACAATAGGGAAGGACGATTAGACACGATCAATGGTGATAATCGAGGAGAGTTTATGCAAAGAATTACATGCACTATTTTTGGAAAATACGTATAAACTTGAAACCATATTTATTAGTAAAGATAATTTTTGGCAATTATTTGAAACATAATCGATTTAGGCTAAAACTATAGATTTACCAAAAATAGGATTTCTAGTCTGTATTTTAGTAGTAAAAATAGTTTAGATAATTATTTTAAAAAATACTAGAAATCTTTTATAATTTCGAACTACCCTTCTTATTAGCTAAAATATTTTTAGGAAAAGAATTTATTTTAGTAACAGAAAAATGGTTTTGGACTGAAATTATTCGTTTGTCAAAATAAAAGTTTTGAGGTGGAAACTATTCTTGAAATTAGCTAAAAATTAATATAATAATATATTTTTGACAATTCCCACAATATTACATATATTAATAACAAAAACGCTATTTATATTATTATCAATAAAATACTAATACCCATATCATAAGTATAGTAAAAATTTCTTTATTATATAAAATTGATAATAATAATAATAATAATAACAATGATGATAATATCAGTAATAATAATTCTAATAATAATAATAATAATACTAATAATAATAATAATAATAATAAACCACTATTAATATACTACTCTTTCCCCAAATAAACAGTAAGAGAGAGAGATGGGAAAGTAGGGAGGAGCGGAAGAGAGCAAGAGGGCTCACCGGGGGACTCCGGCGCGGGCGCTCGGCCTGGCGGCGGAAGGGCGGAGCTCCGGCCACGGGAAGGTGTACGGCTACGGCAAGAAGGGAGCGCGTGCAGAGGCTCGACAAATCCGGGTCCCGAGCGGCTGGGATCTCGTGGCGGCGACGGCGGTAGCTCCGACCGCACGGGAGGCAGGCCGGCTGCGCGGAGGAAGCATGGCGGAGGGCGCGCCCCGCGTGCGCCGACCGCGGGAGTAGTGCACGGTACGGACACGGGTGGCACGCGCCGACGGCGGCTCTTGGTGGGCGGAGCTTGGCCGCGCTGGGTCGGGGTCACGGAGGCCAGGGCGAAGCTGGGGGCTGAGGGTGAGATAGACGAAGAGGGGTTACCGAACTTCGACGAAGGAAGGCGGCGATTGTAGCGGCGCGCCTGGGACGCGACGGAGAGATCTCACGCGGCCTGGCGGTCGTCGACGACGGCGTGGCCTCTGACTCGGGTCTGGCCGGACTCGGCGGAGGTGGAGCGAAGCTCGGCGGCGCTCAGGTGAGGATTCTCCACTTAGGATGATGGTGGTGGTTTTTGGGTCGCCGGCGATGGGTGCCAGTGACGGTGGTGGTTGTGTTTGTAATATGGGGCGGAGGTGTGGCTTTGGCCGGAGTCGATAATCGGGGCGATCGGTGGTCAGGTGAAGACGGGGATGGGTATGTTGGTGACGATGACGTGGTGGTGGTGCGTGGCGAAGGGGCTGTTGATGGCGGTGATGGTGGTCCGGGTGTTTGTAGGAGTCGGGAGTCGGTTGTGGAGGTGTGAAGACGGGGATGACTTAGTGGTGAGGTTGGATTGTCCCGTGCGACATGGGAATGAGGTTGTGTTCGGCATGTCGGACACGGAGAGGACTTTGTACATGTAGAAAAACACATAGTGGATAGAATTGGCGACACAGACACGATATACATCTGCTTGTGGAGAATTTTGTGGGTTGTGGAATTTATGGGAAAACGAAGGTATGGAGTTTCTCCTTATATAGGAGGTTGGGACTCTAAATGCGATAAGGGCTAGTAGTAGTTTAAACCCCCCGATGGATAATTCCATCTATTAATTCAAATAAATCTTAAAATTTAGTCGTTCTAATCCGAATTTAAATCATAGATAAACTCTCCATTAAATTTAAACTCCATTTTGAATAAAATCTTTTCCAATATAATTTATCATAATTAATTCAATTTAAACCAAAACACTATTTTAAAATACTTTTTCGAATAATAAAATATTAATATTAAATAAATTTCGAAAATATAATTTTATATATAAATTTATATGTCTCGTATAAAATGAACATTTGCATAAAATCTCGTTTTCAAATTACTATTTATATAAACTTCCATAATGTAAAATAAAGTTTTGGAAATTCCAGTATGATGCATTTTTAAAATTTTATGCAATCGAAATTATTTATTATTTATCATTTGAAAAATCATGCTCCTAAAATAAAAATGTTTTTACAAAAATATGTACCTCGCACATATTCGCACTCGACGAGCCATCCGAAAATATGAACTCATACGCGACGTACAATACAAAGCAAAAAATTAAAACCAAATTTATTTTAAAAAAATTTATAGTAGAAATTTAGAGGGTTTACATCCTACCCAACTTAAAAGAATTTCGTCCTCGAAATTTAGGAAAAATTAGGATAGGTAGGTTTGAAGGGGGTAGAGAGAATTTAGTCGATAAGAAACCGATCAATTTATTTGACAAGGAGAAACGCTTCCAATGAAAGAAAATAATTACGGAATAACTTTAAATTGGGTAACTAGGAAGTATGAATTCAAAGATATAGTTTTAGAAAAATGTCTCATGACAACCTATTAGTATCGAATTCGATCCAACGACAACAATGAAAATTTTGTAACTTACGATAGGCAAGGACTTCCTTCGTCTCAAAATTATGATCATTATCTCAACATTCAAAATTTATCTTGTTTTTGATATCGTCAAAAACTCCCGACTTCGTGTTTTAACATAATCATCAATGCCTTTCTGTGTTCAATTTTTCATCTATTTTATCGATCCTCTCAAGTTTTATAACCATAATTTCTTAAAAACTTTTAACCTCCAACAATCGATCCACAAAAGTTTTGAATTTCCACTATTTTCATATATCTAATCCAATATCGCAACGATAAAATTTTGATAAGTCCAATACTTTTGGATTCGGTAAAAAGAATTTCTTCCAACATATCTATATACTTCTTCTTCTTCTTCTTCTTCTTCTTCTTCTTCTTTTTGTCAAGCTAAATTTCGTCTTTCATAATCTCTTTGAAGGTTAAAATTAAATAAATATTCAGTCGATTTAGTCGTAGATAAAATCATAGTTACTTCGATATGAATTTATATCTTAAATCGTAAAATTTTGAATAAGCCCAGCCCAAACTTCCAATTCAGTAATCTCTCCTGCTCTTCTTTTAACATATTTATTCATATACCTCTTTCTCCTCGAGCTAAATTTTGTCTTTCGTAATCCTCTTGAATTTGAAATTCAATAAACCCTCGATGAATTTAGTCTAAGTAGAAATCAAACACTTCACATACTTATTTAACAACGTAAAAATTTATCTTTAAGGTACCATCATAGAAATCCATCTTCAATATTCTTGATTACTCTTGAACCTGTTTGTCACTCACAAGTATACCATCTACTTAAACATAATATCACCTTTTCTCAATTCCATCAAAAAAAAAAAATTTAACTTATGTCAAATCTTATATACCTTGTAATCGCCTACTCATCTTAACCAACTATACCATTAGTCTCCTCTATGGAATTTTTTTTAACTAGTCCCGTGTGACTGAAAGGGGTAGTGATCCGGTCTCCATTTGCACAAAATTATATACGAACCAAGGCTGCATGAGTTATGAAGGAGTTTAATAAAATTCTCGAGAGGAAGCTAATCAAAAGGAAAGAAGGAAAAATATATGGTTAGGTTCAAGGGTCGTGGTGAAGGTTTAGAAGATGTTATGGGTCTAAGTAAACCAAGATAGTAAAAGGATAAGCAATCAAGAATAACCACAAAGTCAAGCATTTATGGAATTAAGTAGATCACAATCATTCATTGGGTGGAAAAGATTTGAGTCATGATTTGGTTTCTAACCGAAGTTAGAAAGGACAATAGTATTATGGTAGAGGTTATAGTTTTGCTATTTCGACTCGAAAGTTGTATCATAAAAATAAAGTACAAGGGGACGTGTTTTAGTGGGACATGATATACCTACATGAAGGTGGGCTCGTCTAGGTCTTGCATATGGAATTTGTTGGATGGAAAAGCCTAGTGTTGTGCTCCAAATATCCAAGTCACGGTAAAGGACACAAAAGAATTTAAAATAGAAAGTGGGATTTCATGTGATAATGATTAACGCACAAAATAAATGACCAAGCTAAAGCATAAAATAATGATAATTCAGATTCTAGTAAATCAAGGTAAAATAAGTTAGAATACACTTTCTAGAGATATGATAGCCACTTAGACGGAGTATGATCAAGGAACAATCTAATCATTTCTCAAGTTTCAAATGGTTAGAAAGTCACGATAAAATCTAGATTTGAGGGAACGTTGAGTGAGTCAAGATCGAAATATAACCATATGATTTGGTAGATGACCAACTACACTTGAGTATATACAACTATCATGGTCATAAGTGATATGGCAATTAATATGGACTACTTTATCTATCTTGGTTGCCTATCCATATTTGAATCTATAAGTTTTGACTTCTTCAAAACTTTGCAATATAATTCTTAAAATATCTTTCTAAGCTGCCAATCATACTCATACTTAAAATTTAAACTTCTTTTAATCAACCTCAAGGTAACCTTTATCATAACACAAAAACATTTCTCCAAAAATGTATCATAAACTAACCCTTCCACCTTATCTAGTCATATCAAAATCATAACTTAAGATTTTCAAAATTTCTAATCAATCTCGAATAAACCTTTATTGTGTCACAAATCCAATCTATATATTTTTCTTCTTCTATCATTAATCCAAATCTTAACTCAAAATTTAAATAGGTTTTTAACAATCGTAATTCATACAAGAGTTTAAAATAGATCCTCAATTTGATTTTATATCCTTCAAAATATTTTTAACCAAATTCTTAATATCCTTACGAACTTATTAATTGGGAACCATACAACCCAATTTAAAATCAAGCTTTATCAACCGCCCTCATAAATCTTACAGCAGCATTTAAATTAAAAATTCTTTTCAACTAACTTTATATCTCTTCAAGGATGCATAGCTATGAACAAATGAATCATAAATATTTCTCAAAGACCTTCAAAAATCAAAACTCAAAAATCAATTCAATTTCCTTTCTCAATTGTATATAGATTCCACTATCATTTTGTAGATCCAAATAAAGTTCCAACAATCCTTCGTAGTTATTAATGTTGCTACTACCCAACTTGGAATTAACTAATCCTTAAGTTCATATTTCTAGAAAAAAATATGGTTCCTCTTATCCTTATATCTTTATAACTCAAATAGGATATCAATACATACTAGTTGTCAATGTAATCCTACTAGCCATGGGGTTGACCTATGGGCATATACTAGTGTAGTCATCTTCCTATCAAGTATGGAAATAAGGATTACGGTAGGAAGAGCTCAAGCAAGATGTAGATCAGTGGAGTTGAACAAGTGATTCAAAAATTTAGTCAAGGAAGAGGGTCAAGCAGGTGGATGAGATCCTAGACTCTAATCCTATATTGCAGACCCGTTCGGTACAGTCATATAACCGAAATGGCAAACTTGACCTCCATGGGCCACCACAAAAATATGTAACGCCCCGGTCCCAAAATACTTGGGACTAGATACGTATCATGCCAGCTGTATACGTACGAGTAAATGAAAGGCTCGTATGTATACATAAGCTGTAAAATGTAGAATGCCATGCTCAAACTAAATCTCATCCACAAATATGAAGTTTTAATGATATAATTAATTAGTCATTTGTACAAACGTTGGGCGGAGACATATCCACTACCAACAAGTTTAAATAAGAAAAATATATACAAATAACGAGCGAAGCAAATGACGAGTCCAAGAGCAATCATCACGGAGGAAGGAAGACATGGCCTTAGCTAGAGTTACCTGCAAGAATCACGAAACACACACCTAGAGAGATCACCAGGTCCTCAGAGGGACGTAGCAAGATACAGGAAGAACATGCCATTATAACTGCAATATAAAAACTATAAAACTACAACACAACTGGGTCCCTAACCATCTATGTGATATGCACTTTGAGGATAACGTTCTACGCAGGGGATGTAGGATCAGCAGAGTAAATAAAGAGTGGCAGTAGGTAGCGCTCATCCGAGTCACTATCGGCCATGGGCAGTAAGTAGCGCTCATCTGAGTCGCTATCGGCCCCGGGTCAGAAGGTAGCGCTCATAAGAGTCACTATCGGCCCATAAATGTGTGTAAAAAGTAAATGTAGCCCCTACGCTAGTAGCTGTCCTCTTCCCCCCAATGATACTATACATGTATCGTAACCACGACACACCAACACGTGTCACTTCCACAATACTGTTTTATACCTAATAACTGTCAATTCTTCTAACATGCATCTATTGACAGTTATTGCTATGCATGCGCACAGGGGATCAGCCAACATGCAAGTGACCTCTACATGTTACTCACCACTCACACATAACTCGTGTTACCTTCGTGACAAAGTTAATGACATGCACTCTATTGACGGTAGTCTCTTAACTCTAGGTCCACAAGCAAGAAGAAAAATATATAACTAAAAATAAAAGTGCAGAAAATAATAACAGAATAATAAGATGCAACTAAATGAAAGCAGTAAATATGGCAAGGTATCTTGCCTGGTGTGTTGCTCAGTGGGTGCGGTGATCCGACATGTCCTGATCGTCTAATAGCCACGACCGAGGTGTAATAGTTTGAGATCACGAGAAATAGAGAAGGACGATTAGACACGATCAATGGTGATAATCGAGGAGAGTTTATGCAAAGAATTACATGCACTATTTTTGGAAAATACGTATAAACTTGAAACCATATTTATTAGTAAAGATAATTTTTGGCAATTATTTGAAACATAATCGATTTAGGCTAAAACTATAGATTTACCAAAAATAGGATTTCTAGTCTGTATTTTAGTAGTAAAAATAGTTTAGATAATTATTTTAAAAATACTAGAAATCTTTTATAATTTCGAACTACCCTTCTTATTAGCTAAAATATTTTTAGGAAAATAATTTATTTTAGTAACAGAAAAATGCTGTTGGACTGAAATTATTCGTTTGTCAAAATAAAGTTTTGAGGTAGAAAATATTCTTAAAATTAGCTAAAAATTAATATAATAATATATTTTTGACAATTCCCACAATATTACATATATTAATAAAAAAAATGCTATTTATATTATTATCAATAAAATACTAATACCCATATCATAAGTATAGTAAAAATTTCTTTATTATATAAAATTGATAATAATAAAAATAATAAAATGATGATAATATCAGTAATAATAATGCTAATAATAATAATAATAATACTAATACTAATAATAATATTATTATTAATAATAAACCCCTATTAATATACTACTCTTCTCCCAAATAAACAGTAAGAGAGAGAGATGGGAAAGTAGGGAGGAGCGGAAGAAAGCAAGAGGGCTCACTGGGGGACTCCGGCACGGGCGCTCGGCTTGGCGGCGGAAGGGCAGAGCTCCGGCCACGGGAAGGTGTACGGCTACGGCAAGGAGGGAGCGCGTGCAGAGGCTCGACAGATCCGGGTCCCGAGTGGCTGGGATCTCGTGGCAGCGACGACGGTAGCTCCGAACGCACGGGAGGCGGGCCGGCTGCGCGGAGGAAGCATGGCGGAGGGCGTGCCCCGCGTCACCGACCGCGGGAGTGGTGAACGGTGCGGACACGGGCGGCACGTGCCGACGGCGGCTCTTGGTGGGCGGAGCTCAGCCGCGCTGGGCCGGGGTCGCGAAGGCCAGGGCGAAGTTGGTGGCTGAGGGGGAGATAGACGAAGATGGGTTACCGAACTTCGGCGAAGGAAGGCGGCGATTATAGCAACGCGCCTGGGATGCGAGGAGAGATCTCACGCGGCCTGGCGGTTGTCGACGACGGCGTGGCCTCTGACTCGGGTCTGGCCAGACTCGGCGGAGGTGGAGCGAAGCTCGGCGAAGCTCGGCGAAGCTCAGGTGAGGATTCTCCACTTAGGATGATAGTGGTAGTTTTTGGGTCGCCGGCGATGGGCGCCGGTGACGGTGGTGGTTGTGTTTGTAATATGGGGCGGAGGTTTGGCTTTGGCCGGAGTCGATAATCGGGGCGATCGGTGGTCAGGTGAAGACGGGGATGGGTATGTTGGTGACGATGACGTGGTGGTGGTGCATGGCGAAGGGGCTGTTGATGGCGGTGATGGTGGTCGGGGTGTCTGTAGGAGTCGGGAGTCGGTTGTGGAGGTGTAAAAACGGGGATGACTTAGTGGTGAGGTTGGATTGTCCTGCGCGACACGGGAACGCGGTTGTGTTCGGTATGTCGGATACGGAGAGGACTTTGTACATGTAGAAAAATACATAGTGGATGGAATTGGCGACACAGACACGATACACATCTGCTTGTGGAGAATTTTGTGGGTTGTAGAATTTATGGGAAAACGAAGGTATAGAGTCTCTCCTTATATAGGAGGTTGGGACTCCCAATGAGATAAGGGCTAGTAGTAGTTTAAACCCCCCCGATGGATAATTCCATCTGTTAATTCAAATAAATCTTAAATTTTAGTCGTTCTAATCTGAATTTAAATCATAGATAAACTCTCCATTAAATTTAAACTCCATTTAGAATAAAATCTTTTCCAATATAATTTATCATAATTAATTCAATTTAAACCAAAATACTATTTTAAAATACTTTTTCGAATAATAAAATATTAATATTAAATAAATTTTGAAAATAGAATTTTATATGTCTCGTATAAAATGAACATTTGCATAAAATCTCGTTTTCAAATTACTATTTATATAAACTTCCATAATGTAAAATAAAGTTTTGGAAATTCCAGTATGATGCATTTTTAAAATTTTACACAATCGAAATTATTTATTATTTATCATTTAAAAAATCATGCTCCTAAAATAAAAATGTTTTTACAAAAATATGTACCTCGCACATATTCGTACTCGACGAGCCATCCGAAAATATGAACTCATACGTGACGTACAATACAAAGCAAAAAATTAAAACCAAATTTATTTAAAAAAAATTATAGTAGAAATTTAGGGGGTTTACACAAATACCTGAATCTCACAAGCAATATTGTAATCATCTGAAACCCATAAGTGTCATAATCATCCGCCATCCAGAACTGCTAGCTAACTCCACGCAATCACTAACCTGAAGAGATCATCAGGTCCTCAGGGGACATAGCAAGATACATAAAAATATGCCTATCTAGCAGTTTAATCATGCATCATAATATAAACAGGATATAAACAAGGAACGACACTAACATGGCTAGAGACTACGACCAAACTACTAACAAGTGACTAACGACAAGTGGCTACTGACAGGTGACTATGAACTGGAATACAAGAACAACTACATATAACTGAACTGCTGGATGAACATGTAAACACGAGATCAATGGAATACCAAACCCTCACCACGAGTGGACTCACAGGTTTGAACTAATCACTAACCCTCGTCCCGAGTGTGGACTCTCTGGTTAGTTCACGGCAAGACACCCTCGTCCCGAGTGTGGACTCTCTGGTGCAAATGGTCAACCCTCGTCCCGTGTGTGGACTCTCTGGTGCCAATGAACACGACAAACACCCTCGTCCCGAGTGTGGACTCTCTGGTACAAATGATCAAGACAAACACCCTCGTCCCGAGTGGACTCTCTGGTGCCAAGGAAACAATATCAAGGATTTAGCAATTCATTTACACGTATTCGTTCTATGACACAAACCAGTCGAGGTACAAGTAACGACAAGGTACAACTCAGTCAAGACCCAGGTAAGGATAACTCTAATATGAACTCATAAGGTGAACAAGCCTGGAATATCTACACTATCAAGTCATGAAGATGATATACAGGCAAGTCAAAGAACTAGTGAACATGATATGAAGAACATATATAAATCAAGTCGACTAGAGAACCGATAATAACATATAAATCCATAGAACTAGAGTAACCAAATGATAACCAAATAATCACAGAAAAAAAACTATAAGCATGAAATTAAACTGTAGAGGGAGGCAAGGTATCTTGCCTGGAGGTCCTTGCACAAACCGTAGTCACAAGTCGAGGATGAGGGGATGCCGATCTAGGAGCTGTCAACCTATAACACATATCGTACCATGAACTGTGCACGAAAACTATAAATCAATTCTAATGTTCTAGTTCTAAATTCATGGAATAGTGGCTAGTTGGGTTACTAATCTAATAATAATTAATTATGGGATAATTCACTCAAAAACCTAATTTAACCTAATAATAATCTGAATATAATCTAAACATGCAAGTTTGGCCATCAAAAGTCGTGTTTTCCAATTTTGGAAACCATGGCACGCAAATCGAGACGTACCGTTGACTATCTAGTCAAATGCTATGAACTCTAGATTTTGAAAGTGCATCTTGGTAGATTTCAGTGTCACGAGTGCGCTGGAATCAACCGTGCCACAAAATCACGCTTTGGTCAAAAGATATCGCCGTTATGGCTAATCGTGACTAAAACAGTGATCAACCGATCAATTCTGAGTTCAACAGAATAACTAAAATACTAGATGAACGAAATAATTTCTGGAAAAATTATATGTCGTAGAGCTCTGTGTTAGCTTTCTGAAACTTCAAACGGTTCATGATTTCTATTTCTGGTTCTCCCTGAATCTCGAAAACACCGAAACATGTCAAGTTTCGGACAACCGACACTCTACGAATTTTCCAGAAATTTAGGAATAATATCTACAAAAATAAATTACATAATCAGAAATCTTACCTCGATACGAATCCAACAAAAAAACGGCGCATGAAAAGCACGTCGGAGTTGGCGAAAATTGCTTCGGGAAGTCGAAAACCCTAGATGAGTTCTTCCACAAAAGGCTGCTGGAATTTAATTAGGGTGGACGAATATAATAATATATATATATATGAGAGAGAGAGGCGGTCACTGTAGCAGTTGGCGCTGACAGGTGGGCCCCCCTGGGTGGATTTCTGGGTACTTATTTATTTAATTCAGAAAATTATTTAAAAATCATTTTAAGTCCAAATAAATCAAAATAAATTGCAGAAAAATCCAGAAAAATTCTAGAAAATTCTAGAAAATATTTTTAAGTGTCTAGAATATAAATAAAATATTTTAACACAAAATATCATCGTGTGACCTCACAGTAAATTCCTAAAGCCTATAAAATATAATTTCTATAGGTTTTAATTATATAAAAATTCCCAAAAATTCTAAATAAATCCAGAAAAATTCTAAAATATTCTAGAAAATATTTTTAGTCATTTAGAGCCCAAATAAAAATATTTGGTCCAAAAATACTCTCGTATGACCTTACAGTAAATCTTGAAAGTCCTTAAAAATAATAAAACCTTAAATATTAAATACTTAAAAATATCCAAAAATTATAGAAAAATATAAAATAGCTAAATAATACATATATAATCTATCTAGAGGTCATATGACTTTAATATGGTCATATCCCACCTACAAGCTTTGGCATGACTCACAATGACCATAAAATTAATTATAAACAAATAAAATCAAAAAAATCAAAAATTTGGGAAGTGGGCTTACAAATCTACCCACCTTAGAAAAATTTTGTCCTCGAAATTCTAATTCATAACTATTCCCTAAAAATCAAAGTCTACTATTACCTTAATCTCCTCAAATTTAATTTCTCAAAAATTATTTTATGACCTTCTCTAGTCATTTCATAACTATGAATACTTGAGGACTTCTACCTACCTTTAGTCACACCACTCCTCAAAATACGGTCACTAAAATTATGTAATCTTCTAACTAGTTGCCAACAATTCTAACAACAGATATCTAGGGCGTATGGCATCTATAATCCCTCATATCTATAAACAACCAAATATTCAATAGTCAAGCAATATTATACTATAATTTAAGAATTTCTGATAGATTCTAAATAGCACGATCGTTCGTCACCCCGAAATAGAAGGAGACAAAAATCAATGGTTTGGAAGGCAAGGAAGAATAATCAAGAACAAATATGATATTTCAAGGACGTAGAGAAATTTCTAGGAGAATTTCCAAGGCATAGTGGGTTGAGATTTCTAATGGTTTAGTCATAGTCGCAGGCTCGTACCAGTACAGTTATGTAACCGGTACGATATGCTCTGACCTGCATGGGCTACCAAAATTCTATTATTTTTTCCTATTGTCGTCTGTTTGTGTGCTTGTTCCATTCCTGACTGGAAATCAACATTTTTCAGGTTAGTCGCAACTTCTTTAGCATTGGGAGACATGGGTGTACTCACAGGTCGAACCTAGAAACTAGTTAGATAACTTAAACTGTTGTAACAGATTATTTTGAGACTTTGTACTTTCTTTAAATATAAATGTTGTAAATGTTATAATCTATTAGAAATGTGAATGAGCAATAAATGTTATATTTTGTGATTGTGAGCATCTTGGTCATGAAAGCGTTCTACCGCCGACTCTACGGCGTAGGCTGGCTTGGACACGCACTCGTATCCCGAAAAGCGGGTGTGGATCGTGACAAGTTTTTATGGTGGCCCGTGCAGGTCAGTCTTCGTAAATTGTGCGAAATTATGGAAGTACCATATTAGTCGTACTGCTGCGAGCCTGCGACTAGGATATACTCATTCACAACTAGGAGTAAGTCAATTTAAGGAGAATGGTTAGGACTAGGAGTCCCTAATTTAATTTCACAGTTGGGTAGTTAAGGCTGCTGAATAGGTCTCATTGAATTCTAAATCCTATTAGATGACTTTCATAGAAGGATGCACTATGGTATTTTGATTCTATTTCTAAGGTGGGTAGATTTGTAACCCATCTTCCCAAAATTTTAAAAATATTTTTTGAATTAAAATATGATTTTTAGAATTTTATAAATATTTAATTAATTATTATTATAGAATGCCTTAGTCATGGTTAAATTTTGGAGTGCCAAATGACTAGAAGTGATGGTACGGATAGTGCAGTGGCGTGCTTTGACTGGTGTATTAGATATAGTAGGAAAGATCGGGCTATAAGTATGTCCGAACTAGGAAACCCAGGCGAAGTTGTGACATGATTCCTATAAATAATTTAATTAGTTATTTGATAATAATACGACTTTTAGAAAGCCCAGTTGTTCCAAACTAGCCCGAACCCAACCCAAGCCCTGGTAGTCATGTAATGAGACCAACGACGTCCATGTAGATATATAGATGTGTATATATATTACTAGTCCATTTTTAGTCTCGTGAATAATTTTTGTAAATTTCATCTTGAATATAATATATGTATTATTGTTATTTAAATTTATATTTTACTCGAAAATAGGATAATCTTCTCTTAGATTGATTTTTGGAATTTTTGGGATTTATTTAGGCTATACATATATACTTGTGTAAATATATATTCATAGTAGGTAGTAGGTAGACATAGTGCTTTATACATATTTTCCTTAATCTTGAATATTAGAATTAAAATTTATCTCCTCTTGTCTTCGTTCTTTATTTTTCCTAATCTTGATTATTTGTGTCTTTCCTAAAACATCGTCACATCGTAAGACCGTATCACCTATATTTTTCCTTTGACCTAAGAAAATATTATTTTTAAAATAATTTTCCACTCAAAAAAAGTTTATATATTAATCTCGAGTTAGTTTTGACTCAATACTTTCCTTTCAATCATTGTAGTGAATATCCGTGAAATAAGGATTAGAAGATTTTTACTCATTTTGACTTCGATCATTATCCTTCCTAATCAATTATTATTATTATTATTATTTTCTTTCAAGAAGCTGATATTATACTTAAAGAACGGATACTTGCACTTTTTCTATCTTTATCAACTTGTATGATATTTTTAAACTCCTTTGATATTCTTGGGGATATATGTAGAAGCATGAAAAAGAATAGAAATTTCTATGTGGCCCAGAATCAATATGAAACTTCATGCGGCTCAAAACCTGGGGAGTTTCATACGGCTCAAAATCCCTTGGAGCTTCATGCGGCTCAGAAAGCTTCATGCGGCTCAGGAAGCTTCATGCGGCCTTATGCGGTTCAAAATCTGCCTATACAGCTGGCCATAATTACTCTGCCATAAAGGCGACAGCTCTGACAGAGATGATGGCTCTGACATAAAGACAAGACATGACATGCTCCTAAAAAGACGAAAAAATCAGCATGATATCTGGCACAGTTCACAAATTCCAAAGACAACTCTTTATGCGGATCGCCTATGCGACCTTCATGCGGCTCAATCATGAGACCGCTCTTATGCGGCTCATTCATGAGACTACTCTCATGCGGCTCAGTCATGAGACCACTCTTATGCGGCTCAGTCATGAGACCACTCTTATGCGGCTCGGTCATGAGACCTCTCTCATGCGACTCAGTCATGAGACCACTCTCATGCGGCTCGGTCATGAGACCTCCCTCATGCGGCTCAGTCATGAGACCACTCTCATGCGGCTCGGTCATGAGACAACTTTCATGTGGCCCGGTCATGAGATACTCTTCATGCGGCCCGGTCATGAGACACTCTTCATGCGACTCGGCTATGGGACAGTCCTTCATGTAGCTCAGCCAGGATGCATCATTTATGTGGTTTGCCACAGAGTAGCAGTTGAGACACGTGGCAGAAATTGACCAAGTTTTAACAGTTCAGATTTAGTGCAACAAACAGATCATGATCAATCTTAACCAATCCCCAACTGCCCACTTCTCGAGGTACAGTTACAAGGATGTGGCCCAAAATTAGCCACGTGGTTGTACACCCTTATTACTCATAAATTCTTATAAATAGCAAGGTGTTATTCCCTTGTACACAGAGACACACAGAGACATACAGAGAGAGAGAGAGTATTTCTTCGCCGGAGCCGAGGTTGCGTTCGATCGTCCAAGGAGTAAGGCAGAGTTGATAGAACTTTTCCGAGCCTCTACCGTCACCCCCAGAATCAAAACTAAACAATTGTACTTAGATTACTTTTCCTAGGTTTTGTTCCTAGGCTCTCTTTTGTACAAGCGAGTTTGTAATTGTGAGTTGAAGTTCAGTCCTCCTATAAAATTGTTTTGTTCTACGACAATCAATGGCAAACACGATGGCGACTCTACTGGGGACTAACTTCTCCATTGCTGAGAAGTTGGTGATGCAATCGGACGCAGCCAAACTCGGCTCCATGCAACAGATGATGGTTGTTCGCTTCAACCAGCAAGCGTTTGAAGAGATGCTCTCCGAGGGGAGCGCTAGCCCCGTCCAGAAGCGAGCCGGCCCAAAGAAGGCCCGCAGGGAGTGGAGGCCCAAAAACGTTGCCCCTCTTCAAGCTCTGGAAGAAGTGTTCTCTACTGCCCAAGATGGAGAAGAAGACTCACATGCGGTCCCACTTCAGGCCGCAGAGGACCCTGCTGTCCCCAAGTTCGACAAAGGAAAACACTACGATGCTGGACTTGCGGGAGCAAATGAAAACTCAATACGGTCCAGGAAGAAGCCGTATAAGGGTGCCAGCCGCATGCAGAAGGCTCATGCGGCCACCAATTCCAGCCGCATGCAGAAGGCTCATGCGGCCACCAATTCCATCCGCATGCAGAAGGCTCATGCGGCCACCAATCCCAGCTCCATATAGAAGGCTCATGTGGCCACCAATCCCAGCCGCATGTAAGATACCTATGCAGCCACCAATCCTAGTCGCAGGGAGATGACCTATGCGACATCCAATCCCAGCCGCCGGCCATCTGCCCTATGCGGCTCGGGTTCAGTCTTCGACCGCCTCTCATGCGGTCCTGACATCAGAAGCTCCAATGAGAATATGCCAGACTCTTCCTACTATGCGCCCTCGGGTGCTAGAGCGAAGAAGTCTAGGACAGCGCGGGCTCGTCGAGCTCAGTCAGCTGTCCCAACCTCTGACCATCAGAGAGTCCCGCTAACTGTTATGCGGGCCTCTGACGGAAAGTTGTACAGAACCGCCCGTGTTCTGCCCCCGGCGGCAAATGGACAAGGTGGTTCCCAAAAGTCTCCCAACAATGATCGAGGGCAAGTGCTTTTACTATCCCCGCATCAGGGAGCAAACATGATACCAACACACTCGTGTGCTCGGTATTCCCGGGCCCACAAAACGAGTGTAAAGGTTGATCGAGATGTACTTGACTTGCGTGATGTGATTCTTCACAAGCGCATGGAAAGAGAAGAAACCTTGGGGTACAAAGAGTACTTCTATGGACATCACTGCACTCAAGTCATTGTCAGCTGCTGCTGTAACAAGACAGCAGTACAAGAGGACCGGCAGTCCGTCTTCCAACGACTGCAGCAGCCAAGACCGGTCCTAGAACGAAGCTCGGGAGACGAGGCGTTTCATTTCGCCTCCTGTAACTCTGCCCGGAAGGTCCCTATCGGCAAAGGAGAGAAGAAAATAAATACCTCTAGCCCGATGATATCAACCAGCATGGCCAAGAAACTCTCATCCAGGGGGTTATCCACAGCCGTCACAGAGGGGGTTTATCAAGGTATCCGCTCAAAGAAGAAAGCCTCATCACTTGGAGATTCGTCATCTACCTCCCTGGGGGTAGTTGGAGCTGGGGGTAGCACTCCTCGGTACATCCACAATAATTTGGTGTTCCAAGAAGATGAACCTGGGGAAACAATCCCCCCAGCAGATAAAATAGAGTCTAACGTCCCTGAAGACGTCCACAAATCCCAAGACGAGGCAACCTCCGATGTAGGGGGCTGGCACCTCCTCCGAGTCTGAACCAGAGGAGAACATTCCCACATACCCCGACGACTTCTCTGTGCAAGGGTATGATTCGGAGGGCACATCTTCTACAGTGCCTTCCACTTCTCCTCACGTGAAGACAGTATTCATGACTGAGAATGATCAAGACAGTCCCAGTGATCGGTAATGCCTCGACACTCTCGAGGCCATACTTCATACTTTGGTTAAGTCGGTAGACGAGATCAATGCGGCCCTACCGGCTCTACAAGTAAGGACACCTGGTCAAACAAGCTTGGGTCCCGCCGCCAATACGGACTCAAACACGATCGTACCAACCCCGGGCGACAATCCACCTGGAGTATCAGCTTCTACTGCTGCAGAAGAAGCCAGGAAGGCAAAAAGAGAAGTCCAGGAGCTCCGGGCAATATTTTACGCCCGAGAAACCTCTCAGGACCTCAGGATACGACAACCGTATCCCGTTGCATGGAGAGATGTCTTCCTTCCTCCACGATACAAACCATTCAACATCAATCCATATGACGGGAAGACCTCTGCGAGCCGGTACATGACCTACTTCGAGGTCACAACAGACTATCTACCGCATGACGACGCCATCCTCACGAGGTTCTTCATTGGGGCATTAGAGGGGGTCGCATTCAACTGGTACCGCAACTTGCCGGATAACTGCATCCATTCCTTCGTCGGCTTCAAACATATGTTCTTGGAGAGGTTCTATGAGGTGGGACAAGATGTGACAATGTCAACCCTCATGGACGTTGTCCAAGGAGAAAAATAGCTGACAAGGAATTACATTGAGCGGTTTTGCCAAACCGCGATAAAATTGCCCTCCGGTAACCCAGACTCTTCTTTAATTGAGATTTGCCAAAAGAGGCTGCTTCCCACAATCAGCCTCTGGATGGGCAAAAGTCAATTTAAAGACTGGAAGACCTTCATCATCAGCGCCACTAGCGCAGAAGTAAAGTTGAAGAAGGCTCGCCAACTAGGGCTACATATCTCGGATGGAGAGGATAAGGGCAAACGCCCTAATACCAACAACAACAACGGCGGTAATTCCTCTAACAACCGAAACACTAAGGGCAAACAGGCTATGGTGGCCGATACAGTCCAGAAGCCTGAGCCAAAGCAAGCAGAGAAGCAGTGGCCTCAGATGACTTACTCCTTCGAAGATAGCCATGTCAAGCCCATCTTTGATATACTTTTGCAAGGAGACAGAATTTAACTCCCTCCGCCAAGACGTGAACCTCGACCTGTAGAGATGGAGAACCCGAAGTACTGTTACTTCCATCGCTACGTCCACCACGCTACTCAAGACTGCTTCCAATTGAAGTGGTACATCCAGAACCTCATTGATTCTAAGGCTTTGGCCATTGATTTCGAGGAGGTAACCGTGGCTGCCAACATGGTGTCAGTACAATTCGGCAGCTTCCCTCCAACGAGGACCTAAGATGGCGTAGTACCCGTCCCCCGGGCAACAATGGAGGTCACTAATCTTCTACCTCCCCGAGACCAGACGACTGGACTGGTGCCCCTCACTACGTCAAGAGGCGAGGTCATGTGGGTCCACCCGGACTTGGTGCCTGAAGTAACTCAGTCAGCATTATCCCCTACCGGCAAGAAGAAGGGTGGGAAGACTAAGTCCTGCCACACAATCTCAACCGGTGTCGAAGAAGCGACAGCTGTCGTTATCCGATCCGGTGTACAATCTCAACCCATATCGGGTAACTCGGCTGAAGAACGTCAGCCGGCCACTGCTGATGCACCAGGACCTTCTCAACCTCCGCCGGCCGATAAGCCTAAGCCAAAGGAGACCCGCTTTGACAAGCCGCTCCGTAAAGACGTACCTCAGGGGCTGGAGAGCCCTTACAATTTTAACATTCTGGCACAATTGGCCAACACACCAGCCAAATTTTCATTATATGAGCTCTTGAGGCTCTCCAAGGATGTTTGTGTCGCACTGAGCGAAGCACTCCAGAATGCCGACACATATTTGGCTCAGGTCAAGCTTACAGGGGAGAGCTCACCAGCAGATCTCTAGGACAGCGCTTGTACAGGTGCAATGCCCAACATTATGTTCACTCCGTAGGATATGCTAATCAAGACCAACCTGCATGATCGCCCTCTGTATTACACTGGATACATCGACGACATCAAGGTGGATCGGATGCACATTGATCCCGGTTCTTCAATAAGCATCATTCCGAAGAGCTTGCTTCACCTCCTACGCATCCCTATGCACCGGCTGACACCTACCAGCACCGCCATCAGCGGTTTCAATTCTGGGAGAAGCTATCCTATTGGGAAGATTCGTCTGAAATGCCAAATTGGCGACCTTCAGTCGGAAGTGACTTGATATGTCATAGACGCGGATACGTCCTACAACATTCTCCTGGGGCGTCCGTGGATACATGATTATATGATCGTGTCTTCCACATTGTACCAGTGCTTCAAATATGTCGACAAGCACGGATTCATAAAGACAGAATTCACCGACATCGATCCCTTCAAAGGGGTTGAATCCTACTATTCTGATTCTTGCTTGTACAAGAAATCCAAAAGGCACCTGATCAAAGAGGATGCTCAAGAGCAGACGGAGGCTACAATGGGATCAGAAGAACCTCTGAAGATCTACCTCCAGCCCTGCAAACCAGGCAGAACTGTACCTCTTGTAGCCACTCTGCATAAAGAAGCAACTAGTCTCCCTGTGCTCACTGCACAAAAGGAGCAGATGGTTATCCTACTGCCAAGGTCTGGCCAAGGGCCGAAACCCACTGTGGAGCCGCTGACAATCAAACTGCCAAGAGTCGGCCACCAACAATCAGAAGAGATCAATCCTTCTGTTAAGCCGATGACCATTCATCGTCCCAGGACAAGTCGACAACCGAGCGCTAAGCCAGGGACTGCTAGTGAGCCAACGACTCCACGGCCAGCATCAAGCGCTAAGCCAGGGACCGCTAGTGCGCCAACGACCCCACGTTCAACACCACCAGTGGGACCCTTAACAATAAAGCTGCCCAGGTCATCCTCCCAATCTTCATTAATGCAGGGGGTGGCTGAAGAGGAGTTAGAGCTAGTCAAGTATGTGGTTGTACACACTGATGTTCCTTCTGCTGATGATGTAATCCTACTAGAAAAGATACCTTATTTTATCAATAAAGGGCTATCTTTGAACTACCTCGAGCTTAACAAGCTCCGTATAATATATGCTATGGAACACGGTATAGGCACCAACTTACACACACAAGTGACGAATGTCTATACCACGAACCAACTTACTCCCGTGGAAGGCGCTTGCTTCATAGTCGTGGAAGAAGATCACCCAATCATCTTCGGCCGAAAGAATGGTCAACAGTCCTTCAGGCCAGAGGAAGTCGACCTCGAACCCGACACCGGGAGACTGCCTCTTTATCTATATAGCTCTCGCTCCAAGTACCTCATGCAAAAACAGGGGTATGATATGGAAACTATGCCAGGCTTGAACTATGGCACCGGCCGGCGATTACCCTTACAATTGCCAGTCTCGGCTGGAAAATCACGAGATTATTACAACAAGACCAGGTGTGGTCTAGGCTGTGTTACGCCTGCAACAACTCCGGAGAGCTCGGATGAGGACTGCGAATGGCATTCACATTCGACTGGATCACCCACTTCCGATTCGGATGTCAACATCGGGGACGTATTCAGGCAAGCTTGGTCTGTCAACATGGCATTTGCTGACGCCTACGAAGAAGACGAAGACATACCCGAACTTCTCGAGTTAGAGCCTTGGGTCCAACAGCTAGATGCGCAATAGGAGAAGCGTTTCGAACGAAAAGATCCCCCTACCGAAGATGATGCAAGTTGACCTCGGTGACGAATGCTCTTCAAAGCCAATCTTCGTCAGCAAAAGCCTGACAGACGAAGAGCGGGAGTCGCTATTGCAACTCATCAAAGAGTACATTGACGTGTTCGCTTGGAGCTATGAAGACATGCCAAGGCTAAAGCCCGAGGTTGCACTCCATAAGCTCAACATTCATCCGGACACAAAGCCGGTCAAGCAACAGCAACGACGATTCCTCCCGGATATCATGAAGTTTATCAAAGCTGAGGTCAACAAACTAATAGCCAGCGGCTTCATTCGTGAGGAACAACATCCCGACTGGGTCGCCAACATAGTACCGGTCCTCAAGAAGAATGGAAAGATCCGAATTTGCATCGACTTCCGGAATCTGAACGAAGCATGTCCTAAAGATGAGTTCCCTCTTCCTATTACAGACATAATGATTGACAACACATGTGGCTTTGAGTGCATGTCGTTCATGGATGGCTTCTCAGGATACAACCAAATCAAGATGTTTCATGACGATGAAAAGCATACATTATTTCGAACGCCAATTGGTGTGTATTGCTACACTGTCTTGCCCTTTGGTTTAAAGAATACCGGCGCCACATATCAACGAGCTATGAGTGTCATCTTCAGAGATCACTTGCGTAAGACAGTAGAATGTTATATCGACGACATCGCCGTCAAAATCCGCTCTAAGGAAGATCATCTGCAAGATCTGAGGACAGTATTCGACCTGATGCGAGCACACAACTTGAAGATGAATCCTATCAAATCCTTTTTGGGCGTATCCAGTGGAAAATTCTAGGGTTTTATCATTACCGCCCAGGGAATCCATATAGACCCTGAGAAGACGAAGGCAATCATGAAGATGGGTCCCCCGAGAAATCTCAGAAAAATCAGAGGCCTTTAAGGGCGATGTCAACCATTCACACACCTCATGAAGAAAGACGTCTCCTTTGTATGGGATGAAGAGTGCCAACGTGCCTTCGATATCATTAAAGAATATCTATCGAACCCTCCAGTCCTGGTGGCCCCGGTTGCTGAAAAGCCATTTTTGCTTTATGTACGAGTGATTGAGCATTCTCTCGGTGCTCTACTAGCACAAAACAATAATGCGGGGCATGAACAAGCTATCTATTATCTCAGCCGAATGATGATAGGGCCCGAGCATAGATACACCACTGTGGAAAAGGAATGTCTCGCTTTGGTGTTCGCTATTAAGAAGACGCGACACTATGTTACAGGACAGACCATCTATGTTATATCAAGAGTCAATCCCCTTAGGGTCCTCATGAGCAAACCAAGTGCACTCAGCTCTCGCCTTGCTACCTGGGCGATATTATTGTCCCCCTACCACATGATCTTCATCCCGTAGAAGGCTGTTAAAGGTTAAGCTTTGGCAGACTTTTTAGCGGCCCATCCAGGTTCAAAGTCAACCAGAATATATGAAGAGATCCCAGACGAGGTCGCCAATTCAAATATGGCTTCCCATGATACTATCTGGCGAATGTTCTTCGATGGTGCTTTAAGAACCAGGCCCAAGGGCAACATCGTCGTTGGGGTCGGAGTGATACTGATTTCTCCCTCTGGCTTGGTGATCAATCAGGCATATTCACTCACGGAACCTTGTTCAAACAACGTGGCCGAATACAACGCCTTGGTTATCCGCCTCCGACTTGTAAAGGAGCTGGGGGTAGAGTACCTGGAAGCATATGGCGATTCACAGTTAATCGTCAATCAGATCCAGGGTTCATATGAAGTTCGCCATGAAGACATGATCCTCTATCATCAGATAGCAATCGCCATCATCACGTCCTTGAAAGGGTTCTTCATAGAACCTATTCCAAGACTCCGGAATATTGAAGCCGATGCCCTAGCAGGACTTGTCTCTTCTCTGGCGGTTCCAAATCATACTCATCATTTGGTGGACGTAATAGGCCATGAATTAGTTTGTCCTAAGAACAACATGCAATTTGCTGTGAGTTACTCTGCCCTGGCGGTCGACGAAACACGGGACTGGAGACTTCCGTTTATTGACTTCGTAGTCTACGGCATCTTGCCGGAGAATTTGAAAGAAGCCACTTCTATCAGAAGACGTTCTCTCAGATTCTTCTACGATACAGAGACAAAAATACTGTATCGGCGATCCTATGATGGGTTGCTGCTCCGGTGTTTGTCAAATACAGAAGCCAAAGAAGTCGTACGCGAAGCTCACAATGGCGTTTGTGGGGCCCATCAACCTGGCCCGAAATTGCAAGACCGTCTTTACCGTATGGGATATTACTGGCCTACGATGGTGGCAGATGCGATGGATTATGCAAGAAAATATAAAGCTTGTCAGGTCCACGCAGATTTTATACATCAAACATCCGAATTTCTACATCCGACGGTGGCATCCTGGCTATTTGAGGTATGGGGAATGGATATCATCGGTTCAATCACCCCGCCTTCGTCCAGAGGACACCGTTTTATACTGGCAATTACGGACTACTTCTCCAAATGGGCGAAAGCTGTTCCGCTTGCAGAAGTCAAGACATCAAACGTGATCAACTTTGTCAAGCATCACGTCATCTATCGCTTTAGACTGCCTCGAAGGATCATCCACGACAATGGTCCGCAGTTCGCGAGCCATGCCTTCTATCGGTTTTGCGACAAATACCGAATTCAGAATGTTGCTTCAACACCATACAACCCGGCGGCTAATGGTTTGGCTGAAGCATTCAACAAAACTGTAATCAAGCTTCTCAAGAAGTTTGTGTCCTCAAACAAATACGACTAGAATGAAAAGCTTAGCAAATGCTTATGGGCGTACCGTACTACAGTCCGGACAGCCACTGGGAACACACCATTCTCTCTGGTATACAGAAGTGAGGCAGTTCTCCCATTGGAGACTCAAATCCCCTCGCTCCGCGTCGCCCTCACTTACCAATTGACGACGGATGATAATTACCATCGTCGGCTACAAGAGTTCGAGGCCTTAGATGAGAAGCGCCTGCTAGCTCAACAACGAATCGAGCTTTATCAAGCACGCATCTCTGGAGCCTTCAACAAGAAGGTCAAGCTGAGAATATTCCAAGTATGCGATCTCGTCTTGGCAGTACGGAGGCCGATGGTTATGACTCACAAAACTGCCGGCAAGTTCCAGCTAAAGTGGGAAGGCCCATTTTTCATCGAGGCTGTATTCTCCAATGGTGCATACAGTCTCGCAAAGCAAAACGGAGACTTGCTCATGATATCCATCAACGGCAAGTTTCTGAAGAAATATTATGTCTAAACGACATCCGCCGAATCAACCGGATTGTTGAGTTATGTACCCTTAAGTACCACTGAACCTACACTCTGGTCATTCCAAATGAATCCATATCGCATCTTCTGGGTAGTGAGTCATGTATGATCATACCTCTGAACTTTCTCCCTAAAAGAGCATCTTCCTCATAATCTATTATACGCGCTTTCAGCGCATAAAAAAGGGTAACAGGTCCTCAAAATTCCTGAAACAACCACATCGATGTCACATCTGAGTTGTTTCTCTTCCATCACAAACAAATCACCCCTTACGTAGAACTTCCACGTCCTCATTACCTCTGAGTAGGAAGACTCCGTTGTAAAACTCTCATATTTACCACGTCCTCATTACCTCTGAGTAAGTATGTTGGTTTTCTCTCGACTTATTATCCGTACCCAAAACCAGGGTACGCCAAGGATAATAGGCCCACAAATGTCCACAGTTGACCACAAATGTCCATAGTTGACCACAAATGTCCACAATTGACCACAAATGCCCGCAGCTGACCACAAATGATGTACTCGGTCCTCTAGTACATGTGCCTCTTTTCTCACCATCACCTGCCTCTGGAACCTAGCTGTTCTATGGCATTCTTTCGCCCAATACCAAGAACTTCCATGTCCGCCTTAGCACGGAGTTGTTATAGGTATCTCTATCAAACTTATTATCCATACCTAAACCAAGGTATACCAAGGGTAATAGGACCACATAAAGTCCCCCAGTGGGGCAAATATCATAATACCAAAGATACGGTACAAGCACAACAGATAAAAGATGATGTAAACATAGTCATTCATTTAAAATCAAGAGTACTACATTTTCTGGGACCACGTCCCTGTTAAAAAATAGAGGAACATAATAATAAAAGAAAGAAAAAAGCCGATCATGGTTCGGTGACACACAATTCTCGGAGCCGGTCCTTCAGTTTGGCCGTCGATCGCTCAATCCTCAGCTTGGCCCGGCGCTCAGCCTCCTGAGTCAACCTCTCTGCATCCTCTAGATGCGCATGTGCCTGCCAACCGTCTTCAAGTTTCCTCAGTGCACGCTCCAAGGCATCAGAGGTTCGGGTGACCTGGTCGGTCTTCCAGAGAATTAGCTCCTTATCTTTGCGGGAAGCCTAGAGCTCAGATTCTAAGGAAGCCAATTTCCTCTGAAGCTGGAGGATCTGCTCGTTGGTATCGGCTATCCCACAAGAGGCGGCCTCTTCCCGAGCGATACAATCCTCTCCTCTGTGTCTTAGCTGATCATACTTCAGAGACAGATCATGGAGGTCCTTCATTAGAGCAGGCTTGGACGTATCCCGTACCGTCCTTACCTTTTCTATGGCTGTTATAAGGAAGGCACGCTCGTGATCTATTGCTAAGACGGATCGACTTGCCGTAATCCTTGAAACTGAGCCACCAGCTGATCAGCTTCTACTAATTTGGGCTCCAGGAGCTTGACCATCCCTGCCCCGCTGGGGAGTGTTCTGAGGAGTTCAATCTGACCACGGGCACATTGACGAGCCAATGCTAAAGATGTCCCCCTCTCCAGGGTAGCCTCGACCCCTCATTTCAGATGGCAGTAAAAACTATCAACCACGTCCTTTGACGATTCATCCAGAACTTCCAAAAAAGACGGTGTCAAAGGAAGAGTAGCTGGCAGAGTTGAAGACGGTCGTGAAGAAGATGCACCAGAACTTGATGCCCCTATCACTGGGAAACAAGTTCTGAGTGTTAGGATGCCTGAATAACATCTATCTCCTCCTCCGCGGCCCGAAGGATCCGGAGACTCGGCAGGGCAGAAAGGTCAACCTCCGGTGTTGGAGCCACATGAACCAAGGGGGGTGCAGGGACCATTTCTCCCTGCCCCGGCAGTTCTACTACGTCTCCTCCTGAACTTGATCCGGCAAGAGGTCCCTCGGTATGAGTTGGAGGAGGAGGAGGCATACTTTCTTCCACCTGATCCCCTCTGGCGACTTTCCCCCTCCCCCGATGATGTCCGCTGTCGGCGGCGAAGGAGCAGGACCTGTATGTCCGGATCAACCATCGATCAACTTAACCCGAAGGATATGAAGATAGAGCAAATGAACCTCCTCACTAGTCAAGACATGACTTAGCTTACCAGGGGAGGGTTGCTGAAGCTGAGGCTCACTCACAGCCACCGTATCCTCTTCGACGGCGATACTTGAGCCGATTACAGCTGCTTCCTCTGCCCCAGCCGCCCCGGAGGTGGATACAACTGGATCGGCATCAACTGGCTGAGGTTCAACAACCTCGGGGATTGGTTCAATAGAACCCACATCGCCCCGGGTTGAGATGTCAGCAGCAGGAGGAACCTCAGCCGTCACCGGGATGACCCTGGTGGAAGTAAGCTCGGCTGTCATAGCACTAATTAAGGCGGCTAGAGCAACGTCAACCTCAGAGGCGGTAGCTGGCTCTGAGGAGTTCACTTCTCCCCGACGCCTACAAAGAAAAGAAAAATGATCAGATTATTTCAGAAAAGAAGAACAAAAAAGAGGATCGTAATTCGATTCACCTCCGAAACGGCGTCAATATCCTCATTTCTCTTCCTAATGATCGGCCTGCGAGGCTTGACCGCAGCCCATTTTCGGGAGTAAGTCATGCCGCCAGCAGAGGGTGCATGCCTGCTACGTTTTTGGGAAGGACTAGGCGTAACAGTGGGCTGACCTACCACCAAATCATCCGCAGGAGGAGGAGGCAAGTAATCAGGGTCATCCTCTTCGTCCACATTGGTAGACTCCGAGTCAGATACATCAACTGTCCTCCCCTTCTTGATCCTTGGCTTCTCCTCTAAGACAGTACCAACAATGAAGCTGGTACTTGGGTCAAAATCTCTTGGGGGCTTATTCGCCATAACATGGTACAAGGCTGCCATGTATAAAATATGTCCCGACTCGTTAGCATCGGGAACAGAGAAGGTGGCACGGGTGTGAACCGTGCTATAGTAGTGCCAAGCCCGGATGCCGTCAAGGACGCTACCCTCAAAACTCAGGCAGGAGCTGGGATTGTCCAAGAACATCTGACTGTACCCAATTGCCGGAAGAATCGGCTGGATAAGTAAGGCTCCAAAAAGACGCAATTACGGTTGTGATACACCATATGTGCAGGACGAATGTTCTGCAACCAGAGGAGCATCTTCTCGGGCAAGAATTTGGGAGACACAGCACCATCAAGATGTACGGCGCATACTTCTTCATCGGTAAAATGAGGAACAGACACAAAAAAAGAGTATCTGTCCACTCGCGTCAGCGCCATTCGACAGGCGGGCATGGTGGTATATTCCTAGGGCATGTGGCGGTACTGATAGATGAAGGCATCATCATTAGTCACGTCATCCTTGGGGCCAGGCCTCATCAAAGACTGGTAATGCATTAACAGCCACCCCATCAGATAATGGTAGGGCAGCTCGATTCGTTCAAAGTCTTTCGCCGTATCGCGAGTGATGACTTTGGACGGGAAGGCGCGGAGGCCACGATATATGCTGCATCCCATGGCAGGGAAGAGCTAGTCTGGCCCCAAAGACTAGCTTCACCGCATGGAGGATCAGTTTTGGCTGATTCGCTTAATAGCACCAACCCCTCCTGAAACTACACAGTTCTGCAGCCACACCATCAGAAATCTCGCCAGGAGAGCCTTTTCAGATATCTTCTAGGTATCCTGATAAAAGTAATTAAATGAGTCAGTTTGGCTCCCAAATCTGTCACCCGTGGTTTTTACCCTCTTGGCAGTCGACACCTGGTTCTGCACCTCCTCACGGGTTCGAGGATGTCGGGGGGAACCCGGCCTGAGGCGCCTAGCTCAAAAAGATAGCTGAGTCAAGTCTTGGTATGAGAAAGGTTCCCTTCCGAGCTATCGTTCTTCTTCTTTGATATCTGTTGGCACGTACTATGGTGACATAGTAGTTCCCGGTAAACAGACACAAAGCCTGGGAATCGTTGCTCCAATTCCTCGAATTCTTCGTTCGTAGGGGTATACGTTTCAAAAACTTCATCTCCCCAGGGCAGCTTAGAGACTTCACGCATCTCGTGGAGAGCGAGCCCCATCTCCCCTTCCGGTGTAAAGAGGTCCTTGTTCGGCGGTTGTACATCTCAAGAAGAGCCATGAACAGCTTCTTGTTTATGGGCAGATCATAACAGGTGCCCCGAATGGCATGATACATGCCAATCTCGAGCAGGAGATCCTTGTATGTTCGTAAGATCCACGAGGTCAAGTTGATCCATGAAGGGGTGGGGTTCATCCAGTTCATCAGTGCCAACCGACCAATAGGATAGGACCCCTTCTGAGCAAGCTGGTTCATGAAAGTGTCAGCTTGGGAGAACCAAAAGTTGGGACCCTGCACATTTATGAAGCTGTCCGGGGCCAACCCCATCACAGAGTGGCTGATCTGTAGCTTGCTTGCAACTACCGACCATGATGTTTTATTATAGTAAATGTCGCCCACGAACATCCCCTGCTGGCTCATAGTTAGGGAGTCAGCCATTTTTCTGTCCATCGGCAGTATATTGAACCAAGACGCAAAAATGACGCTCCATCTAAGGAATGTGGATCGCCATCCCGTTGGAAGAAAAACTCCAACTTTCAGAGATATCTAGAACGTTCGGGTTCTTTACAGTCAGAGCATCCCCAAAGAGGAACGAGGGTTTCAGATGTGTGCCCCCTAATTTTCCCGAGTTCATCATACCCGAGAGAAAGAAGAAGGATTGGTTCCTGATATCCCTCAGCCTCTCCTCAGGTTGATCTTTGGTGATTTGGGCCGACACATAATCGACCACATGGTCGAACCTCACACCCACAGCAGACTGAGCTTGACCCACCAAAAGTTCCCTTGAAGGATTGACCGGCAACTTCACTGGAAAAAAAAACACAAAAGAAAGAAGTCAGGAGATAGTCAGAGAAAAAACCACTTAATGTCTTCTGAGCTTATGCGGCTCTGTTCGGTGGGTCTTCATGCGGTCCAGTTCATAAGGTGCTTATGCGGTCATGAGACAACTCTCATGCGGCTTGGTCATGAAGCAACTCTCATGCGGCTCGATCATGAAGCAACTCTCAGGCGGCTCGGTCATGAGACAACACTCATACGGCTCGGTCATGAAGCAACTCTCATGCGGCTCGGTCATGAAGCAACTCTCATGCGGCTCGGTCATGAAGCAACCCTCATGTGGCTCGGTCATGAAGCAACTCTCATGCGGCTCGGCCATGAAGCATCTTTCATGCGGCTCAGTCATAAGACATTTTTCATGCGGCTCGGACATGAAGCATACCCCAAGCGGCTCAGTCATGAGACGTTTATGCGGCCCATACGGCACAGCTTATGCGGCTTCATCATACTGAACTCGAGCAGTCTAATGAAGATGAAAACCGTATTAACTATGCCGAAGCATGATAAGAAACGGCTCGCACATAAAACATGCGACATAGCCATTGTGGTTAGGGTTTGAAGTCATGCAGTCTCTTCCCAACGCTCTTACCATCAATAGAGGGATGAACGTCAGGGTGAATCAAACTCGTCGGTTCGACGAGGAGGCAAGTCCTTTGCCCTTCGCTGCAGCACTGGAGGAGGCCTTGGGAGCCATTGATGATCGAGAAAGGAGAAGAAACGACGGCTAGGGCAATAGAAAGATTGAAGAATGAAGTAAGTAAAGAACCCCTCTCTTCAAAACTGCTCGTATTTATAGGCTGTCAGAGGCGTGTGAACCGATAGACACCGCTTCGAATTTTGTGCTACCTAAAAGATAAAACCGACTCTTAGGATTCTATCCCCTTTCATGCAAAAGACTGCCCCGAATCATCAAAGCAAATCTAAAATATAATGCTGACTCTTGGGATCCTATCCAAAAGACGGCTTTAAATTATCAAAGAACCATTAATACGCCTACGTGGCACGAGACCATTATGCGGCCAGAGAAGCCTATGCGGCATGAAGAGCTTATGCGGACATACCCATGCTTCTCATTCAAAGTATTTCAATTTTACAAATTAAAAACTTTGAAGGGGGTCTTGTAGAAGCATGGAAAAGAATAGGAATTTCTATGTGGCCCAGAATCAATATGAAACTTCATACGGCTCAAAACCTGGAGAGTTTCATGCGGCTCAAAATCCCTGGGAGCTTCATGCGGCTCAGAAAGCTTCATGCGGCTCAGGAAGCTTCATGCGGCCTTATGCGGTTCAAAATCTACCTATACAGCTGGCCATAATTACTCTGACAAAAACGACAGCTCTGACAGAGATGATGGCTCTGACATAAAGACAAGATATGATATGCTCCTAAAAAGACGAGAAAATCAGCATGATATCTGGCACAGTTCACAAATTCCAAAGACAACTCTTTATGCGGATTGCCTATACGACCTTCATGCGGCTCAGTCATGAGACCGCTCTCATACGGCTCAGTCATGAGACCACTCTTATGCGGCTCAGTCATGAGACCACTCTTATGCGGCTCGGTCATGAGACCTCTCTCATGCGGCTCAGTCATGAGACCACTCCCATGCGGCTCGGTCATGAGACCTCCCTCATGCGGCTCAGTCATGAGACCACTCTCATGCAGCTCGGTCATGAGACAACTTTCATGCGGCCCGGTCATGAGTCACTCTTCATGCGGCTCGGCTATGGGACAGTCCTTCATGCGGTTCGCCACAGAGTAGCAGTTGAGACACGTGGCAGAAATTGACCAAGTCTTAACAGTTCGGATTTAGTGTAACAAACAGTTCATGATCAATCTTAACCAATCCCCAACTGTCCACTTCTCGGGGTACAGTTACAAGGATGTGGCCCAAAATTAGCCACGTGGCTACACCCCCATTACTCATAAATTCCTATAAATAGAAAGGTGTTATTCCCTTGTACACAGAGACACACAGAGACATACAGAGAGAAGAGTATTTCTTCGCCGGAGCCGAGGTTGCGTTCGATCGTCCAAAGAGTAAGGCAGAGTTGATAGCACTTTCCCGAGCCTCTACCGTCACCCCCCAGAATCAAAACTAAACAATTGTACTTAGATTCCTTTTCCTAGGTTTTGTTCCTAGGCTCTCTTTTGTACAAACGAGTTTGTAATTGTGAGTTAAAGTTCAGTCCTCCTATAAAATTATTCTGTTCTATGACAATTAATGGCAAACAATATAGTTGGAATAATTTTGATTACCTGCGATGACAACAGCAGTGCACTGTCGTCACTTACTTGAATTATCGAGACTGCGGGTTCACTGCAGCCAGCAGCGCACTGGCGTGGCATGACCCATAAGTTGAAATAATTTCAAGTAAGCGTGGGTGATTGAACATTATTAAAATTATGTCTTGGTCGCCCTATTTCATCCTTGAGTTGTTATGTCAAGATTAGATAGAGTTCATAGGGTATTCGTTACCGCAACATTGCTTGAGTTATGGAACCAAGGGTTTAATGCAGCTAGTTGTACACTAGCGAGGCATAAATTCTCGATAAAGTGACTTTGATTATGTTTACGAGTTTCGAATACCATAGAGACTACGTCTTTTATTGACATATAACTATTAAGTTTTCAAATTGATTTGTGCTTTATTCCTAGTCACAATCTTCTCAATAAACCGATAGTTCTCCCTTTCTTTCTTATCCTTCTATTTTTTTTTCAAATTGTCATCTTTTAATGTAATTTCGACTAGACTCCTAAACTTATCTAGATTTTGATTCTAAACTCGTGCCTAAATAATTGTGGATAAATATTTTAAGTATATCGAAACGATTTTGGATTTAATCATCCTTGAATAATTTCGATCATGACCAGACTCCTTTTATTAAATTTTGATCGAGTCAATTCGTATCCTTTCCTAGGTTTTGATTCTATAATCATGCCTAAACAGTTTTTCTCAACTAATGATCGTTCCTAAACAAATTTGATCACGACTAAACTATCTTGACTATATCATAATCGTGCTTATATTTCAAATCAATCATTGCTAATGTTATATTTTCATTCCATTTTGATCATGACTATTTTGATCTTGTTCATGCTCGTGCCAACTTTCTAATTTTATCATGCATGGATGACTTGCAAGATTAACCTTGATCGTGACTGTATTTTACTTATATCTAAGGGATTATATATAGCCTTGTTTAGATTTCATCTAGAACCTTGATCATTCTTTAGAAATTCGGTCGCAACTAGACCATGTTGACTATAATTGGATCATGCCAAATCATTTTAATTTAGATCATTCCTAACATTTCGGTCA
>JANAVB010016197.1:40430438-40470126 GCA_029216955.1 Iris pallida | reverse complement strand
TCCCAACACCCCCATCAGCCCAACTCATCAGATCGCCCCGCCATCCCCCCGAACCCCGACCCTGTCCCAAACCACCCTCTCCGCACACCACCATCGTCAACGTCTTACCGCCCGACCCTGTTTATCCGACCGTCGAACCTCGACCAAGTCACCACCACGGAGCCACCCATCTCCGCCTCCTGTTCCCCGTCCCAGCCGAACACCTCGACCACCAGTCGAAAATCCCAACCACACTACTAATACACCACCACCACCCTCCTAGCATTAAACACCACCATAATAACCAAAACCCCGACATTGACTTACCTCTGCGATCCTCACCGTCCTCCGTGCGTAGACACCTCGGCGTCCAGCCTCTGACCCCGCTGTTCCTAACCACCGATGTGGCGTCTGGCCGCACAAGAGTCCGGCACAAGCACCCGATCCGTGCGCCCCTACCAGACCAGCTTCCTGCAGCTGTCGCGACCACCAGCGATCGCCATGTCGAGCACCGCGTGGGCCACCCCGTCGAACTCCACCTGCACATGCTCTCTCCACCGGCGAGCCGCCTCCGCCTCGACCGCCACCGGAGCGGTGAAACCCCCGCCCGACCGATCGACCCGAACCTCCACCGCTGCCGTCGCCCGACCCCGGCGTCGCCGCCCCACCGGAGAACGCCCGGGCAGGCCGTCCCCCTCAAAACCCCCTTCTCTCCGACCTTGCCGAGCCATCCCCGCGAGCTGCGACCGCGGCCAACCCCGCCTGCGCGCCACCTATCACCCCCGTTTCCGTATTTCGTAATTATACTCGTAATTGGATTTTGGCATGAATTTTTATTTTTCTCAACTTGCGGAGTTTTGGGGTTTTCTCGTATTTTGAGTTTTGGCTCGGCTCGGTTTTAGTTGGCAAGGCTTGGTTTTATTTTGTGGAGTAGGATTGGTTTGGTTTGGTTTGGTTCAATATGCTTGGAACACCTTAAGCCTATGATTCTCCCTCATTTCCACCACAACCACCCTCTTTATTATCTCCACCTACCTTTCTCTCTCCTCATAATTCTCTCATTTATTACTTCATCTTCTTCTTCTTCCTTCCTCCACACAACACCAACACCCATAGGCAAGTGCACCTTGCCACCACATGAGAACCACTTTTTATTTGTCCATTAGCTAGATTAGGCCATGGTGATCAACATTAGAACTTGACATTTTGTGATTTGGAGTCTCCATTGTTCTAGATCTAAGTTTTCTCTATTTTTAGTTTTACATGGTTTTGATCTATTTAAGTTGTATTTTTATGGGTTTTGATGTTCCTATGTTGGAGAGAATTGAATTTCACCCAAGATAGAACTTTGCAAAGTTGGATTTGGACTTGTTTTGACCAAGTTATAGACTTTTGAAGCTTGGGTTCAACCATGGAGTTCTTGCTGATTTGGAGAAGACAGTGAGCAGTGTACGCGAGCTTTTTAGCTTGCGCCACTGAGCTGCGCGTGCTCTTTAGCGCAGCACAGTCTGATCCATACGCTGTCTTTTGGGAGCGTATGTCTTGCATACGCTCACTTGGGTGACAAGGAGTCGTATGGAGTCTATACGCTGCCTTTTGGGAGCGTATGTCTTGCATACGCTCACTTGGGTGACAAGGAGTCGTATGGAGTCCATACGCTGCCTTTTGGGAGCGTATGTCTTGCATACGCTCACTTGGGTGACAAAGAGTCGTATGGAGTCCATACGCTGCCTTTTGGGAGCGTATGTCTTGCATACGCTCACTTGGGTGACAAGGAGTCGTATGGAGTCCATACGCTGCCTTTTGGGAGCGTATGTCTTGCATACGCTCACTTGGGTGACAAGGAGTCGTATGGTCCTCATATGCTGCCTTGATGAGGAGTCGTATGGAGTTCATACACTGCCTTGATGAGGAGTCGTATGGAGTTCATACGCTACCTTGATGAGGAGTCGTATGGAGTTCATACGCTGCCTTGATGAGGAGTCGTATGGAGTACAATATTCACTGAGCGTATGACTTTTGCACTGAGCGTATGGCTTTTGGCTGACTTGGTCTTAAGTCAGCGTGTCAGTTTGGTTTTATTTTCCTTAAGCTTGGCTTTTCTATAGCCCTGTCTATTGATATTTTATTAGATATTTTACGCCCATTTTATATCCTTACGCCTTTTTTCATGAACTTGATAATCACGAATTTATGTAATATGTTTGGAAAGGATAACTGAGCCTGACACGATAGTGACCCGTAGTGGTGCACTCCTGACATGAGTAACCTGACATGACCTGATAACCTGACATGTTATATCTTGATAAGCTTTGCGACGGCTACTTGACATAATATGACCTGTATAATAACCTGGACATCGTGGGCGATTGTGCTTTTATAAATAAACCAGTCCTGTCTTGCATCATGTCTAGGATGGGACTCCTGAGTACCACGGTCAGGAGCACCCACTAAAATGGACTAAGGCTAATAACTAGAATAACACAGTAGTCATGAAGAGATTTTCCAGCTACAGGCAATCCCGTTACCTGGGCGCGCCTGGGATCTGTAGCCTGCCGTCGAGTAGGGCACATTTCCAGCACACTGTCATGTGTTGCACCCTTTAAGCTACTTAAGGGTACATGCATTTTCTGGACGATGTACCCACCTGAATTCAACCCTAATCTTTCGACCTGGGTAACCTGGATGGTCTGCAGGGCTTGTGGCTGTAGAATAATCTCGCTGCATCTTGTTAGTAATTAGGCTTGTGACAACCCTAGTTAGTTAAAGTATCAAGCCGTAATTCTTGCTTGGCCGTGAAATGATTGGATGGAATCTAACCAGTCTAGTCTTGCCCTGATCCTGTTCCAGATTGCTGCATGACCAGAATGCTTGTATTTATTTTACCGATAAATGGTGAGAATTCCAAGTTCTGTTCAGACGAAGGGTTACAACCCCGGTCCTTGTTTGGTTCACGGGTTGTAACCTGGTTATCTGAAGAGTCCCATGGTTATCTCATCGTATATCACCTGCCAGGTTTCTTCTTATTAATTGTCTTTATTATGTAATTATTTTCTTATGATCTGATGTGCTGGCTTTTGTTCTTATTTTGTGGCCTACTTTGTGGCACTTGCTCTTTCTGGGGTCTGATCCAGCTGGTTTTGTGTGGCCAGATTTCGGAGCAGCTCCCGAGGATCTACCGACCTTCCAGCCAGATGGTGGCCACTAGACGGAACCCTGGCAACGAGTGGGTTTATTTTTGATCTCCCTCTTTATTGTAATAATATTCTTTTGAGACGTTTAGCCGACGAGCACCTGTTTAGCTCGATTGCACTTTTACTTACTGTCTGCCTACGGGCTGTAACATGATTAACAGATCCTAGGGTTGATCATGTATGACTAAAACTCTTGCTAGTCCTGACATTTTGTAACGACTAGCTTCATGATCAGCTGAATATGTAATGTTTGGGATGCCTTACTATTGTATATTTAATGATCATACATCTTGTAACTTTTACTTACTTGCTCATAATTGAGACAATAGGCATGTTCATGACCTTAAGAGACTGCTGGCTTGTAGATAAACCCTCATATATCCTAGACAGCCATGACCGTATAGCGAGATGGAATCTATTTCAATATACGTAGCTGGCTATGTCTGCCCCCGCTCTCCAGTGCTCTGGTTCTGGGGCGTGACACCACCGGCGCCGTCCACCACTGGAAACCTTCTCCGCATGCCTCTCCCGCAGCTCCCCGCGTCCTCACCACCGCCGCCCCGCGCCGAAGCCTCCGTCCCGGCCACTCTCTCTCTCACTTCGCTGCTCCGCCTCTCTCCCTCGATCTCCTCGTCTTCCGCTCTTTCTTTCCCGCTCCCCCATTCTTCTCCTGTTGCTTCTTCCCCATTATTCTTTGAACAGGAATGAAAGAGAACAGAGTTATAACTTTTATTGTTATTTTTATTTTTATTTTATATATTCATTATAAAAGATATACATGATTTTAATTGTTTTGTTTAGTGGGTGTTATTTTGTTTTGGTTTTGTTCCATTTGTTTTCATTACAATTTTTATTATTGTTATTATTACTAATATTTTTATTATTATTAATAGTAGTAGTATTATCTTTCTTGTTATATTTCTTGATACTGTTGTAATGTTAGATAAAATATTGACAATATTTTTATTATATAATTATTTTATAATCAAATAAAATGTATTTAATAATATTTATAGCTATTTTCAAAGAGTTTTGTCCAAACTATTTTATTTTGATAAAAGTAAGATTTTTAGCCCAAATAAATTTGTAGACTTCCAAAATATTTATTTAAAATATTTTGATTTATAATAATGTGTGTAGTTCATGCCTATTTTCAAAATAAATTTATAAACCCTAAAATTGTGATTTCTATGATATTTGATAAGTTATAATAATATCGTATATTTATCTAAAAGTATTTTTACTATTAAAGTATAGTTTTCTACCAATTATATTTTCGACGAACTTAGAGTTTTATCTTTAAACGACATGGGTTTTAGATGTTTTCCTATATTTTTATAATAAATAAAAATGTTGTTTTCAAGCCCTATAGGTATTTCAAAATTTTATGTATATATTGTTTGTCTATTTTCCCTTTAACTTTTCTCCCGCCCATGAGTAATCCCGCCATTCATATTTCTCTGCCAATTCTGTAATTCCTACTTTTACAACTTAGAAATATATTTTGGTCAAAAACAATTTCCACCATATCCTAATATTGTGACTAATAAATATTTTCCTATAAATACTTTGACTCATGAAAGACTAGTTTTAAGTATTATAAATACCTTTCAAAATCGCATATTTATTATTTTCAAATCTTCTTCGACTATCCTTCTGCCCATGACTAAATCCTATTATTCATGTTCCCTCGTCAATTCAAGCCTACCTTATATCGAACCTAACTAATTTGACCCTTCTGGACCCAATAGAACTGTCCGTGCCACCATCAGAAGCCACCTTGCATAGTTGTTGCACCGAAGTCGCAGTTCGTGTCACCTAGATCATTGTAGTACACCAGGCATCCTACCAGGCAAGACACCTTGCCATTTTCAGTTTATTTATTTAGCTCATATTTTATGCATTATTCATTATTTTCTTTATGCAAAATAAACTGTGATACATGGCATGACCTGTTAGAACTTATTGTTCAGTTATATTTTCGGCTATGTATTATTTTTCTTACACATTAAACCTAGATTTAAGGGACCACCTTTGTGTGTTGCATTTATAGGCCTTAACACATTTGTACTACGTTGTTGTGAGACGCATGTAGAATACGGACGTGCGTGATTGGCTGGCCACCAGTACGTACAAGCCATGCGATAGGATTAACCGCTAATAGAATTGCATGCTAGTTTGACTTAGCGGTTATAGAGGTTTACTGTTGTGGATACAACATAGTAGGCATTGGGCGGGGAGGAAAATTCCTTAGCGTATGGGCTTCGATGCACTTTCCCTTGTGATCCGGAAGCTCCGCTGGAGATACGGGGTTGATGACCCATGATTACTGACGGCCACTAACGTTCTGCGGAACGTTATGCTCTTACTGATTGGACCTTTGGTGCCCCAAGGGGGGACCATGCCGATCCCATTCAGCTAGGGCCCATGCATAGGAAGGATTGTTCTTAACTACATTTCACTTAGAACGGTTAGGCACCTTATCCGTTAGGTATGAGTACTTTTAGTTTGGGTACTTGTATCTGACCGTGACTTGGAACAATAACTTGTTACGGATTAGTTCGTCACATCTTGTCCTTGTTTGGTTGTAGGTGTGACTTACTACTTCGATGAGAAGGTATTGAACCTTGTTGGGGTCCGGATACCATATTGGACTCATAGCATGGAAAGATACGTCACCGTGAATTAGTTTACCATCTCCTGTCCTTGTTTGGTTGGGGGGATGGTAAGCTAGTTCAATAGGTGTGTATTGGACCATGTTATAATTCAATTGACTTATTTATTTGAGCAATATTTATTCAGTTTATATGGCTTGATATTATGTGTCTTGTTACGTCCCTCTGAGGACCTGGTTATCTCGCCAGGTGTGTGCTATTGTCTTTCGCAGGTGTTCTAGCCGTGGCCATGATCGTCTCTATTTCTTCGAGGATGATTGCAATTTGATCGTCTTCGCTTCGTTCGCCAAAATCATTTCTTTTCTCATGTATTTTGCCTTTACTTGTTGTAGTGGATTTATCTCCGCCCAACATATTGTATCAAGACAATTCATTATCATTATATGATATCTTTTATTCATTTATTTTGTGTGGATGAGATTAGTCATGATTCTATTGCATTTTATAGCTTACGTATATTTATTATACGGCTGGCATGTCTACGTTCCTAGGCCTACGTATTTTGGGACTGTGGCGTTACAATAGGGAAGGACGATTAGACACGATCAATGGTGATAATCGAGGAGAGTTTATGCAAAGAATTACATGCACTATTTTTGGAAAATACGTATAAACTTGAAACCATATTTATTAGTAAAGATAATTTTTGGCAATTATTTGAAACATAATCGATTTAGGCTAAAACTATAGATTTACCAAAAATAGGATTTCTAGTCTGTATTTTAGTAGTAAAAATAGTTTAGATAATTATTTTAAAAAATACTAGAAATCTTTTATAATTTCGAACTACCCTTCTTATTAGCTAAAATATTTTTAGGAAAAGAATTTATTTTAGTAACAGAAAAATGGTTTTGGACTGAAATTATTCGTTTGTCAAAATAAAAGTTTTGAGGTGGAAACTATTCTTGAAATTAGCTAAAAATTAATATAATAATATATTTTTGACAATTCCCACAATATTACATATATTAATAACAAAAACGCTATTTATATTATTATCAATAAAATACTAATACCCATATCATAAGTATAGTAAAATTTCTTTATTATATAAAATTGATAATAATAATAATAATAATAACAATGATGATAATATCAGTAATAATAATTCTAATAATAATAATAATAATACTAATAATAATAATAATAATAATAAACCACTATTAATATACTACTCTTTCCCCAAATAAACAGTAAGAGAGAGAGATGGGAAAGTAGGGAGGAGCGGAAGAGAGCAAGAGGGCTCACCGGGGGACTCCGGCGCGGGCGCTCGGCCTGGCGGCGGAAGGGCGGAGCTCCGGCCACGGGAAGGTGTACGGCTACGGCAAGAAGGGAGCGCGTGCAGAGGCTCGACAAATCCGGGTCCCGAGCGGCTGGGATCTCGTGGCGGCGACGGCGGTAGCTCCGACCGCACGGGAGGCAGGCCGGCTGCGCGGAGGAAGCATGGCGGAGGGCGCGCCCCGCGTGCGCCGACCGCGGGAGTAGTGCACGGTACGGACACGGGTGGCACGCGCCGACGGCGGCTCTTGGTGGGCGGAGCTTGGCCGCGCTGGGTCGGGGTCGCGGAGGCCAGGGCGAAGCTGGGGGCTGAGGGTGAGATAGACGAAGAGGGGTTACCGAACTTCGACGAAGGAAGGCGGCGATTGTAGCGGCGCGCCTGGGACGCGACGGAGAGATCTCACGCGGCCTGGCGGTCGTCGACGACGGCGTGGCCTCTGACTCGGGTCTGGCCGGACTCGGCGGAGGTGGAGCGAAGCTCGGCGGCGCTCAGGTGAGGATTCTCCACTTAGGATGATGGTGGTGGTTTTTGGGTCGCCGGCGATGGGTGCCAGTGACGGTGGTGGTTGTGTTTGTAATATGGGGCGGAGGTGTGGCTTTGGCCGGAGTCGATAATCGGGGCGATCGGTGGTCAGGTGAAGACGGGGATGGGTATGTTGGTGACGATGACGTGGTGGTGGTGCGTGGCGAAGGGGCTGTTGATGGCGGTGATGGTGGTCGGGGTGTTTGTAGGAGTCGGGAGTCGGTTGTGGAGGTGTGAAGACGGGGATGACTTAGTGGTGAGGTTGGATTGTCCCGTGCGACATGGGAATGAGGTTGTGTTCGGCATGTCGGACACGGAGAGGACTTTGTACATGTAGAAAAACACATAGTGGATAGAATTGGCGACACAGACACGATATACATCTGCTTGTGGAGAATTTTGTGGGTTGTAGAATTTATGGGAAAACGAAGGTATGGAGTTTCTCCTTATATAGGAGGTTGGGACTCTAAATGCGATAAGGGCTAGTAGTAGTTTAAACCCCCCGATGGATAATTCCATCTATTAATTCAAATAAATCTTAAAATTTAGTCGTTCTAATCCGAATTTAAATCATAGATAAACTCTCCATTAAATTTAAACTCCATTTGAATAAAATCTTTTCCAATATAATTTATCATAATTAATTCAATTTAAACCAAAACACTATTTTAAAATACTTTTTCGAATAATAAAATATTAATATTAAATAAATTTCGAAAATATAATTTTATATATAAATTTATATGTCTCGTATAAAATGAACATTTGCATAAAATCTCGTTTTCAAATTACTATTTATATAAACTTCCATAATGTAAAATAAAGTTTTGGAAATTCCAGTATGATGCATTTTTAAAATTTTATGCAATCGAAATTATTTATTATTTATCATTTGAAAAATCATGCTCCTAAAATAAAAATGTTTTTACAAAAATATGTACCTCGCACATATTCGCACTCGACGAGCCATCCGAAAATATGAACTCATACGCGACGTACAATACAAAGCAAAAAATTAAAACCAAATTTATTTTAAAAAATTTATAGTAGAAATTTAGAGGGTTTACATCCTACCCAACTTAAAAGAATTTCGTCCTCGAAATTTAGGAAAAATTAGGATAGGTAGGTTTGAAGGGGGTAGAGAGAATTTAGTCGATAAGAAACCGATCAATTTATTTGACAAGGAGAAACGCTTCCAATGAAAGAAAATAATTACGGAATAACTTTAAATTGGGTAACTAGGAAGTATGAATTCAAAGATATAGTTTTAGAAAAATGTCTCATGACAACCTATTAGTATCGAATTCGATCCAACGACAACAATGAAAATTTTGTAACTTACGATAGGCAAGGACTTCCTTCGTCTCAAAATTATGATCATTATCTCAACATTCAAAATTTATCTTGTTTTTGATATCGTCAAAAACTCCCGACTTCGTGTTTTAACATAATCATCAATGCCTTTCTGTGTTCAATTTTTCATCTATTTTATCGATCCTCTCAAGTTTTATAACCATAATTTCTTAAAAACTTTTAACCTCCAACAATCGATCCACAAAAGTTTTGAATTTCCACTATTTTCATATATCTAATCCAATATCGCAACGATAAAATTTTGATAAGTCCAATACTTTTGGATTCGGTAAAAAGAATTTCTTCCAACATATCTATATACTTCTTCTTCTTCTTCTTCTTCTTCTTCTTCTTCTTCTTCTTCTTCTTTTGTCAAGCTAAATTTCGTCTTTCATAATCTCTTTGAAGGTTAAAATTAAATAAATATTCAGTCGATTTAGTCGTAGATAAAATCATAGTTACTTCGATATGAATTTATATCTTAAATCGTAAAATTTTGAATAAGCCCAGCCCAAACTTCCAATTCAGTAATCTCTCCTGCTCTTCTTTTAACATATTTATTCATATACCTCTTTCTCCTCGAGCTAAATTTTGTCTTTCGTAATCCTCTTGAATTTGAAATTCAATAAACCCTCGATGAATTTAGTCTAAGTAGAAATCAAACACTTCACATACTTATTTAACAACGTAAAAATTTATCTTTAAGGTACCATCATAGAAATCCATCTTCAATATTCTTGATTACTCTTGAACCTGTTTGTCACTCACAAGTATACCATCTACTTAAACATAATATCACCTTTTCTCAATTCCATCAAAAAAAAAAAATTTAACTTATGTCAAATCTTATATACCTTGTAATCGCCTACTCATCTTAACCAACTATACCATTAGTCTCCTCTATGGAATTTTTTTTAACTAGTCCCGTGTGACTGAAAGGGGTAGTGATCCGGTCTCCATTTGCACAAAATTATATACGAACCAAGGCTGCATGAGTTATGAAGGAGTTTAATAAAATTCTCGAGAGGAAGCTAATCAAAAGGAAAGAAGGAAAAATATATGGTTAGGTTCAAGGGTCGTGGTGAAGGTTTAGAAGATGTTATGGGTCTAAGTAAACCAAGATAGTAAAAGGATAAGCAATCAAGAATAACCACAAAGTCAAGCATTTATGGAATTAAGTAGATCACAATCATTCATTGGGTGGAAAAGATTTGAGTCATGATTTGGTTTCTAACCGAAGTTAGAAAGGACAATAGTATTATGGTAGAGGTTATAGTTTTGCTATTTCGACTCGAAAGTTGTATCATAAAAATAAAGTACAAGGGGACGTGTTTTAGTGGGACATGATATACCTACATGAAGGTGGGCTCGTCTAGGTCTTGCATATGGAATTTGTTGGATGGAAAAGCCTAGTGTTGTGCTCCAAATATCCAAGTCACGGTAAAGGACACAAAAGAATTTAAAATAGAAAGTGGGATTTCATGTGATAATGATTAACGCACAAAATAAATGACCAAGCTAAAGCATAAAATAATGATAATTCAGATTCTAGTAAATCAAGGTAAAATAAGTTAGAATACACTTTCTAGAGATATGATAGCCACTTAGACGGAGTATGATCAAGGAACAATCTAATCATTTCTCAAGTTTCAAATGGTTAGAAAGTCACGATAAAATCTAGATTTGAGGGAACGTTGAGTGAGTCAAGATCGAAATATAACCATATGATTTGGTAGATGACCAACTACACTTGAGTATATACAACTATCATGGTCATAAGTGATATGGCAATTAATATGGACTACTTTATCTATCTTGGTTGCCTATCCATATTTGAATCTATAAGTTTGACTTCTTCAAAACTTTGCAATATAATTCTTAAAATATCTTTCTAAGCTGCCAATCATACTCATACTTAAAATTTAAACTTCTTTTAATCAACCTCAAGGTAACCTTTATCATAACACAAAAACATTTCTCCAAAAATGTATCATAAACTAACCCTTCCACCTTATCTAGTCATATCAAAATCATAACTTAAGATTTTCAAAATTTCTAATCAATCTCGAATAAACCTTTATTGTGTCACAAATCCAATCTATATATTTTTCTTCTTCTATCATTAATCCAAATCTTAACTCAAAATTTAAATAGGTTTTTAACAATCGTAATTCATACAAGAGTTTAAAATAGATCCTCAATTTGATTTTATATCCTTCAAAATATTTTTAACCAAATTCTTAATATCCTTACGAACTTATTAATTGGGAACCATACAACCCAATTTAAAATCAAGCTTTATCAACCGCCCTCATAAATCTTACAGCAGCATTTAAATTAAAAATTCTTTTCAACTAACTTTATATCTCTTCAAGGATGCATAGCTATGAACAAATGAATCATAAATATTTCTCAAAGACCTTCAAAAATCAAAACTCAAAAATCAATTCAATTTCCTTTCTCAATTGTATATAGATTCCACTATCATTTTGTAGATCCAAATAAAGTTCCAACAATCCTTCGTAGTTATTAATGTTGCTACTACCCAACTTGGAATTAACTAATCCTTAAGTTCATATTTCTAGAAAAAAATATGGTTCCTCTTATCCTTATATCTTTATAACTCAAATAGGATATCAATACATACTAGTTGTCAATGTAATCCTACTAGCCATGGGGTTGACCTATGGGCATATACTAGTGTAGTCATCTTCCTATCAAGTATGGAAATAAGGATTACGGTAGGAAGAGCTCAAGCAAGATGTAGATCAGTGGAGTTGAACAAGTGATTCAAAAATTTAGTCAAGGAAGAGGGTCAAGCAGGTGGATGAGATCCTAGACTCTAATCCTATATTGCAGACCCGTTCGGTACAGTCATATAACCGAAATGGCAAACTTGACCTCCATGGGCCACCACAAAAATATGTAACGCCCCGGTCCCAAAATACTTGGGACTAGATACGTATCATGCCAGCTGTATACGTACGAGTAAATGAAAGGCTCGTATGTATACATAAGCTGTAAAATGTAGAATGCCATGCTCAAACTAAATCTCATCCACAAATATGAAGTTTTAATGATATAATTAATTAGTCATTTGTACAAACGTTGGGCGGAGACATATCCACTACCAACAAGTTTAAATAAGAAAAATATATACAAATAACGAGCGAAGCAAATGACGAGTCCAAGAGCAATCATCACGGAGGAAGGAAGACATGGCCTTAGCTAGAGTTACCTGCAAGAATCACGAAACACACACCTAGAGAGATCACCAGGTCCTCAGAGGGACGTAGCAAGATACAGGAAGAACATGCCATTATAACTGCAATATAAAAACTATAAAACTACAACACAACTGGGTCCCTAACCATCTATGTGATATGCACTTTGAGGATAACGTTCTACGCAGGGGATGTAGGATCAGCAGAGTAAATAAAGAGTGGCAGTAGGTAGCGCTCATCCGAGTCACTATCGGCCATGGGCAGTAAGTAGCGCTCATCTGAGTCGCTATCGGCCCCGGGTCAGAAGGTAGCGCTCATAAGAGTCACTATCGGCCCATAAATGTGTGTAAAAAGTAAATGTAGCCCCTACGCTAGTAGCTGTCCTCTTCCCCCCAATGATACTATACATGTATCGTAACCACGACACACCAACACGTGTCACTTCCACAATACTGTTTTATACCTAATAACTGTCAATTCTTCTAACATGCATCTATTGACAGTTATTGCTATGCATGCGCACAGGGGATCAGCCAACATGCAAGTGACCTCTACATGTTACTCACCACTCACACATAACTCGTGTTACCTTCGTGACAAAGTTAATGACATCCACTCTATTGACGGTAGTCTCTTAACTCTAGGTCCACAAGCAAGAAGAAAAATATATAACTAAAAATAAAAGTGCAGAAAATAATAACAGAATAATAAGATGCAACTAAATGAAAGCAGTAAATATGGCAAGGTATCTTGCCTGGTGTGTTGCTCAGTGGGTGCGGTGATCCGACATGTCCTGATCGTCTAATAGCCACGACCGAGGTGTAATAGTTTGAGATCACGAGAAATAGAGAAGGACGATTAGACACGATCAATGGTGATAATCGAGGAGAGTTTATGCAAAGAATTACATGCACTATTTTTGGAAAATACGTATAAACTTGAAACCATATTTATTAGTAAAGATAATTTTTGGCAATTATTTGAAACATAATCGATTTAGGCTAAAACTATAGATTTACCAAAAATAGGATTTCTAGTCTGTATTTTAGTAGTAAAAATAGTTTAGATAATTATTTTAAAAATACTAGAAATCTTTTATAATTTCGAACTACCCTTCTTATTAGCTAAAATATTTTTAGGAAAATAATTTATTTTAGTAACAGAAAAATGCTGTTGGACTGAAATTATTCGTTTGTCAAAATAAAGTTTTGAGGTAGAAAATATTCTTAAAATTAGCTAAAAATTAATATAATAATATATTTTTGACAATTCCCACAATATTACATATATTAATAAAAAAAATGCTATTTATATTATTATCAATAAAATACTAATACCCATATCATAAGTATAGTAAAAATTTCTTTATTATATAAAATTGATAATAATAAAAATAATAAAATGATGATAATATCAGTAATAATAATGCTAATAATAATAATAATAATACTAATACTAATAATAATATTATTATTAATAATAAACCCCTATTAATATACTACTCTTCTCCCAAATAAACAGTAAGAGAGAGAGATGGGAAAGTAGGGAGGAGCGGAAGAAAGCAAGAGGGCTCACTGGGGGACTCCGGCACGGGCGCTCGGCTTGGCGGCGGAAGGGCAGAGCTCCGGCCACGGGAAGGTGTACGGCTACGGCAAGGAGGGAGCGCGTGCAGAGGCTCGACAGATCCGGGTCCCGAGTGGCTGGGATCTCGTGGCAGCGACGACGGTAGCTCCGAACGCACGGGAGGCGGGCCGGCTGCGCGGAGGAAGCATGGCGGAGGGCGTGCCCCGCGTCACCGACCGCGGGAGTGGTGAACGGTGCGGACACGGGCGGCACGTGCCGACGGCGGCTCTTGGTGGGCGGAGCTCAGCCGCGCTGGGCCGGGGTCGCGAAGGCCAGGGCGAAGTTGGTGGCTGAGGGGGAGATAGACGAAGATGGGTTACCGAACTTCGGCGAAGGAAGGCGGCGATTATAGCAACGCGCCTGGGATGCGAGGAGAGATCTCACGCGGCCTGGCGGTTGTCGACGACGGCGTGGCCTCTGACTCGGGTCTGGCCAGACTCGGCGGAGGTGGAGCGAAGCTCGGCGAAGCTCAGGTGAGGATTCTCCACTTAGGATGATAGTGGTAGTTTTTGGGTCGCCGGCGATGGGCGCCGGTGACGGTGGTGGTTGTGTTTGTAATATGGGGCGGAGGTTTGGCTTTGGCCGGAGTCGATAATCGGGGCGATCGGTGGTCAGGTGAAGACGGGGATGGGTATGTTGGTGACGATGACGTGGTGGTGGTGCATGGCGAAGGGGCTGTTGATGGCGGTGATGGTGGTCGGGGTGTCTGTAGGAGTCGGGAGTCGGTTGTGGAGGTGTAAAAACGGGGATGACTTAGTGGTGAGGTTGGATTGTCCTGCGCGACACGGGAACGCGGTTGTGTTCGGTATGTCGGATACGGAGAGGACTTTGTACATGTAGAAAAATACATAGTGGATGGAATTGGCGACACAGACACGATACACATCTGCTTGTGGAGAATTTTGTGGGTTGTAGAATTTATGGGAAAACGAAGGTATAGAGTCTCTCCTTATATAGGAGGTTGGGACTCCCAATGAGATAAGGGCTAGTAGTAGTTTAAACCCCCCCGATGGATAATTCCATCTGTTAATTCAAATAAATCTTAAATTTTAGTCGTTCTAATCTGAATTTAAATCATAGATAAACTCTCCATTAAATTTAAACTCCATTTAGAATAAAATCTTTTCCAATATAATTTATCATAATTAATTCAATTTAAACCAAAATACTATTTTAAAATACTTTTTCGAATAATAAAATATTAATATTAAATAAATTTTGAAAATAGAATTTTATATGTCTCGTATAAAATGAACATTTGCATAAAATCTCGTTTTCAAATTACTATTTATATAAACTTCCATAATGTAAAATAAAGTTTTGGAAATTCCAGTATGATGCATTTTTAAAATTTTACACAATCGAAATTATTTATTATTTATCATTTAAAAAATCATGCTCCTAAAATAAAAATGTTTTTACAAAAATATGTACCTCGCACATATTCGTACTCGACGAGCCATCCGAAAATATGAACTCATACGTGACGTACAATACAAAGCAAAAATTAAAACCAAATTTATTTAAAAAAAATTATAGTAGAAATTTAGGGGGTTTACACAAATACCTGAATCTCACAAGCAATATTGTAATCATCTGAAACCCATAAGTGTCATAATCATCCGCCATCCAGAACTGCTAGCTAACTCCACGCAATCACTAACCTGAAGAGATCATCAGGTCCTCAGGGGACATAGCAAGATACATAAAAATATGCCTATCTAGCAGTTTAATCATGCATCATAATATAAACAGGATATAAACAAGGAACGACACTAACATGGCTAGAGACTACGACCAAACTACTAACAAGTGACTAACGACAAGTGGCTACTGACAGGTGACTATGAACTGGAATACAAGAACAACTACATATAACTGAACTGCTGGATGAACATGTAAACACGAGATCAATGGAATACCAAACCCTCACCACGAGTGGACTCACAGGTTTGAACTAATCACTAACCCTCGTCCCGAGTGTGGACTCTCTGGTTAGTTCACGGCAAGACACCCTCGTCCCGAGTGTGGACTCTCTGGTGCAAATGGTCAACCCTCGTCCCGTGTGTGGACTCTCTGGTGCCAATGAACATGACAAACACCCTCGTCCCGAGTGTGGACTCTCTGGTACAAATGATCAAGACAAACACCCTCGTCCCGAGTGGACTCTCTGGTGCCAAGGAAACAATATCAAGGATTTAGCAATTCATTTACACGTATTCGTTCTATGACACAAACCAGTCGAGGTACAAGTAACGACAAGGTACAACTCAGTCAAGACCCAGGTAAGGATAACTCTAATATGAACTCATAAGGTGAACAAGCCTGGAATATCTACACTATCAAGTCATGAAGATGATATACAGGCAAGTCAAAGAACTAGTGAACATGATATGAAGAACATATATAAATCAAGTCGACTAGAGAACCGATAATAACATATAAATCCATAGAACTAGAGTAACCAAATGATAACCAAATAATCACAGAAAAAAAACTATAAGCATGAAATTAAACTGTAGAGGGAGGCAAGGTATCTTGCCTGGAGGTCCTTGCACAAACCGTAGTCACAAGTCGAGGATGAGGGGATGCCGATCTAGGAGCTGTCAACCTATAACACATATCGTACCATGAACTGTGCACGAAAACTATAAATCAATTCTAATGTTCTAGTTCTAAATTCATGGAATAGTGGCTAGTTGGGTTACTAATCTAATAATAATTAATTATGGGATAATTCACTCAAAAACCTAATTTAACCTAATAATAATCTGAATATAATCTAAACATGCAAGTTTGGCCATCAAAAGTCGTGTTTTCCAATTTTGGAAACCATGGCACGCAAATCGAGACGTACCGTTGACTATCTAGTCAAATGCTATGAACTCTAGATTTTGAAAGTGCATCTTGGTAGATTTCAGTGTCACGAGTGCGCTGGAATCAACCGTGCCACAAAATCACGCTTTGGTCAAAAGATATCGCCGTTATGGCTAATCGTGACTAAAACAGTGATCAACCGATCAATTCTGAGTTCAACAGAATAACTAAAATACTAGATGAACGAAATAATTTCTGGAAAAATTATATGTCGTAGAGCTCTGTGTTAGCTTTCTGAAACTTCAAACGGTTCATGATTTCTATTTCTGGTTCTCCCTGAATCTCGAAAACACCGAAACATGTCAAGTTTCGGACAACCGACACTCTACGAATTTTCCAGAAATTTAGGAATAATATCTACAAAAATAAATTACATAATCAGAAATCTTACCTCGATACGAATCCAACAAAAAAACGGCGCATGAAAAGCACGTCGGAGTTGGCGAAAATTGCTTCGGGAAGTCGAAAACCCTAGATGAGTTCTTCCACAAAAGGCTGCTGGAATTTAATTAGGGTGGACGAATATAATAATATATATATATATGAGAGAGAGAGGCGGTCACTGTAGCAGTTGGCGCTGACAGGTGGGCCCCCCTGGGTGGATTTCTGGGTACTTATTTATTTAATTCAGAAAATTATTTAAAAATTATTTTAAGTCCAAATAAATCAAAATAAATTGCAGAAAAATCCAGAAAAATTCTAGAAAATTCTAGAAAATATTTTTAAGTGTCTAGAATATAAATAAAATATTTTAACACAAAATATCATCGTGTGACCTCACAGTAAATTCCTAAAGCCTATAAAATATAATTTCTATAGGTTTTAATTATATAAAAATTCCCAAAAATTCTAAATAAATCCAGAAAAATTCTAAAATATTCTAGAAAATATTTTTAGTCATTTAGAGCCCAAATAAAAATATTTGGTCCAAAAATACTCTCGTATGACCTTACAGTAAATCTTGAAAGTCCTTAAAAATAATAAAACCTTAAATATTAAATACTTAAAAATATCCAAAAATTATAGAAAAATATAAAATAGCTAAATAATACATATATAATCTATCTAGAGGTCATATGACTTTAATATGGTCATATCCCACCTACAAGCTTTGGCATGACTCACAATGACCATAAAATTAATTATAAACAAATAAAATCAAAAAAATCAAAAATTTGGGAAGTGGGCTTACAAATCTACCCACCTTAGAAAAATTTTGTCCTCGAAATTCTAATTCATAACTATTCCCTAAAAATCAAAGTCTACTATTACCTTAATCTCCTCAAATTTAATTTCTCAAAAATTATTTTATGACCTTCTCTAGTCATTTCATAACTATGAATACTTGAGGACTTCTACCTACCTTTAGTCACACCACTCCTCAAAATACGGTCACTAAAATTATGTAATCTTCTAACTAGTTGCCAACAATTCTAACAACAGATATCTAGGGCGTATGGCATCTATAATCCCTCATATCTATAAACAACCAAATATTCAATAGTCAAGCAATATTATACTATAATTTAAGAATTTCTGATAGATTCTAAATAGCACGATCGTTCGTCACCCCGAAATAGAAGGAGACAAAAATCAATGGTTTGGAAGGCAAGAAAGAATAATCAAGAACAAATATGATATTTCAAGGACGTAGAGAAATTTCTAGGAGAATTTCCAAGGCATAGTGGGTTGAGATTTCTAATGGTTTAGTCATAGTCGCAGGCTCGTACCAGTACAGTTATGTAACCGGTACGATATGCTCTGACCTGCATGGGCTACCAAAATTCTATTATTTTTTCCTATTGTCGTCTGTTTGTGTGCTTGTTCCATTCCTGACTGGAAATCAACATTTTTCAGGTTAGTCGCAACTTCTTTAGCATTGGGAGACATGGGTGTACTCACAGGTCGAACCTAGAAACTAGTTAGATAACTTAAACTGTTGTAACAGATTATTTTGAGACTTTGTACTTTCTTTAAATATAAATGTTGTAAATGTTATAATCTATTAGAAATGTGAATGAGCAATAAATGTTATATTTTGTGATTGTGAGCATCTTGGTCATGAAAGCGTTCTACCGCCGACTCTACGGCGTAGGCTGGCTTGGACACGCACTCGTATCCCGAAAAGCGGGTGTGGATCGTGACAAGTTTTTATGGTGGCCCGTGCAGGTCAGTCTTCGTAAATTGTGCGAAATTATGGAAGTACCATATTAGTCGTACTGCTGCGAGCCTGCGACTAGGATATACTCATTCACAACTAGGAGTAAGTCAATTTAAGGAGAATGGTTAGGACTAGGAGTCCCTAATTTAATTTCACAGTTGGGTAGTTAAGGCTGCTGAATAGGTCTCATTGAATTCTAAATCCTATTAGATGACTTTCATAGAAGGATGCACTATGGTATTTTGATTCTATTTCTAAGGTGGGTAGATTTGTAACCCATCTTCCCAAAATTTTAAAAATATTTTTTGAATTAAAATATGATTTTTAGAATTTTATAAATATTTAATTAATTATTATTATAGAATGCCTTAGTCATGGTTAAATTTTGGAGTGCCAAATGACTAGAAGTGATGGTACGGATAGTGTAGTGGCGTGCTTTGACTGGTGTATTAGATATAGTAGGAAAGATCGGGCTATAAGTATGTCCGAACTAGGAAACCCAGGCGAAGTTGTGACATGATTCCTATAAATAATTTAATTAGTTATTTGATAATAATACGACTTTTAGAAAGCCCAGTTGTTCCAAACTAGCCCGAACCCAACCCAAGCCCTGGTAGTCATGTAATGAGACCAACGACGTCCATGTAGATATATAGATGTGTATATATATTACTAGTCCATTTTTAGTCTCGTGAATAATTTTTGTAAATTTCATCTTGAATATAATATATGTATTATTGTTATTTAAATTTATATTTTACTCGAAAATAGGATAATCTTCTCTTAGATTGATTTTTGGAATTTTTGGGATTTATTTAGGCTATACATATATACTTGTGTAAATATATATTCATAGTAGGTAGTAGGTAGACATAGTGCTTTATACATATTTTCCTTAATCTTGAATATTAGAATTAAAATTTATCTCCTCTTGTCTTCGTTCTTTATTTTTCCTAATCTTGATTATTTGTGTCTTTCCTAAAACATCGTCACATCGTAAGACCGTATCACCTATATTTTTCCTTTGACCTAAGAAAATATTATTTTTAAAATAATTTTCCACTCAAAAAAAGTTTATATATTAATCTCGAGTTAGTTTTGACTCAATACTTTCCTTTCAATCATTGTAGTGAATATCCGTGAAATAAGGATTAGAAGATTTTTACTCATTTTGACTTCGATCATTATCCTTCCTAATCAATTATTATTATTATTATTATTTTCTTTCAAGAAGCTGATATTATACTTAAAGAACGGATACTTGCACTTTTTCTATCTTTATCAACTTGTATGATATTTTTAAACTCCTTTGATATTCTTGGGGATATATGTAGAAGCATGAAAAAGAATAGAAATTTCTATGTGGCCCAGAATCAATATGAAACTTCATGCGGCTCAAAACCTGGGGAGTTTCATACGGCTCAAAATCCCTTGGAGCTTCATGCGGCTCAGAAAGCTTCATGCGGCTCAGGAAGCTTCATGCGGCCTTATGCGGTTCAAAATCTGCCTATACAGCTGGCCATAATTACTCTGCCATAAAGGCGACAGCTCTGACAGAGATGATGGCTCTGACATAAAGACAAGACATGACATGCTCCTAAAAAGACGAAAAAATCAGCATGATATCTGGCACAGTTCACAAATTCCAAAGACAACTCTTTATGCGGATCGCCTATGCGACCTTCATGCGGCTCAATCATGAGACCGCTCTTATGCGGCTCATTCATGAGACTACTCTCATGCGGCTCAGTCATGAGACCACTCTTATGCGGCTCAGTCATGAGACCACTCTTATGCGGCTCGGTCATGAGACCTCTCTCATGCGACTCAGTCATGAGACCACTCTCATGCGGCTCGGTCATGAGACCTCCCTCATGCGGCTCAGTCATGAGACCACTCTCATGCGGCTCGGTCATGAGACAACTTTCATGTGGCTCGGTCATGAGATACTCTTCATGCGGCCCGGTCATGAGACACTCTTCATGCGACTCGGCTATGGGACAGTCCTTCATGTAGCTCAGCCAGGATGCATCATTTATGTGGTTTGCCACAGAGTAGCAGTTGAGACACGTGGCAGAAATTGACCAAGTTTTAACAGTTCAGATTTAGTGCAACAAACAGATCATGATCAATCTTAACCAATCCCCAACTGCCCACTTCTCGAGGTACAGTTACAAGGATGTGGCCCAAAATTAGCCACGTGGTTGTACACCCTTATTACTCATAAATTCTTATAAATAGCAAGGTGTTATTCCCTTGTACACAGAGACACACAGAGACATACAGAGAGAGAGAGAGTATTTCTTCGCCGGAGCCGAGGTTGCGTTCGATCGTCCAAGGAGTAAGGCAGAGTTGATAGAACTTTTCCGAGCCTCTACCGTCACCCCCAGAATCAAAACTAAACAATTGTACTTAGATTACTTTTCCTAGGTTTTGTTCCTAGGCTCTCTTTTGTACAAGCGAGTTTGTAATTGTGAGTTGAAGTTCAGTCCTCCTATAAAATTGTTTTGTTCTACGACAATCAATGGCAAACACGATGGCGACTCTACTGGGGACTAACTTCTCCATTGCTGAGAAGTTGGTGATGCAATCGGACGCAGCCAAACTCGGCTCCATGCAACAGATGATGGTTGTTCGCTTCAACCAGCAAGCGTTTGAAGAGATGCTCTCCGAGGGGAGCGCTAGCCCCGTCCAGAAGCGAGCCGGCCCAAAGAAGGCCCGCAGGGAGTGGAGGCCCAAAAACGTTGCCCCTCTTCAAGCTCTGGAAGAAGTGTTCTCTACTGCCCAAGATGGAGAAGAAGACTCACATGCGGTCCCACTTCAGGCCGCAGAGGACCCTGCTGTCCCCAAGTTCGACAAAGGAAAACACTACGATGCTGGACTTGCGGGAGCAAATGAAAACTCAATACGGTCCAGGAAGAAGCCGTATAAGGGTGCCAGCCGCATGCAGAAGGCTCATGCGGCCACCAATTCCAGCCGCATGCAGAAGGCTCATGCGGCCACCAATTCCATCCGCATGCAGAAGGCTCATGCGGCCACCAATCCCAGCTCCATATAGAAGGCTCATGTGGCCACCAATCCCAGCCGCATGTAAGATACCTATGCAGCCACCAATCCTAGTCGCAGGGAGATGACCTATGCGACATCCAATCCCAGCCGCCGGCCATCTGCCCTATGCGGCTCGGGTTCAGTCTTCGACCGCCTCTCATGCGGTCCTGACATCAGAAGCTCCAATGAGAATATGCCAGACTCTTCCTACTATGCGCCCTCGGGTGCTAGAGCGAAGAAGTCTAGGACAGCGCGGGCTCGTCGAGCTCAGTCAGCTGTCCCAACCTCTGACCATCAGAGAGTCCCGCTAACTGTTATGCGGGCCTCTGACAGAAAGTTGTACAGAACCGCCCGTGTTCTGCCCCCGGCGGCAAATGGACAAGGTGGTTCCCAAAAGTCTCCCAACAATGATCGAGGGCAAGTGCTTTTACTATCCCCGCATCAGGGAGCAAACATGATACCAACACACTCGTGTGCTCGGTATTCCCGGGCCCACAAAACGAGTGTAAAGGTTGATCGAGATGTACTTGACTTGCGTGATGTGATTCTTCACAAGCGCATGGAAAGAGAAGAAACCTTGGGGTACAAAGAGTACTTCTATGGACATCACTGCACTCAAGTCATTGTCAGCTGCTGCTGTAACAAGACAGCAGTACAAGAGGACCGGCAGTCCGTCTTCCAACGACTGCAGCAGCCAAGACCGGTCCTAGAACGAAGCTCGGGAGACGAGGCGTTTTATTTCGCCTCCTGTAACTCTGCCCGGAAGGTCCCTATCGGCAAAGGAGAGAAGAAAATAAATACCTCTAGCCCGATGATATCAACCAGCATGGCCAAGAAACTCTCATCCAGGGGGTTATCCACAGCCGTCACAGAGGGGGTTTATCAAGGTATCCGCTCAAAGAAGAAAGCCTCATCACTTGGAGATTCGTCATCTACCTCCCTGGGGGTAGTTGGAGCTGGGGGTAGCACTCCTCGGTACATCCACAATAATTTGGTGTTCCAAGAAGATGAACCTGGGGAAACAATCCCCCCAGCAGATAAAATAGAGTCTAACGTCCCTGAAGACGTCCACAAATCCCAAGACGAGGCAACCTCCGATGTAGGGGGCTGGCACCTCCTCCGAGTCTGAACCAGAGGAGAACATTCCCACATACCCCGACGACTTCTCTGTGCAAGGGTATGATTCGGAGGGCACATCTTCTACAGTGCCTTCCACTTCTCCTCACGTGAAGACAGTATTCATGACTGAGAATGATCAAGACAGTCCCAGTGATCGGTAATGCCTCGACACTCTCGAGGCCATACTTCATACTTTGGTTAAGTCGGTAGACGAGATCAATGCGGCCCTACCGGCTCTACAAGTAAGGACACCTGGTCAAACAAGCTTGGGTCCCGCCGCCAATACGGACTCAAACACGATCGTACCAACCCCGGGCGACAATCCACCTGGAGTATCAGCTTCTACTGCTGCAGAAGAAGCCAGGAAGGCAAAAAGAGAAGTCCAGGAGCTCCGGGCAATATTTCACGCCCGAGAAACCTCTCAGGACCTCAGGATACGACAACCGTATCCCGTTGCATGGAGAGATGTCTTCCTTCCTCCACGATACAAACCATTCAACATCAATCCATATGACGGGAAGACCTCTGCGAGCCGGTACATGACCTACTTCGAGGTCACAACAGACTATCTACCGCATGACGACGCCATCCTCACGAGGTTCTTCATTGGGGCATTAGAGGGGGTCGCATTCAACTGGTACCGCAACTTGCCGGATAACTGCATCCATTCCTTCGTCGGCTTCAAACATATGTTCTTGGAGAGGTTCTATGAGGTGGGACAAGATGTGACAATGTCAACCCTCATGGACGTTGTCCAAGGAGAAAAATAGCTGACAAGGAATTACATTGAGCGGTTTTGCCAAACCGCGATAAAATTGCCCTCCGGTAACCCAGACTCTTCTTTAATTGAGATTTGCCAAAAGAGGCTGCTTCCCACAATCAGCCTCTGGATGGGCAAAAGTCAATTTAAAGACTGGAAGACCTTCATCATCAGCGCCACTAGCGCAGAAGTAAAGTTGAAGAAGGCTCGCCAACTAGGGCTACATATCTCGGATGGAGAGGATAAGGGCAAACGCCCTAATACCAACAACAACAACGGCGGTAATTCCTCTAACAACCGAAACACTAAGGGCAAACAGGCTATGGTGGCCGATACAGTCCAGAAGCCTGAGCCAAAGCAAGCAGAGAAGCAGTGGCCTCAGATGACTTACTCCTTCGAAGATAGCCATGTCAAGCCCATCTTTGATATACTTTTGCAAGGAGACAGAATTTAACTCCCTCCGCCAAGACGTGAACCTCGACCTGTAGAGATGGAGAACCCGAAGTACTGTTACTTCCATCGCTACGTCCACCACGCTACTCAAGACTGCTTCCAATTGAAGTGGTACATCCAGAACCTCATTGATTCTAAGGCTTTGGCCATTGATTTCGAGGAGGTAACCGTGGCTGCCAACATGGTGTCAGTACAATTCGGCAGCTTCCCTCCAACGAGGACCTAAGATGGCGTAGTACCCGTCCCCCGGGCAACAATGGAGGTCACTAATCTTCTACCTCCCCGAGACCAGACGACTGGACTGGTGCCCCTCACTACGTCAAGAGGCGAGGTCATGTGGGTCCACCCGGACTTGGTGCCTGAAGTAACTCAGTCAGCATTATCCCCTACCGGCAAGAAGAAGGGTGGGAAGACTAAGTCCTGCCACACAATCTCAACCGGTGTCGAAGAAGCGACAGCTGTCGTTATCCGATCCGGTGTACAATCTCAACCCATATCGGGTAACTCGGCTGAAGAACGTCAGCCGGCCACTGCTGATGCACCAGGACCTTCTCAACCTCCGCCGGCCGATAAGCCTAAGCCAAAGGAGACCCGCTTTGACAAGCCGCTCCGTAAAGACGTACCTCAGGGGCTGGAGAGCCCTTACAATTTTAACATTCTGGCACAATTGGCCAACACACCAGCCAAATTTTCATTATATGAGCTCTTGAGGCTCTCCAAGGATGTTTGTGTCGCACTGAGCGAAGCACTCCAGAATGCCGACACATATTTGGCTCAGGTCAAGCTTACAGGGGAGAGCTCACCAGCAGATCTCTAGGACAGCGCTTGTACAGGTGCAATGCCCAACATTATGTTCACTCCGCAGGATATGCTAATCAAGACCAACCTGCATGATCGCCCTCTGTATTACACTGGATACATCGACGACATCAAGGTGGATCGGATGCACATTGATCCCGGTTCTTCAATAAGCATCATTCCGAAGAGCTTGCTTCACCTCCTACGCATCCCTATGCACCGGCTGACACCTACCAGCACCGCCATCAGCGGTTTCAATTCTGGGAGAAGCTATCCTATTGGGAAGATTCGTCTGAAATGCCAAATTGGCGACCTTCAGTCGGAAGTGACTTGATATGTCATAGACGCGGATACGTCCTACAACATTCTCCTGGGGCGTCCGTGGATACATGATTATATGATCGTGTCTTCCACATTGTACCAGTGCTTCAAATATGTCGACAAGTACGGATTCATAAAGACAGAATTCACCGACATCGATCCCTTCAAAGGGGTTGAATCCTACTATTCTGATTCTTGCTTGTACAAGAAATCCAAAAGGCACCTGATCAAAGAGGATGCTCAAGAGCAGACGGAGGCTACAATGGGATCAGAAGAACCTCTGAAGATCTACCTCCAGCCCTGCAAACCAGGCAGAACTGTACCTCTTGTAGCCACTCTGCATAAAGAAGCAACTAGTCTCCCTGTGCTCACTGCACAAAAGGAGCAGATGGTTATCCTACTGCCAAGGTCTGGCCAAGGGCCGAAACCCACTGTGGAGCCGCTGACAATCAAACTGCCAAGAGTCGGCCACCAACAATCAGAAGAGATCAATCCTTCTGTTAAGCCGATGACCATTCATCGTCCCAGGACAAGTCGACAACCGAGCGCTAAGCCAGGGACTGCTAGTGAGCCAACGACTCCACGGCCAGCATCAAGCGCTAAGCCAGGGACCGCTAGTGCGCCAACGACCCCACGTTCAACACCACCAGTGGGACCCTTAACAATAAAGCTGCCCAGGTCATCCTCCCAATCTTCATTAATGCAGGGGGTGGCTGAAGAGGAGTTAGAGCTAGTCAAGTATGTGGTTGTACACACTGATGTTCCTTCTGCTGATGATGTAATCCTACTAGAAAAGATACCTTATTTTATCAATAAAGGGCTATCTTTGAACTACCTCGAGCTTAACAAGCTCCGTATAATATATGCTATGGAACACGGTATAGGCACCAACTTACACACACAAGTGACGAATGTCTATACCACGAACCAACTTACTCCCGTGGAAGGCGCTTGCTTCATAGTCGTGGAAGAAGATCACCCAATCATCTTCGGCCGAAAGAATGGTCAACAGTCCTTCAGGCCAGAGGAAGTCGACCTCGAACCCGACACCGGGAGACTGCCTCTTTATCTATATAGCTCTCGCTCCAAGTACCTCATGCAAAAACAGGGGTATGATATGGAAACTATGCCAGGCTTGAACTATGGCACCGGCCGGCGATTACCCTTACAATTGCCAGTCTCGGCTGGAAAATCACGAGATTATTACAACAAGACCAGGTGTGGTCTAGGCTATGTTACGCCTGCAACAACTCCAGAGAGCTCGGATGAGGACTGCGAATGGCATTCACATTCGACTGGATCACCCACTTCCGATTCGGATGTCAACATCGGGGACGTATTCAGGCAAGCTTGGTCTGTCAACATGGCATTTGCTGACGCCTACGAAGAAGACGAAGACATACCCGAACTTCTCGAGTTAGAGCCTTGGGTCCAACAGCTAGATGCGCAATAGGAGAAGCGTTTCGAACGAAAAGATCCCCCTACCGAAGATGATGCAAGTTGACCTCGGTGACGAATGCTCTTCAAAGCCAATCTTCGTCAGCAAAAGCCTGACAGACGAAGAGCGGGAGTCGCTATTGCAACTCATCAAAGAGTACATTGACGTGTTCGCTTGGAGCTATAAAGACATGCCAAGGCTAAAGCCCGAGGTTGCACTCCATAAGCTCAACATTCATCCGGACACAAAGCCGGTCAAGCAACAGCAACGACGATTCCTCCCGGATATCATGAAGTCTATCAAAGCTGAGGTCAACAAACTAATAGCCAGCGGCTTCATTCGTGAGGAACAACATCCCGACTGGGTCGCCAACATAGTACCGGTCCTCAAGAAGAATGGAAAGATCCGAATTTGCATCGACTTCCGGAATCTGAACGAAGCATGTCCTAAAGATGAGTTCCCTCTTCCTATTACAGACATAATGATTGACAACACATGTGGCTTTGAGTGCATGTCGTTCATGGATGGCTTCTCAGGATACAACCAAATCAAGATGTTTCATGACGATGAAAAGCATACATTATTTCGAACGCCAATTGGTGTGTATTGCTACACTGTCTTGCCCTTTGGTTTAAAGAATACCGGCACCACATATCAACGAGCTATGAGTGTCATCTTCAGAGATCACTTGCGTAAGACAGTAGAATGTTATATCGACGACATCGCCGTCAAAATCTGCTCTAAGGAAGATCATCTGCAAGATCTGAGGACAGTATTCGACCTGATGCGAGCACACAACTTGAAGATGAATCCTATCAAATCCTTTTTGGGCGTATCCAGTGGAAAATTCTAGGGTTTTATCATTACCGCCCAGGGAATCCATATAGACCCTGAGAAGACGAAGGCAATCATGAAGATGGGTCCTCCGAGAAATCTCAGAAAAATCAGAGGCCTTTAAGGGCGATGTCAACCATTCACACACCTCATGAAGAAAGACGTCTCCTTTGTATGGGATGAAGAGTGCCAACGTGCCTTCGATATCATTAAAGAATATCTATCGAACCCTCCAGTCCTGGTGGCCCCGGTTGCTGAAAAGCCATTTTTGCTTTATGTACGAGTGATTGAGCATTCTCTCGGTGCTCTACTAGCACAAAACAATAATGCGGGGCATGAACAAGCTATCTATTATCTCAGCCGAATGATGATAGGGCCCGAGCATAGATACACCACTGTGGAAAAGGAATGTCTCGCTTTGGTGTTCGCTATTAAGAAGACGCGACACTATGTTACAGGACAGACCATCTATGTTATATCAAGAGTCAATCCCCTTAGGGTCCTCATGAGCAAACCAAGTGCACTCAGCTCTCGCCTTGCTACCTGGGCGATATTATTGTCCCCCTACCACATGATCTTCATCCCGTAGAAGGCTGTTAAAGGTTAAGCTTTGGCAGACTTTTTAGCGGCCCATCCAGGTTCAAAGTCAACCAGAATATATGAAGAGATCCCAGACGAGGTCGCCAATTCAAATATGGCTTCCCATGATACTATCTGGCGAATGTTCTTCGATGGTGCTTTAAGAACCAGGCCCAAGGGCAACATCGTCGTTGGGGTCGGAGTGATACTGATTTCTCCCTCTGGCTTGGTGATCAATCAGGCATATTCACTCACGGAACCTTGTTCAAACAACGTGGCCGAATACAACGCCTTGGTTATCCGCCTCCGACTTGTAAAGGAGCTGGGGGTAGAGTACCTGGAAGCATATGGCGATTCACAGTTAATCGTCAATCAGATCCAGGGTTCATATGAAGTTCGCCATGAAGACATGATCCTCTATCATCAGATAGCAATCGCCATCATCACGTCCTTGAAAGGGTTCTTCATAGAACCTATTCCAAGACTCCGGAATATTGAAGTCGATGCCCTAGCAGGACTTGTCTCTTCTCTGGCGGTTCCAAATCATACTCATCATTTGGTGGACGTAATAGGCCATGAATTAGTTTGTCCTAAGAACAACATGCAATTTGCTGTGAGTTACTCTACCCTGGCGGTCGACGAAACACGGGACTGGAGACTTCCGTTTATTGACTTCGTAGTCTACGGCATCTTGCCGGAGAATTTGAAAGAAGCCACTTCTATCAGAAGACGTTCTCTCAGATTCTTCTACGATACAGAGACAAAAATACTGTATCGGCGATCCTATGATGGGTTGCTGCTCCGGTGTTTGTCAAATACAGAAGCCAAAGAAGTCGTACGCGAAGCTCACAATGGCGTTTGTGGGGCCCATCAACCTGGCCCGAAATTGCAAGACCGTCTTTACCGTATGGGATATTACTGGCCTACGATGGTGGCAGATGCGATGGATTATGCAAGAAAATATAAAGCTTGTCAGGTCCACGCAGATTTTATACATCAAACATCCGAATTTCTACATCCGACGGTGGCATCCTGGCTATTTGAGGTATGGGGAATGGATATCATCGGTTCAATCACCCCGCCTTCGTCCAGAGGACACCGTTTTATACTGGCAATTACGGACTACTTCTCCAAATGGGCGAAAGCTGTTCCGCTTGCAGAAGTCAAGACATCAAACGTGATCAACTTTGTCAAGCATCACGTCATCTATCGCTTTAGACTGCCTCGAAGGATCATCCACGACAATGGTCCGCAGTTCGCGAGCCATGCCTTCTATCGGTTTTGCGACAAATACCGAATTCAGAATGTTGCTTCAACACCATACAACCCGGCGGCTAATGGTTTGGCTGAAGCATTCAACAAAACTGTAATCAAGCTTCTCAAGAAGTTTGTGTCCTCAAACAAATACGACTAGAATGAAAAGCTTAGCAAATGCTTATGGGCGTACCGTACTACAGTCCGGACAGCCACTGGGAACACACCATTCTCTCTGGTATACAGAAGTGAGGCAGTTCTCCCATTGGAGACTCAAATCCCCTCGCTCCGCGTCGCCCTCACTTACCAATTGACGACGGATGATAATTACCATCGTCGGCTACAAGAGTTCGAGGCCTTAGATGAGAAGCGCCTGCTAGCTCAACAACGAATCGAGCTTTATCAAGCACGCATCTCTGGAGCCTTCAACAAGAAGGTCAAGCTGAGAATATTCCAAGTATGCGATCTCGTCTTGGCAGTACGGAGGCCGATGGTTATGACTCACAAAACTGCCGGCAAGTTCCAGCTAAAGTGGGAAGGCCCATTTTTCATCGAGGCTGTATTCTCCAATGGTGCATACAGTCTCGCAAAGCAAAACGGAGACTTGCTCATGATATCCATCAACGGCAAGTTTCTGAAGAAATATTATGTCTAAACGACATCCGCCGAATCAACCGGATTGTTGAGTTATGTACCCTTAAGTACCACTGAACCTACACTCTGGTCATTCCAAATGAATCCATATCGCATCTTCTGGGTAGTGAGTCATGTATGATCATACCTCTGAACTTTCTCCCTAAAAGAGCATCTTCCTCATAATCTATTATACGCGCTTTCAGCGCATAAAAAAGGGTAACAGGTCCTCAAAATTCCTGAAACAACCACATCGATGTCACATCTGAGTTGTTTCTCTTCCATCACAAACAAATCACCCCTTACGTAGAACTTCCACGTCCTCATTACCTCTGAGTAGGAAGACTCCGTTGTAAAACTCTCATATTTACCACGTCCTCTTTACCTCTGAGTAAGTATGTTGGTTTTCTCTCGACTTATTATCCGTACCCAAAACCAGGGTACGCCAAGGATAATAGGCCCACAAATGTCCACAGTTGACCACAAATGTCCATAGTTGACCACAAATGTCCACAATTGACCACAAATGCCCGCAGCTGACCACAAATGATGTACTCGGTCCTCTAGTACATGTGCCTCTTTTCTCACCATCACCTGCCTCTGGAACCTAGCTGTTCTATGGCATTCTTTCGCCCAATACCAAGAACTTCCATGTCCGCCTTAGCACGGAGTTGTTATAGGTATCTCTATCAAACTTATTATCCATACCTAAAACCAAGGTATACCAAGGGTAATAGGACCACATAAAGTCCCCCAGTGGGGCAAATATCATAATACCAAAGATACGGTACAAGCACAACAGATAAAAGATGATGTAAACATAGTCATTCATTTAAAATCAAGAGTACTACATTTTCTGGGACCACGTCCCTGTTAAAAAATAGAGGAACATAATAATAAAAGAAAGAAAAAGCCGATCATGGTTCGGTGACACACAATTCTCGGAGCCGGTCCTTCAGTTTGGCCGTCGACCGCTCAATCCTCAGCTTGGCCCGGCGCTCAGCCTCCTGAGTCAACCTCTCTGCATCCTCTAGATGCGCATGTGCCTGCCAACCGTCTTCAAGTTTCCTCAGTGCACGCTCCAAGGCATCAGAGGTTCGGGTGACCTGGTCGGTCTTCCAGAGAATTAGCTCCTTATCTTTGCGGGAAGCCTAGAGCTCAGATTCTAAGGAAGCCAATTTCCTCTGAAGCTGGAGGATCTGCTCGTTGGTATCGGCTATCCCACAAGAGGCGGCCTCTTCCCGAGCGATACAATCCTCTCCTCTGTGTCTTAGCTGATCATACTTCAGAGACAGATCATGGAGGTCCTTCATTAGAGCAGGCTTGGACGTATCCCGTACCGTCCTTACCTTTTCTATGGCTGTTATAAGGAAGGCACGCTCGTGATCTATTGCTAAGACGGATCGACTTGCCGTAATCCTTGAAACTGAGCCACCAGCTGATCAGCTTCTACTAATTTGGGCTCCAGGAGCTTGACCATCCCTGCCCCGCTGGGGAGTGTTCTGAGGAGTTCAATCTGACCACGGGCACATTGACGAGCCAATGCGAAAGATGTCCCCCTCTCCAGGGTAGCCTCGACCCCTCATTTCAGATGGCAGTAAAAACTATCAACCACGTCCTTTGACGATTCATCCAGAACTTCCAAAAAAGACGGTGTCAAAGGAAGAGTAGCTGGCAGAGTTGAAGACGGTCGTGAAGAAGATGCACCAGAACTTGATGCCCCTATCACTTGGGAAACAAGTTCTGAGTGTTAGGATGCCTGAATAACATCTATCTCCTCCTCCGCGGCCCGAAGGATCCGGAGACTCGGCAGGGCAGAAAGGTCAACCTCCGGTGTTGGAGCCACATGAACCAAGGGGGGTGCAGGGACCATTTCTCCCTGCCCCGGCAGTTCTACTACGTCTCCTCCTGAACTTGATCCGGCAAGAGGTCCCTCGGTATGAGTTGGAGGAGGAGGAGGCATACTTTCTTCCACCTGATCCCCTCTGGCGACTTTCCCCCTCCCCCGATGATGTCCGCTGTCGGCGGCGAAGGAGCAGGACCTGTATGTCCGGATCAACCATCGATCAACTTAACCCGAAGGATATGAAGATAGAGCAAATGAACCTCCTCACTAGTCAAGACATGACTTAGCTTACCAGGGGAGGGTTGCTGAAGCTGAGGCTCACTCACAGCCACCGTATCCTCTTCGACGGCGATACTTGAGCCGATTACAGCTGCTTCCTCTGCCCCAGCCGCCCCGGAGGTGGATACAACTGGATCGGCATCAACTGGCTGAGGTTCAACAACCTCGGGGATTGGTTCAATAGAACCCACATCGCCCCGGGTTGAGATGTCAGCAGCAGGAGGAACCTCAGCCGTCACCGGGATGACCCTGGTGGAAGTAAGCTCGGCTGTCATAGCACTAATTAAGGCGGCTAGAGCAACGTCAACCTCAGAGGCGGTAGCTGGCTCTGAGGAGTTCACTTCTCCCGACGCCTACAAAGAAAAGAAAAATGATCAGATTATTTCAGAAAAGAAGAACAAAAAAGAGGATCGTAATTCGATTCACCTCCGAAACGGCGTCAATATCCTCATTTCTCTTCCTAATGATCGGCCTGCGAGGCTTGACCGCAGCCCATTTTCGGGAGTAAGTCATGCCGCCAGCAGAGGGTGCATGCCTGCTACGTTTTTGGGAAGGACTAGGCGTAACAGTGGGCTGACCTACCACCAAATCATCCGCAGGAGGAGGAGGCAAGTAATCAGGGTCATCCTCTTCGTCCACATTGGTAGACTCCGAGTCAGATACATCAACTGTCCTCCCCTTCTTGATCCTTGGCTTCTCCTCTAAGACAGTACCAACAATGAAGCTGGTACTTGGGTCAAAATCTCTTGGGGGCTTATTCGCCATAACATGGTACAAGGCTGCCATGTATAAAATATGTCCCGACTCGTTAGCATCGGGAACAGAGAAGGTGGCACGGGTGTGAACCGTGCTATAGTAGTGCCAAGCCCGGATGCCGTCAAGGACGCTACCCTCAAAACTCAGGCAGGAGCTGGGATTGTCCAAGAACATCTGACTGTACCCAAATTGCCGGAAGAATCGGCTGGATAAGTAAGGCTCCAAAAAGACGCAATTACGGTTGTGATACACCATATGTGCAGGACGAATGTTCTGCAACCAGAGGAGCATCTTCTCGGGCAAGAATTTGGGAGACACAGCACCATCAAGATGTACGGCGCATACTTCTTCATCGGTAAAATGAGGAACAGACACAAAAAAAGAGTATCTGTCCACTCGCGTCAGCGCCATTCGACAGGCGGGCATGGTGGTATATTCCTAGGGCATGTGGCGGTACTGATAGATGAAGGCATCATCATTAGTCACGTCATCCTTGGGGCCAGGCCTCATCAAAGACTGGTAATGCATTAACAGCCACCCCATCAGATAATGGTAGGGCAGCTCGATTCGTTCAAAGTCTTTCGCCGTATCGCGAGTGATGACTTTGGACGGGAAGGCGCGGAGGCCACGATATATGCTGCATCCCATGGCAGGGAGAAGAGCTAGTCTGGCCCCAAAGACTAGCTTCACCGCATGGAGGATCAGTTTATGGCTGATTCGCTTAATAGCACCAACCCCTCCTGAAACTACACAGTTCTGCAGCCACACCATCAGAAATCTCGCCAGGAGAGCCTTTTCAGATATCTTCTAGGTATCCTGATAAAAGTAATTAAATGAGTCAGTTTGGCTCCCAAATCTGTCACCCGTGGTTTTTACCCTCTTGGCAGTCGACACCTGGTTCTGCACCTCCTCACGGGTTCGAGGATGTCGGGGGGAACCCGGCCTGAGGCGCCTAGCTCAAAAAGATAGCTGAGTCAAGTCTTGGTATGAGAAAGGTTCCCTTCCGAGCTATCGTTCTTCTTCTTTGATATCTGTTGGCACGTACTATGGTGACATAGTAGTTCCCGGTAAACAGACACAAAGCCTGGGAATCGTTGCTCCAATTCCTCGAATTCTTCGTTCGTAGGGGTATACGTTTCAAAAACTTCATCTCCCCAGGGCAGCTTAGAGACTTCACGCATCTCGTGGAGAGCGAGCCCCATCTCCCCTTCCGGTGTAAAGAAGGTCCTTGTTCGGCGGTTGTACATCTCAAGAAGAGCCATGAACAGCTTCTTGTTTATGGGCAGATCATAACAGGTGCCCCGAATGGCATGATACATGCCAATCTCGAGCAGGAGATCCTTGTATGTTCGTAAGATCCACGAGGTCAAGTTGATCCATGAAGGGGTGGGGTTCATCCAGTTCATCAGTGCCAACCGACCAATAGGATAGGACCCCTTCTGAGCAAGCTGGTTCATGAAAGTGTCAGCTTGGGAGAACCAAAAGTTGGGACCCTGCACATTTATGAAGCTGTCCGGGGCCAACCCCATCACAGAGTGGCTGATCTGTAGCTTGCTTGCAACTACCGACCATGATGTTTTATTATAGTAAATGTCGCCCACGAACATCCCCTGCTGGCTCATAGTTAGGGAGTCAGCCATTTTTCTGTCCATCGGCAGTATATTGAACCAAGACAGCAGAAAATGACGCTCCATCTAAGGAATGTGGATCGCCATCCCGTTGGAAGAAAAACTCCAACTTTCAGAGATATCTAGAACGTTCGGGTTCTTTACAGTCAGAGCATCCCCAAAGAGGAACGAGGGTTTCAGATGTGTGCCCCCTAATTTTCCCGAGTTCATCATACCCGAGAGAAAGAAGAAGGATTGGTTCCTGATATCCCTCAGCCTCTCCTCAGGTTGATCTTTGGTGATTTGGGCCGACACATAATCGACCACATGGTCGAACCTCACACCCACAGCAGACTGAGCTTGACCCACCAAAAGTTCCCTTGAAGGATTGACCGGCAACTTCACTGGAAAAAAAAACACAAAAGAAAGAAGTCAGGAGATAGTCAGAGAAAAAACCACTTAATGTCTTCTGAGCTTATGCGGCTCTGTTCGGTGGGTCTTCATGCGGTCCAGTTCATAAGGTGCTTATGCGGTCATGAGACAACTCTCATGCGGCTTGGTCATGAAGCAACTCTCATGCGGCTCGATCATGAAGCAACTCTCAGGCGGCTCGGTCATGAGACAACACTCATACGGCTCGGTCATGAAGCAACTCTCATGCGGCTCGGTCATGAAGCAACTCTCATGCGGCTCGGTCATGAAGCAACCCTCATGTGGCTCGGTCATGAAGCAACTCTCATGCGGCTCGGCCATGAAGCATCTTTCATGCGGCTCAGTCATAAGACATTTTTCATGCGGCTCGGACATGAAGCATACCCCAAGCGGCTCAGTCATGAGACGTTTATGCGGCCCATACGGCACAGCTTATGCGGCTTCATCATACTGAACTCGAGCAGTCTAATGAAGATGAAAACCGTATTAACTATGCCGAAGCATGATAAGAAACGGCTCGCACATAAAACATGCGACATAGCCATTGTGGTTAGGGTTTGAAGTCATGCAGTCTCTTCCCAACGCTCTTACCATCAATAGAGGGATGAACGTCAGGGTGAATCAAACTCGTCGGTTCGACGAGGAGGCAAGTCCTTTGCCCTTCGCTGCAGCACTGGAGGAGGCCTTGGGAGCCATTGATGATCGAGAAAGGAGAAGAAACGACGGCTAGGGCAATAGAAAGATTGAAGAATGAAGTAAGTAAAGAACCCCTCTCTTCAAAACTGCTCGTATTTATAGGCTGTCAGAGGCGTGTGAACCGATAGACACCGCTTCGAATTTTGTGCTACCTAAAAGATAAAACCGACTCTTAGGATTCTATCCCCTTTCATGCAAAAGACTGCCCCGAATCATCAAAGCAAATCTAAAATATAATGCTGACTCTTGGGATCCTATCCAAAAGACGGCTTTAAATTATCAAAGAACCATTAATAAGACGCCTACGTGGCACGAGACCATTATGCGGCCAGAGAAGCCTATGCGGCATGAAGAGCTTATGCGGACATACCCATGCTTCTCATTCAAAGTATTTCAATTTTACAAATTAAAAACTTTGAAGGGGGTCTTGTAGAAGCATGGAAAAGAATAGGAATTTCTATGTGGCCCAGAATCAATATGAAACTTCATACGGCTCAAAACCTGGAGAGTTTCATGCGGCTCAAAATCCCTGGGAGCTTCATGCGGCTCAGAAAGCTTCATGCGGCTCAGGAAGCTTCATGCGGCCTTATGCGGTTCAAAATCTACCTATACAGCTGGCCATAATTACTCTGACAAAAAGGCGACAGCTCTGACAGAGATGATGGCTCTGACATAAAGACAAGATATGATATGCTCCTAAAAAGACGAGAAAATCAGCATGATATCTGGCACAGTTCACAAATTCCAAAGACAACTCTTTATGCGGATTGCCTATACGACCTTCATGCGGCTCAGTCATGAGACCGCTCTCATACGGCTCAGTCATGAGACCACTCTTATGCGGCTCAGTCATGAGACCACTCTTATGCGGCTCGGTCATGAGACCTCTCTCATGCGGCTCAGTCATGAGACCACTCCCATGCGGCTCGGTCATGAGACCTCCCTCATGCGGCTCAGTCATGAGACCACTCTCATGCAGCTCGGTCATGAGACAACTTTCATGCGGCCCGGTCATGAGTCACTCTTCATGCGGCTCGGCTATGGGACAGTCCTTCATGCGGTTCGCCACAGAGTAGCAGTTGAGACACGTGGCAGAAATTGACCAAGTCTTAACAGTTCGGATTTAGTGTAACAAACAGTTCATGATCAATCTTAACCAATCCCCAACTGTCCACTTCTCGGGGTACAGTTACAAGGATGTGGCCCAAAATTAGCCACGTGGCTGTACACCCCCATTACTCATAAATTCCTATAAATAGAAAGGTGTTATTCCCTTGTACACAGAGACACACAGAGACATACAGAGAGAGAGAGTATTTCTTCGCCGGAGCCGAGGTTGCGTTCGATCGTCCAAAGAGTAAGGCAGAGTTGATAGCACTTTCCCGAGCCTCTACCGTCACCCCCCAGAATCAAAACTAAACAATTGTACTTAGATTCCTTTTCCTAGGTTTTGTTCCTAGGCTCTCTTTTGTACAAACGAGTTTGTAATTGTGAGTTAAAGTTCAGTCCTCCTATAAAATTATTCTGTTCTATGACAATTAATGGCAAACAATATAGTTGGAATAATTTTGATTACCTGCGATGACAAGACAGCAGTGCACTGTCGTCACTTACTTGAATTATCGAGACTGCGGGTTCACTGCAGCCAGCAGCGCACTGGCGTGGCATGACCCATAAGTTGAAATAATTTCAAGTAAGCGTGGGTGATTGAACATTATTAAAATTATGTCTTGGTCGCCCTATTTCATCCTTGAGTTGTTATGTCAAGATTAGATAGAGTTCATAGGGTATTCGTTACCGCAACATTGCTTGAGTTATGGAACCAAGGGTTTAATGCAGCTAGTTGTACACTAGCGAGGCATAAATTCTCGATAAAGTGACTTTGATTATGTTTACGAGTTTCGAATACCATAGAGACTACGTCTTTTATTGACATATAACTATTAAGTTTTCAAATTGATTTGTGCTTTATTCCTAGTCACAATCTTCTCAATAAACCGATAGTTCTCCCTTTCTTTCTTATCCTTCTATTTTTTTTTCAAATTGTCATCTTTTAATGTAATTTCGACTAGACTCCTAAACTTATCTAGATTTTGATTCTAAACTCGTGCCTAAATAATTGTGGATAAATATTTTAAGTATATCGAAACGATTTTGGATTTAATCATCCTTGAATAATTTCGATCATGACCAGACTCCTTTTATTAAATTTTGATCGAGTCAATTCGTATCCTTTCCTAGGTTTTGATTCTATAATCATGCCTAAACAGTTTTTCTCAACTAATTGATCGTTCCTAAACAAATTTGATCACGACTAAACTATCTTGACTATAATCATAATCGTGCTTATATTTCAAATCAATCATTGCTAATGTTATATTTTCATTCCATTTTGATCATGACTATTTTGATCTTGTTCATGCTCGTGCCAACTTTCTAATTTTATCATGCATGGATGACTTGCAAGATTAACCTTGATCGTGACTGTATTTTAACTTATATCTAAGGGATTATATATAGCCTTGTTTAGATTTCATCTAGAACCTTGATCATTCTTTAGAAATTCGGTCGCAACTAGACCATGTTGACTATAATTGGATCATGCCAAATCATTTTAATTTAGATCATTCCTAAACATTTTCGGTCATCGACTAGATCATTTTGACCAAAGGTTGATCGTGCCAAATCACATTTTTTTTCTTTTATTTATTTTATTAATTTTAGCCGCAATTATGCGTGACTAATTTGATCATGAATCGTATCGTTCTCTTGACCATACCAGTTGTCATGCTTAGTCATATCTAACGGTTCACTTTGAAATTTGAGGACGAATTTATTTTTAAGGTGGGTAGATTTGTAAGCCCACTTCCTAATTTGTTTATTATTATTATTTATTTTATTTCAATTTTAAATATTTACTTCATTTTCGTATTCAAGTGTTAAATCGTCCTTGAAACATATAAACATTATTTTCGCGAATATTTTGTTTTACTTGTTTTTCCAAAATTTGTTAACAATCATGATTTGAGAGTATTACTTGGTTTTAATAAAAAATATTTATTTTCTCTTTTTCTGTATTACAAAATGTTTGATTACCTTAGACTTTCAAAAGGTTCTAATGAATTCTTAGACTTATAAATTTTATAAACAAAAGAATTTGTTAATTTATTTTCAAGTGTGGTTTTGAACATCTTAGATTGCCATGATAATCGATTATTATGCTAATTTTCTAGTTCAAATTGCCATGATAATCGATTATTAGAATTATTTAAGTTTATGGATGATATGGATTACCTTATAAATATTAGATGTTACTCTAAAACTATTAGGTTGATCCTTTCTTTGAAAGGGATTTAAATTATATGAATTGAATATTTGATAATATTAAATTAGATTTAAATAATTCTTGTAAGTCATTATTGACTTAGAGATTTAAATGATTAACTTAAAGGTTATTTTGAATCATTAGATTAAGGTTTAAACTATTGGATAATATCGAATAATGCTTTAAATTATTTTGATGGTATCGAATATTAGTTTAAATACTTATGATGACAACATATTGACTTAGGATTTGACTAATCTAGTTTTAAAGGTTTATTGGATTAAGTTCGAGTAATTTTAAAATACAAGAAGGATTATGCTGAAATCTCTTTGTAATCTCATCCAAATATTTACCATGGGAACGGATAGCAGAAGCATGGCGTATATAAAACATTCCCTCAGATTTTCTACTAAGCATCACCAGAAACCAACGCCAACATCACCCTCCAGCCATCATCCCCCTCGACACCGAGTCACCACAGCTACCACAACACCTAATACAAAGATCCGTGTCCAAGTAACCGTGTCCACCACCACAGAAACCACCGTGTCCGAACCCATGTGTCCGTGGCTTCATTTATTTCCTTATCCAGTTCTTCGCACCAATATAATTCTCGTGTCCGA
>JANAVB010016197.1:40212938-40425438 GCA_029216955.1 Iris pallida | reverse complement strand
CCTAACCATATGGGTAGAGATTTTGTTTAGTACATTTAGTTTGAGGGTATTTTGGTTATCTTGAATTTATTTGAATTTATTATAATTATTTGGAATTTAATATATATTATTCTGAATGGTGTGATTTAATATTATTTAATTGATTGCCATGTGATTGTTATTAGCCCTAACCTAGATTGGACCTAACCTAGATTAGACATAGCTAGTCTTAGTTAGCCTTGGTTAGTATTAGTTAGTATTGGTTAGTTGGTTAAGTCATGACTAGTTAGAATAAACTAGGTTGCAACTTGATTAAAAGGGGACCTAGATTTTGACCATTGAATATACTAGATGGAATGAGAGCCCTTAGATTGATTCCCCAAAACCCTAACCCTAGTATCTATGACCAGCCTAGGGATTCCCCTATCACTATTTAATCCCTCTCAAATTTAGTTGCCTCTTTTATCCATCTCTTCATTTTCTAGAGAACAAGGTTTGTCTCCATTAAAACTCTTCCTATTTTGATCAATATTAATCCTTTTTCATTCAAACTTCTTCCATGGTGACCTAAATCCTATTTTCCTGCTGTTCATGGAGGCCAATCCCAGTTGGAGAGCAATTTGGAGGAGCTAGCTAGCAAGAAGAACCACCCCCTTTTGAAGCTTTTTCATGCAAATTGCACATATAGGTAACTTCCTATTCCTTCCATAGATTTTCGATTTCTTTGCATAAATAGGAAGCCCTAGGTGTCCCCTAGCAGTAGGTATTGGATTTGTGTCGAGTCGTGTTCATTTCGTGTTCGTATCGGACACATATCAGTCCTAGAATCTAGGTGTTTGATGAAATGCTTGAGTGGATTGCATCCACATATTTTCGAAAACTAATTGAACAGTCTTGTAGCCCTTTATGTTTGGATCACGAACCACAAGTTCTGAGCACGAATCTATGCTGTTTTCGTGTTAAAAAGCGATACGGACATGCAGCACGACGCCGCGTGCGGCTGCCCTGCTGTTGGATACGTCGTGTGCACTGTATACGACACATTTGGACAAGATACTTGCTGGACACCTTGGACACATGACTGACACGACACGTATGAAGTTTGAGGAGGAGTTATCGAGTGGGTTGGGAAAAATCCTAATCGAACCCGATTTATACTGTGCTGTGCGCGTTCTGTCGAAGGTTCGGATACCCACTTCGTGTCCAGTCCTGACACGACGAGGACACGAATCAGGGTGTCGACCCTCTAGACATATGTCCCCCCTAACCCTATACATGAGCACGAGATTTGATTCGTGTCGTGTCGTGTCCTAGACTTGCACGAATGCGTACACGACACTGTCAGTGCACAGTTCGTGCCTGTGTGTGTTTTAGTATCGTGGACACAAATGTGTCGACTTGGTTGGACACGAGGTGACCCCATGACACGTACACATGTGCTAGAATAATTACCAACCAATTTCTTGCAATAATTACATGTTTTGATTCATTAATTTCATGTTTCCCAAATTTTCTGATACCGAGAGTTGTATCAGAGTTTACTCTGTACAATATAGGTTTAAATTCATTTTGCTGAGTTAAATTAGATGCTAACATGTTAGTTAGTTGTTGTTTGCATGCTAGATGTAGTCTAGGGTTTGATTCCTTGATTTGTGTTAAATTCGAGCACTGAGTTGGACTGTATGTAAACTGATACTTACCTTCATTTTGTGAATTAATTTCCATTTCCCTTTCTTCAAACTGAATTCAAAATTGTGTATTGACTGGTATATTGAATTGTCATTTTGATTTTATATACGTATTGCTACACATTGGTTTGGGTTGGCTAGTAGTTATATGACACTGTCATTTGATTCATATTTTAACTGTCAATCCTAAGCTGGGATTGATTCCTATTCTAAATACCTGAATTGACATCCCAGTTTCGAACTGAAATTGGAATGATCAAGTGAACTGTTCTTCCTATTTTAACTGTCGAATGGTTCAGTAATTTCAAACTGAGATTTGGTTGTTAAGAAAATGGAGATTGGTTCATTTGCAATTGAACTGAGCCTGAAAACTGAATTTTGTTTTAACCTGAGACACAACAACTGAGATTGGTTAACTGAGAATTATTTGAAGAATTTTTGGTTTGATTTAGTTGATATATTGATTTGGGGTTTTCATTGAACTGTTTTCCTATTCCTGGGACTTAATGTCCATATCATTCACAAATGTACACACTAGAACACCTGAAAACCTGAAATCTGGGAACCATATTTTGTTCACTGTTTTCTTTCCTGTCATTAATTGCAATGACTGAGACACCTATCTAAACTCTATACACACACACATTGTTTGTATGTCCAATACACACACACACAGGGAATTGGGTTCCCTTCTCTATTTTCTGAAAGCTGAATCCTACATTGATACATACCTACACACTCTACACAGGCCCCCCCCTTTCACTCACTCATCACACACATGAGCACAACATGAATCCACTGGTTTTCCTAATTGCACACCCCACTATCCTTCCCTGTTTTTTATTGGCACTAATTCCAGGATATAACATGCCACTGTTTGCATTACCTAGGACTGATTCCTATAGACACTGCTACACATGTACATTGTTCACAGATTTTTCCCATTTCCTATAGCACACCACATATTGAACCCTCATGTATCAAACACACACACATGACACTCTCAACTGAGCTTGTTTAGCCATGTAAACTGAATTCATTGCCCAACATTCCTAAAACTCTAAACTGAACTGTGAAAACTGAGTTTCCTATTGTAAACCTGAAACATGGGTTTGAAGGTTAATGTAGTTTGGATTTAAGGTTGTGTACAAATATATGTAGTTATTGTTTAATTTCAGTGGTTGATATAGGTTTTCATATATCCTCTAATACATGCTCTTAGCTTGAAAATATGAAGTTAGATTCCCTCTTTAAGCTAAAATTTTGATGACAATTACTTAGATTAATTCATGTGCATATGTAATAGTTGCTACTAGGTTCTTTGAACTGTCATGTGATCACCACACCGTTTTGAACTTCCAATGCACTGTTTTCTATTGTCTTACACACTTAGACACATTTCATTTCACCTTGCCATGACACTATACACATTTCCACCCCCTCTATATATACTTTTACTTATAGTTACCTTGTATATATATATATGTATGCATTATATGTGAATGTATATAGGTATAGGAATATACATTAGATGCCATGTATAGTTAGCTAGTATTTGAACCATTCTTGCTATACAGCTTCATGTACACACACACTAACCACATAGCCTCTACATGATGCTAGCTCTTTATCTCTCTATCTCCATATGTATATATATATATATGTGATGAAGGTATGCAAGAATTGTATGTAGCCTAATATATGCCTATAAGTATAATATGTGGATAGCTTATAATGGTTTGTGATTGGTGTGTGATTGCTAGACTAGGCTTGGTTAGGCCTAGTGAGACTTATCAGACTTGTTTGGATTAAGTTTGACCTAGTTGACCTAGTTTAACTAGTCTAGTTGACTAGAGTTGACTTTAGTCTAGTTTGACCTAGACAGCATACAGACGCATCGTAGATTACATTTATCATCTCCTATATACATCTTGACTTGTGTTGCTCTAACTAGGAGTCAGGTACCTCATCTCGGACAGTACATTTACTTCAGACATTCAGATATGAGGCGAGTACATTCTCTGATCATTTCATATCCTGCTTAGAATTATTTTTCTGCATTAAATTACTTTACTTGATACTGTCACGTTGGTCACACGGATTAGTACTATATGGATCCCTTCTTGAGATGTTATCCCTTCAGGGAGCATCGGGTACTACGTGTTCTGTGCGTTTCACTTACATGGCGTATTACTATGCTTCATTGGTTCATTGATCACTTGTGACATATACTCTTATGATCACAGAGTCTTCCTTGAATCCTTATCCCATTTATTGGGTTTCCCAGAATCCCCATTTATGGGACTACTATGTACCACCCTTCGGGGGCCGTTACATAGAATCATAACATAATCTGGCTGGATTCTTATGTATTGATTGGGGGTACGGGGGAGTATAAATAGTCATGTGAACAATTCCAAAGTAGAATAGCCATGTACGCCTCTTTAGTATAGCCATGTGCAAATTAAGCCATTCACATGTCGACTTTGTACTCTAAATCACTAGTCACTGGTAGCTCTCTACTTATAGTAGATATTTCTATTACAGTTCTCTCTCTGTTTACATTATGTACTTCTTTCAGTTCATGTATCTTACTTTACTGCATGATTATATTTTCTAACCTGCTATGATCTGTTGAGATATATTATGCTCGCTCCCGTCCTGACTGGACCTGTTGAAAATTTTACAGAGGATGATGAGGAACCCTGCACCCCTTACTTTGGAGCTTGCCTAGATGACACTCGCGACCTGGACCCCTGGGGAGGTTCAGACAGCTGCTGAGGATGATACCCTTGCATAGTTTAGATAGTCTAGATTGTCTCTCTTTTATGTTAGTTGTTGTTCTTATTTTCAGAGTTGTATATTTTTAAAGATGATAAGACTTGTTATTTCTATTGTACCTCAGTTGAGAATTTTTCTTGTCTATTTTATCGTGCCATATTCTATCTCTAGATTGTGATTGAGTTGTACCTCTGTGTTGGCCTCCTTATGGAGAGTAATCACGTTAGTTCGTTATAGTTCATGACCTAGAACAGCGTTCTACCGCCGACACTGCGGCGTAGGCTGGGCGCTGTTACGTACTCGTACCCTCACGGTGGGTGCGGGTCGTGACACAACCTAACCAAGGCTCACTATGCTAAAATCTGCGTGGAACTCAACCTCGCCACCGAACCACCCAATTTTATTACTTTAGAGCTGGGCAACCTGTAATGCCTGTGGTTCGTATTACGTATCTTGGTATACGTGTACGTATTTTGACTCGTATTGCATGTCTCCCTGCTTGGTTTATTTGGCATTTTCATTGCTTGGTTCACCTTGGGATTGGTTCGGCTTGGCTTGGGTTTGCTTATTTGGTTCATCATGAACCAAGTGGAGAACCCCTACCTACCACCACCATTTCCATTTATTAATCCCAACCACCTTTCTCTCTCTTCATTTAATTTCTCATTACTGTTCTTCCTCTTCTTCTTTCTCACCGAAACCCCCACCGTAGGCAAGTGTAACTTGCTTCATGAAGGAACTCCCGTTTTGTTGTTCCATTTTCTTCTCCTCAAGATTCTAAGCCTCTTTAGTATTTAGTATTTTCAAATTCCATGGCTCATTTCATATAGATCTAAGTTTCTAGTATTTTCGATCTTCTTAGTTTTGATCTACTAAAATAGCTTGTTTTCGAAAATTAAGAGTTCCATGTAGTAGGCCGCATGATTTTGCACAAGTTTGGTTTTGGGATGGACGGATTTCACCAAGTCCTGGCCGAGATGGAGTTTTTGAGCTTTTACGCCTGTTTGAATTTGGCCATATGGAGAAGACATAGTTTTACGCACACGTTTTACGTGCCAGCGTATTGTTCAGCCTTTTACGCTCATGTCTTAACGTGTTCGCGTAGTGCCCCTTTACGCTCACGTATCGCGTGCCAAGCGTACTCGTTTTACGCTGAGCTAATCGATTTTTACGCTCGGGACTCTCCCGCTCGCGTAAAATTGAGCTAGCGTAAAATCCCTAGCTCGAGCCGGCTCTCACGAGCGTAAAGTTTGCCGAGTGTTCCTCGCGTAAAGTTTCCCTCGCGTAAAGCTTGATCGAGAGTTGGCGTGCGTAAACTTACGAGCGTAAAGCTCGGCTAGCGTAAAACCCCACCCACATGTACCCTTGCTCGCGTAGAGCTATCTTACCTTGCTCTTGCTAGCGTAAGCCACTTTACGCTTGAAGGCCCCTTGGTCTAGCGTAGTAGTACGCGCGTAGAAACTTGAGTTCCTGTGGCGTACACCTTTACCCTTTTTATAATTTTACACCCATTTTATATCCTTACGCCTTTTGTCATGAACTTGATAATCATGAATTTATTTAATATGTTTGGAAATGATAATTGAACATGGCATAGTATGACAAGTATACCTGACATGATTATCTCGAATTGCTGTTACGACGGCTAACATGACATGACCTGACAAGAATGATTGACCTGGATATCGTGGACGATTGTGTTTGTACAAATAAACAATTACTGTCTTGCATCATGTCTAGGACGGGGACCCCTGAATACCACGGTCAGGGGCACCTACTGAAATTGACTAAGGCTAATTAACTAGAATAATTCAGTAGACATGAAGAGATTTCACAGCTACAAGCAATCCCGTTATCTAGACGCATTCAGTAGACTTGTAGCCTACCGACGAGTAGGGCACATTTCCAGCACACAGTTACGTATTGCATTCTTCATAAACGGACATTCGACCTAGATAACCGGATGGTCTGCAAGGCTTGTGGCTGTTGGGATAATCTCATTGTATCTTGCTAGTAACTAGGCTTGTGATAACCCTAGTTAATTAAAAGTATCAAGTCGTACTCATTGCTTGGCCGTGATTGATTAGATGGAATTTAGCCCAGCTTAGTCTTGCCCTGATCCTGTGCAAGATTGTTACCTGACGGGATTATTTATGCTTGCCTTAACAATAACGATCGGGGGTCCAGTTCTGTTCAGGCGAAGGGTTACAACTCTGGTCCTTGTTTGGTTTAAGAGTTGTAACCTGGCTCCCGGAGCAGTTATGTGTCCTCTCTTCGTTTATTGTCTTATCGCAACCCCATGCCACGTTCGTCATGTTTTACCTTACCTTAATACCATAACTATTTATGCTTACCTTGACAATAATGATCAGGGGCCAGTTCTGTTCAGGCGAAGGGTTACAACTCCGGTCCTTGTTTGGTTTAAGAGTTGTAACCTGGCTCCCGGAGCAGTTCTGTGTCTTCTCCTCGTTGTTGTCCCATTTGAATCCCATGTCATGCTCGTCCTGTTTTACAAGAATATGACATGACATGGTTACCTATGATTGCCTTAATAATAAAGATCAGTGGCAAGGTTCTGTTCAGGCGAAGGGTTACAACTCCGGTCCTTGTTTGGTTTAAAAGTTGTAACCTGGTTTCCGGAGCAGTTCCTTATCCTCTCTTCGTTTATTGTCTTATTTTTACCCTATGCCAAGACTAATCATGTTTTACTTACCAATAGTATTTGAGACGGGTTTCTATTCAGGCGAAGGGCTGCAACCCCGGTCCTTGTTTTGTTTAAAGGTTGTGACCTGGCTACTTGAATGGTTTTTTCGTACTCAGTTTATTGTTGTTATCTCTATTATTATCAGTTCTTTATTTATTATTTATCTTTAATACTCTATTGTGATATGCTGGTTTTAGCTCCTAAGTGAAGCCTCCTTTGTGGCACTTGCTCTTTCTGGGGTCTGACCCAGCTGGTTTTGTGTGGCCAGATATTGGAGCAGCTCCAGAGGTTCTACCTACCTTCCAGCCAGATGGAGACTACCAGGCGTAACCCTGGCAACGAGTGGGTTTCTTTTGTTCTCCCACTTTATTGTAAATTATTCTTTTGAGGCGTTTAGCCGACGAGCACGTGTTAGCTCGGTTGCACCTTTATTTACTGTCTGCCTACGGGCTGTAACATGATTGACAAATCCTAGTGTTGATCATGTATGACCGAACTCTTGCTAGTCTTGACATTTTGTATGACTAGCTTCATGATCATCCAATATGTAATGTATGGGACGCCTTGCTATTATATATTTGGTGCTCTGACATCTTGTAACTATTATTGCTTGCTTGAGATTGAGACACTAGGCTTGTTCATGACCATAGGAGACTGTTGGCTTGTAGTTAAACCCTCATATAACTAGACAGCCGTGACCATATAGTGAGATGGATTTTGTTTCATTATGCGTAGCTGGCTATGTATGCCTCCGCTCTCCAGTATTCTGGTTCTGGGGCATTACACAACCAGACCCACACTCAACAAGTCCTCTATGACAACCACATTATGTTCTGCAATCATTGCCATCTAAGTGGCCATCTCCCGAAGCACTGCCACCGCCTTTACCCAGAACTCAAGAAAAAATCTACCCGGATAGACAATGAATCGGCTGAGGGGAGAACACCCTCCCCTCCTTCCGCGCCCGAACACGCACACTCGATTCGAATCCAGTGACGGTAAGACAGACCGAAGAGAATCTCCCAGCAAAGGTCTGATTAAAGCTCTGACCCCCTGCAACACCCAAGATCTCACTCTCTCCAACCAATTCGACGTCCTAGATTCGGGAGAAGCAGAACTTCGTACGGAGTCCGGTTGCCCCCTAGCTGATTTAGATCTCACCGTGACGGCGCCCAGCCCCCCTAACACGGAGTTAGCTGAGGAGATCGCTGATAACACCAACGCTGATCAACAACGCCCCACCGAAGACCAAGATGAAGAAGCCCTTACAATCCTCGGGCTAGACCTAGTACGGAGAGGACAACAAGTCCAAGCCGCAGGTTACCCCCTCAACCAAACTATTACTCTGATCGGGAGCGCCAGCGACTCTCTGGTCCTTCCCTCCGAGGATCCCATCCTGGACTCCGCAGGGCAATAGGTCATCATCCCCATGGATCCACACGAGCAACCCTCTAGTGACCCTCCGACCGCGTCTGAGGCAGAGACGTTTGCTGGAGCGTCCACCTCGCGCGGGGACAAGGCCAAGAAAGCTGCTGACGAAAACACAACCATCCAAACCAGATTCGCTACCAAACGGAACAAAAAAACCCTTCCTCAACTTTAATAATGCTAAACATCCTTTCGTGGAGTGTACACGGTCTGGCGAACAAACCCACATTAAGGAGAATCTTCGGCCTTCGAAAAATCCACAAAATCGACATCCTCATTATTTTTGAACCCAAAATCCCTCCCAAAAGATTAAAATCTATCTAGGCCTCCCCACGGCCATAGCAAGCAGAAACGATATTTGGATCCTCTGTACGAAGGAAGTCAAAATTGGGGTCATCCAGGACTCCAGGCAGGCCCTCTCATGCTGGTGGGAACACCCCATGCTCCATGAGCGCACCATCCTATCAGCGGTCCATTGCAGCTGCGATATTGCCGAACGAAAACACCTCTGCAACGACCTCATTGACATCCATCTCCACCACATCAACTCTCCTTGGCTGTGCATCGGGGACTTTAATGCGATCACCAGCAGAGAAGAGAAAATCGGAGGCCGGCCTCCCCCCATATCGGCCGTGCAAGACTTCAACGATTTCATCTTCAACGCTCACCTCACCACCTTACAGTTCACCGGCAACGCCTTCACCTGGTGCAACATGCAGGAAGGCGACTGTCATCAATACTCCCGCCTGGACAGGGCCCTAACTAACGATCGCTGGCACGGTATGGGGATCACTACCAACCTGTCCCATCTTAACTCCTCGGAATCCGACCACGCTCCCCTGCTGGTTGAAATAAAAAACAATACCATTCCATCCAAAAAGAAATTCCAATTCCTCGACTTCTGGACTGATCATCCCCAATTCCTGGGCATAGTCGCGGAAGCATGGAATTGGGATGACTCCCCTAATCCCCTATCGCGGGTGAGAAACAAGCTCTGGGCTACGAGGAAAGCTCTTTCCAATTGGAGCAAACAAGCATACGGGGACATCTTCCAAGCTGTACGGGTTGCGGAGGACGATGTCACCCGCGCCGAAGTCCTCTTCGCGTCGGACCACTCTGCGACGACCAGGACAGCCGTGAACCTTACCAAAGCTATGCTCAAATTTAGACTTACAGTGGAAATCGATTTCTGGAAGCAGAAAGCAAGATTGAAATGGGACAGCGAGGGGGACAAAAACTCGAAATTCTTCCATGCTTGCGTCAATGGCCACAGACAGAAGCTATCGATCCACCGGACGGCTGACGACAACGGGAATATCATTACAAACCATAATAGAATCCAAACGACTGTTGCGGACTTCTACTCCAAATTATTCACAAAAGAAATGGTTCACAATGATAGACCCTTCCTGGACCAAATCCCCCGTCTCATAAACGACGCTGATAATACACTACTGGAGCGTCCCCCGAATGTCCAGAAAGTGAAAGACGCGGTGTGGGCTCTGAACGAGCACAGTGCCCCTGGACCGGACGGCTTCACTGGAGTTTTCTTTCGCACCTGCTGGGACATTATCAAACGGGACATCACCGAGGCGGCTATCGCATTCTTCGAAGGTGCTACTTACCCCAAAGCCATTTCTAGCGCCAACCTCATCCTCATCCCCAAGAAAGAGAACCCGAAGTCCTTTCGGGATTATCGACCCATTAGTCTTTGCACTTTTACCAATAAGATCATATCCAAAATTATCGCATCCAGAATGGCGGGCATTCTTCCCAAGATTATTTCAGATGAGCAAAGCGGCTTTGTGAGCGAGAGAAACATCTAGGACAATATTATGATGGCCCAAGAGTTAATCACCTACATGAAGTTTCCTGCTAGAGGGGGCAACATCGCCGTTAAGATTGACATAGAAAAAGCCTACGATAGACTGGATTGGCAATTTATGATCTGGGTCTTCAGGGCTTTCGGATTCTCGGAAACTTGGATCAACACCGTGTGGAGATCCATAGCAATTCGTGGTTCTCTACAGTCATCAACGGCCAGGTCGGCGGGTTTTCCAAATCAAGTCGTGGCGTTAGACAGGACGACCCTCTTTCTTCCACCATCTTCATCATAGCGGCTGATGCCCTGAGTAGAAACCTTAACCACATGGTCAGTACTCCGAACTTCCAACACTATCACACTTCCATTGGATGTCCAACCATTACCCACCTGGCCTTCGCTGACGATTTACTCATCTTCTCCTCCGGGGACATTGGTGCGGTGGAAGTGGTCCACAACACACTGCAGAGGTACTCCAGATGTTCCGGCCAGAAGATTAACCCCTCCAAGAGCGTCATCTATGCCCACCACAACATCAAGAGAGAACACGCTATCAACCTCTCCCACTTAACATCATTCTCTGTTGCTCATCCCCCGTTCAATTACCTCGGTTGTCCCCTAGCGTACGGGAAATCCAACGCTCGCACTTTTGAGAACTTGATAGCCAGAATCAGAAAGAAACTTGAAGGGTGGCACAACGCCATATTATCATCGGGCGGCAAGATGATCCTCATCAAACATGTGCTCACCTCCATCCCCATCCACACTCTGGCAGCGTGTTCCCCACCCAAGAAGGTTCTGGAATCGATCGAACAGATCTTCTATAACTTCTTCTGGGGACATTGCAACGGTCAAGGCAAGCATCACTGGGCTAGCTGGGACACCATGGCTCAGCCCACCGAGGAAGGGGGCTTGGGTTTTACCATACTAACCCATATTGTCAAATCCTTCTCAATGAAATTGTGGTGGAAGCTCCGTACGAGCCAGAACTTATGGACCAGGTTTATGAAGGCAAGTTACTTTAAACACATCCACCCATCCGTAGCCATATCCAACAGCAGATCCTCAGCAGCCTGGCGCCATATCCTTATCGGCCGTGATCTCGTCGAACCAACGATGTATCTACAACTGGGAACCGGCGAGTCTAACCCATTCCTAGAGCGATGGACCGGTGACAGCTTAATCCCTAATCTCACGGAGACCCCGAGAGATAGCAGAATCAGAGACTTGTGGAACTACTCTACTAACGACTGGAACTGGGATAAAATTCGTGAATGGGCCAGTCATAAAGCGGTAGACAGCATCCGCTAGAATGGAATTACTCTCGGTCATGACGTCGATGCGCTTAGGTGGACGCTTGAAGCATCCGGGGCATTTTCGGTGAGGTCGACGAGGACCGCTGTCCAAGGGATCGGACAGCCGCATCTTCCCATCGCGCACTATTGGCAGACCTGCATCCCCAGGAAGTGGTCCATCCTCATGTGGAGAGTCATTAGCAAGAAACTGCCCACAGACGAGATCCTCAACACCATTGGGATTAGCCTTGCATCAGCCTGCAATTGTTGTCCAGATCGTCAGATGGAGACCATTGACCACATCTTTTGTCATGGGACCATGCCAGGCAATACTTGGAGGATCCTTAATCAGTGCTACAACATAGTGCCGGTCGGCGGACGCTTCCACGATCTGGCGGCCGCTTGGGGTTCCGCATCCCATGGCCACCAGATCGTTGCAGCGGCCGCCACGTGGGTGATCTGGAAAAATTACAACAAGGCGAAATACGAAGGCCACCAATACTCAGCGGATCAGCTCATTCGGGAAGTCTTCCGCCAATGTCGTAAACGGAGCTCTCGATGCTCCCCCAGCCCGACAGCGTTTTGGTCTTCGACCCAACCCTAGCTCTTGTTGGTTGTGCCTTTCTAGCCCCCTTCGTTCATTTTTGGTGGTATACTTGTATAGGCTTGGTTTTTTGCGCCTTGTATACGTGGCTAGGCTTCGAGATTTTGAGCCTTGAGCCTTGTTTAATAAAAGGAGGGGGTTTTATATATATATATATATATATATATATATATATATATATATATATATATATATATATATATATATATATATATATATATATATATTTTTATATATATATATATATATATATATACATACATATATGTACACAATGAAACAAGAATACATACATATATAAGATCAGACAAGAGTATATACACAAATATTGTGCATGCATGGATCCATTTCAACAATGCTTATGAAAATTCCTACATTACATTACACATACAATGAACCCATGAAAACACCACTCTTAATCACATATTCACATTTATACACATTTGTATATATATAAGAAGGTTATATATATATATATATATATACATAATAAAATGAAGAAGGAGGAGAGGAGGATACCTAAGAGGGAGATGGTGGTGAAGGGGGTAGTGGTACTGCCGGCCTAGGGGGGTTGTGGCCGGCAATGGGGGCTGGGGTGGTCGGCCAAGGAGGGAGAGGGGGTGTGGTGGAGGTGGTGAGTGGTGGTGGTTGTGTTGTAGATGAAGAAGGAGGTGGAGAGGAAGTGGTGGTGGTGAAGAAGTGGTGGTGGTGGCTGTGTTGCTTCCGGCCAAAGAGGAGGAGCTACCGCCGGCCTAGGGGGGAGGGGGTGGTTGTGTGGGGGTAGTGAAGGATGGTTGTGGTGGTGAGAACTAGGGGGAGATGGTGGTGGTGAAGGGAGGATGAAGAAGTGAAGATGAAGGAGAGGGTGGTAAAGGAGATGATGAGAATGGAGAGGGAGTGGTGGTCTCGGGTTATAGGGAGGAGGAGAAGTGAGTATTTGAGAGAGAGAGAGAGAGATGAGAGAGAAGAGAGAGAGGACTGAAAGAGAGGGGGGAGTGTTGTTCCTGTCGGGTATGGGGGTGAGGGGTGAGAGAGAGATGGTGATGGTGATGGAAGTGTGTTTTAATATAGGGAGAGAGGGAGAAGTGATGGTGATGTGTGTGTTTTTGAATTATAGGAAGAGAGAGAGAGATTTGATGGCTGTTAGAGAGAGGGGGAATGTGCTGTCGGGTATGGGGGAGAAAGAGAGTGGGGGGTTTTTAATAGAAAGGGGAGTGATGGTGAAGGGATTTTCTTGGGGAGTGTGAGTAATGGTGAGAGTTTTTGTGTTTGGTGTTTGTAGGAGTATAGGATGTTGTGTGTGTGTGTGGGTATGATAAAGGGGAGATGTCATGGTGCTTGGATTGAGTCCCGATGGGTCGGGTTGGGTCACAATTGGGGCTAATTGGGTTCTGGTAATTAAATGACTTAAATTAGCCATTTATAATCATTGATAAATAAATAGTACACGGGGACTCAATTGGATGGGACACTAGTGGCATGTGTGTAGTAGGCTCAAAATGGTCCGTGTCCATAACTTGGGTCGATCAGTTTGGGTCAAAATGGTGTCTCCAGTACAAGTTGGAATTAAATGTGACTCGGTGGGGTAAATCGAGATTGGGTCAAATGTCCAGAAAGTTGTGCGATAAAAATGAAGCACAAAAGGGTGTGTCTGAGTGGGACACGAAAGTCATGGGTGTAGAGCGTCTCGAGTAGGTCGTGCATGACAAGTTGGTTTGAAGAAAATGACTAGCCTTGTGCTCCTAATTTGAAAGTCACGGTAACGTGTCGACAATAATCAAAAATAAAAGTGGAAAATTATAATTACTTAGAAAATCATTTATAAATAAAATAAATTCCTAATTAAATACGATTACTCTAATTAATTCTAATTAAATCTAATTAAATTTCCAGAGGGCTTACAACCTATCCACCTTAGAGAATTTTGTCCTCGAAATTTAAACATATACTATAGCAGCAAGTTAGAAATAACTGAACATAAATGCACGCATACCTAGCCCCATGAAGAGATGGGGAAAACGCTCGCGTATCATCAGGAGTGGCACTTCACCCTGGAGGGCACCAGTCTTATTTGTACCCAAGAAGGACGAAATTATCTGAATGTGCATAGACTACCTTGCGTTGAACAACATCACCATCAAGAATAAGTACCCTCTGCCCAGGATTGACAATCTCTTCGACCAGTTGAGCGGAGCGAAGGTGTTTTCGAAGATTGATCTCAGGTCCGAATATCACCAAGTCAAAGTAAGGAAAGAAGACATTCCAAAGACAGTATTCAACACCAAATATGGACAATATGAGTTCTTGGTCATGCCCTTTGGTCTTACGAATGCCCTAGCAGTGTTCATGAACCTCATGAACAAGGTCTTCCATAAGTACCTGGACCAGTTTGTCGTTGTCTTTATCGCTGACATTCTGATCTATTCGAAGACCAAAGAAGAACATGAGCAGCACTTGCGGATAATCTTGGAGACATTAAAAAAGAAGAAGCTATATGGGAAGCTGTCCAAGTGTGAGTTCTTCTTAGACAATGTGAACTTTCTCGGCCATGTTGTCACAGGAGAAGGCATATCAGTGGATTCCAAGAAGATAGCTGTTATTGAGTCATAGAGGACGCCAAGTTCAGTTGCAGAAATCAGAAGCTTCTTGGGTTTAGCTTGATATTACAGGAAGTTCGTGAAGGACTTCGCAAGGATTGTTGAGCCCATGACAAAGCTAACCAGGAAGAATAAAGAATTCGTCTAAACCAAGGCATGCCAGGCATCATTTGAAGAACTGAAGAGAAGGTTGACATCATCACCAATCTTGTCGCTACCCTCAGGATCAGGTGAATTTTCCATCTATAGCAACACTTCCGATAAGGGATTGAGATGTGTACTACAGCAGCATGGAAAGGTAATTGCTTATGCTTTTCGACAGTTACGGACCCATGAGAAAAACTACCCGTCGCATGATCTGAGCTAGCAGCGATCATCTTCGCCTTGAAGCTCTGGAAGCACTAACTATATGCTGAAAGAGTAGAGATATACACAGACCATAAAAGTCTCAAGTATGTCTTTACACAGAAGGAGCTCAACATGCGCCAGAGGCAATGGCTGGAGCTTATGAAGGACTTCAACGTCAACTTGTAGTACCATCCGGATAAGACTAACGTAGTTGCTGATGTGCTTAGTCGGTACGCGATGGCTATGTTTCTGACAAGGACTGGCATCTACTAGAAGACGTGGAGAAGCTTGGTCTAGAGATTGTGTTACCAGAAGCAGTGATGATGAAGCTTGGAAAAGAAGTTGCAATACCAGGAGTTAACTCGTCCATGATGCAATTACAAGTGTAGTCTAGCCTATTAACAGAGTCAAGGAGCCTCAATTCCAGGATAAAATACTACACAAACTGAGGGATTAAGTGTTAGCAGGAGCACATGAGGGTTTCTCAATAGCTAGAGATGGAGCTTTAAGACATGGCACGAGACTTTGTGTACCGATTGGTGAAGTGAGAAACAAACTGATACAGGAGGCACATCAGTTGCAGCACTCCATCCATCCAGGAGCAAACAAAATATACAAAGACGTACATGTATGGTGGTATGGAATGAAAAGAGACATGGCTGAATTCGTCTCTAGGTGCTTGATCTGCCAATAGGTGAAGGCAGACCATCAGAGGCCGGCATGATTGCTTCAGCCACTTCCTATTCTAGAGTGGAAATGAGAGCATATTACTATGGACTTCGTATTGGGACCTCAATCCCAAGGAGGGAAGGATACCATCTGGGTAATTATAGACAGACTGATTAAGTCTGCCCACTTTATTCCCTTCAAGGTTGGTTTATCCACTAAGAATATAGCAACTCTTTATATGCGGAATATCTACAGGATTCATAGAGTTTCAGTCAGTATCGTATCAGACAGAGATAGCCGGTTCACCTTCCACTATTGGAAGAGTTTGCAAGAAAACTTGGGGACTCAGTTGAAGTTTAGCATCGCATATCATCCACAGACCGACGGGCATTCAAAAATGACTATCCAGACGTTGGAGGACATGCTGAGATCATGCGTCTTGGAGTTTGGAGGATCTTGGGAAGATCACTTACACCTGGTCAAGTTCTCTTATAACAACAACTACTAGGACAGCATACGCATAATACCATTTGAGGTGCTGTATGGACGTCGTTGCCGTACTCCACTAGTGTGGGATGATGTAGGAGATCGAGTCATGATGGGACCAAAAATGATTACGGATGCTGTAGAGAAAGTAAAGATGATCAGAGACACAGTGAGGATTGCATAGGACCGCCAAAAGTACTGGGCAGATAGTAGACGCCGATCACTAGAATTCGAGACATGAGACAGAGTCTTTGTCAAGATCTCCCTTACCAGAGGCACTATCAGATTCGATAGAGTTAGGAAGCTTAGTCCCAGGTATATTGGTCCTTTTAAAGTGCTAAGCAGGATTGGAGAAATAGCATACAGAGTGGCTCGTCCACCTAACCATGAGGGCGTACACAACGTCTTCCATGTATTGCAGCTGAGACGTTACGAACCGGACCCGAGCCATATTTTGGATCACTCAGAGCTGGAAATTGGGCCAATTCTTACAGTGTCGGAGCAGCCGGTAAGGATCTTAGATTGTAGAGAGAAAAAGCTGCGAAATACTGTGATTCTACTGGTCAGAGTGGAGTGGCATCACAACTCCCCAGGCGAGTTAACCTGGGAGCGAGAGGCTGATGTGAGGGAGAAGTACCCTCATCTGTTCTAGGTATGTTCTAACCCCTTAGTCCCATAACCCTAATTTTAGCTAGATGTTTGAATTATTTAGCTATTTAATTTAAAGTCTTTTAGTTGAGCCCAAGCCTAACAACAACCCTCAGGCCCATAACCCTTTTGAATTTCAAACTCACCGTTGGAACGTGGTCACTGAACCCACTCGTTCAGATCCACTTTTCAAGCCGTAACCCCAGGTATTAACTTTCTCCCTCTCGCGTATATCTCTATCAGAAACTTCCCCCTCTCAGAACCATTTTTCTTCACAAAAAATTCGCACTCTCACCCATTTTCCTCTTCACTCCACCATTCCCCGAACCGATCGCGCCACCACGCTCCTCGTTCCACCCCGCTCCCATAGACACTTCTCAAGGCCATTCTCCGTGCACCCGAACCTGATGTCCCCGGTGCTCCTTGCGCCCGTGCCCGATCGCGCGCGCGCTTTGGCGCTGCCGCTCGCGTCTGCGCCCTCGTGTACCCCCGTTCCGACGTCCTCCGTGCCGTTGTCCGACCCCGTCGGCACTTTCTCGACTTTTCAACGTTCCGAGCACCGTTCGTGCATCGATCCGAGTCTGAGGCCGAAGCTACACTTCGGTTCTCCTTCATCAAAAAATCGGTAGGTCCTTCTAACAAAAACTTTCCATTTCACAGAATAGAAATTAGGCAAAAACCTGTAGGTTTAGTCCGACCAAGTTGACAGAATAAAGCTCTATCAACTTTGGGATAATTAGTTAATGATTAATGTTAATTAGTGTTAATTGTGAAAATTAGTATAATTGGTTAATTATGTTTAGTTAATTAGTTAATATTAATTATTGATTTAAATAACTGATTGTGTGTTAATAGGTATAAATCGTTAACTAGGCCGTAATTACTAATAAAAATTGTTTTCACAAAAATTAAATTTTTGGAAGAATTAATTATTATGGATAATTAAATTAGTATTCTATTAAATAATTTTTCAAAAGAACTATTAGTTAAAATAGTTTCTTAATATTTATATTCAAAAATAATAGAGTTTTTAGATATATATGTATAATGCAGAAAAGTGTTAAATAATATGGTTTATAAAATATAATTTTTAGATATATGAATATGTTCTCAAAATACTGTTTATAAATAAAATAATATAATTTTAGAATAAATTGCTTAATTAAAAGATTGTAATTATTTATTAATAATATTATTCTTAAAGTAGTTACTATTATTAAATGAACATATTTTGGGTAACTAATAGATAAATAGTTTATGTAAATTTTTATTAAAGATTAAAATAGTTATTTTATCACTTATAAATTAGTATTTCGGTTAGTTAGTATTTTAGAATAAATAATTGAGCGTTAGCTTAATAATTATTGGTTTCTTAATAAAAATGAACTATGACCCTTAAAATGGTTTCTAAACAGGACTTTTAATTAATGTAGATTTCAAGACCTAAGTATGAGGTCGTATTTCCTATCTCCACCTACAACATAGAAAACTAAGGCAAGTTTAGGAACGTTGTATCGACACGACTCACGGGATCCCTCTCCGATCCAAATTGATTGCTTAATTGACTTGTTGACTCGGGATTGGGAAGTAGTGTTAGCGCCTGTGACCAAAGCCCATGTTACCATTATTGATTATCTCACGCTAATCCCTATTGCACAGGGGGTTGAGCCATACCGTATGCTAGCATTAGGCATAATGTTAGTATACATGTTGCCTCTTTCAGCCGGTCACAGGTGGCTACATACTCAAAACACTACTATTGCTTCCTTGAGATTTTATTTCTTCATTGATTCATTTTTATTATTTAGAAAATATAAATAATATTTTAAAAACTACTTCTTGCATCTTATAATTATTTATTAAAATGATAGAATTGGATATATGTTTTTTTTGCTCATCTCCTAACAGAAGACCAACATTTTTAGGTGACTACAATGACGATGAGGTGCCCTTTAGTACCTACTACGAACCTGACTTGAGCTATGAGGAATTAGTTGAACCCAATCAGGAGGCCCAACAGCACCAGTAGTATTGCAGTTTAGTTTCCTTTGTTTAATAAATGTAATAAAGGACTAGTTGTAATAACTTAAATATATTCTTGCTTGTGTGGTTGATTTCAGTTAGACTTTCAGTTCTAAATGTTTTAATAAAAAAAAATTAAATTCTCGTATTTTAGAATGTTGTGCATTGTGTTACTACTGATTGATACAGATTACTGCTGTCGTCTCACAATGGTGTAGGCTGGACATGATCCGATTGAACCCAGAATCTTGGGATCGGGTCGGGCAACTTTCATGCGTGAAGCGAGGATCATCTACTACATGGCTGGCGTTACAGATATCACATTATGCTGCAATGATGATAGTTGTCTCGTTGATGGGAGACTCCTCGTTCTTTGTAACATTCCTTATTAAATGTTTTGTCCCTTCGAACACCGTAACTCATGCATTGATGCATGTGCGTACGACACCATAAATGATATTAAATGAACCACACTGGAATGTAGCTTTAGCGTGGAAGGCTCTAACGTCGAGGGGAGCTTCCATTGTGGAGCCCCTTTATGTTGAAGGGTGCTTCCAGTGTGGAGCCCCTTTCATGCTGAAGGGTGCTTCACGCATGAAGCCCCTTCACGGTGAAGGGAGTTTCCAACATGGAGCCCTTTGCACGATGAAGGGGGCTTCCAGCATAGAGCCTTTTTACGCTGAAAGAAGATTCCAGTGTGGAGCCCCTTCACGCTAAAGGGGCCTTCCAGCACGTAGCCCTTTTACGTTGAAGGGGACTTCCAACGTGGAGGGTGTTTCCGGCATAAAGCTCCTTCATGCTGAAGGGAGCACTACAACAAAAAACCCTTTTAATGACGGCTAAAAAGCGTCATTAATGACGAACCATGACGCTTTTTTTCCACGAAAACCGTTATGAAAACGGGTGTTATAAATGTTTTTTAAAAGCGTCATAAAATAACCGTCATGAATAGTTTCTATAAAAGCGTTATGAATAGTTAATATATAGTGCACAATTCAGAACAATTTTAAAACGTCATGAATAGATAATATGTATAGGCTCAATGCAGCACATTTATAACACTTTATACTATTCAAATTAGCACATTTATAATGCTCTATACTGCACAGTATATATTACATTCCAAAAACTTAACATTATATATCACCATCTTTATTACATTTCTCAAAATAGAGTACATATCAACATCTTCATTACATTGAATATCCAAATACAGATTGTACCCAGAAAATAGGAATAAATCTCATTTTTGCTAACCAAATTATTAGAAATATTTACTTAAGTAGATTCTGATCATGGATCTTCTCTCTGCCATCTCTTGAAGATATCGGGAGTCCCAAAGAGAAGTAGTGTCGCAGCTGAGCGATCTGAAGGAGCAGCCAAATCATCATTGCCAAAAAAAATTCTTGTTATTCTTTTTTTCCTTGACTGCACTGACCTTGACTGCCAATTCTCCAATAGCCCAACAAGCATTATTTGCTACTGATGCAGCCTCCTTACACTGACTTGGGTTCTGAAATAAATTATAAAGACTTTGGGGATCAAAGTCCGTAAAATAAAATGAACTCTGTAGTTTCAAAAAGATAAATAAATTAATCACTTACCAATTGTTTGGCTGCAACATTTAGAAATTCTGATAAGCGGGAGTACAAATGTACAGGGCACACCTGGAAATATTTTGCAATTCTTAGAACTGTTGCAGCATGAAACCTTTTTAAATGAACAAGTATAAAGTTTCAATTTTTCACTAAGAAATCCGAAGGTCCAAGAAAGGTATGTCAAACAAGGCACTCATTATGTTCTGAGATGTCAAACAAGAACATGCAATTTTCACAGACATCTCAGAACAATCCTTTCCCTGCAAATGAAAAAGTTAAAAGCTATGCCATCAAATAAAGGAATGCAAGAAGGAAACAAATATAGCAGAAGAACAAGGAACTAAAGAGCAAGTTGGAGAAAATACGACTTACTTAGCTCATTCAATGAAATATTACTGGCTGCAGCTTCCCCGATTTTGATCAGTCGAACTTTGCCTATATATGAGAGAGCAACTGGATGAGAAATCATTTGGTGCCCATTCTCATCAATGAATAGCAGAACAGGAGCTACTGCTATACAGCCCACTCGGCCAGAGCTAGAGCAACAGTACCAAAACCTTTACTCCATATCTTCTGGCATTATAACAGTAATGATATTCCAAAAGGACATGATATCTACAAATTTGGTTTTTCTTGACACTAATGAAAATTCCCTAATAATAGAATAAATAGGAGTGCCACATGTATTACAGAATTTACAGTTGTAGAATATAGTGACTGATAAGAACATGGTCAAATGGAGAAGGTTTAATATCTTAATTTGCATATAATTTAGAGTGTTACAAGCTCACGCATGAACAGATAAAATTCTACTCTTGCTGAGTGCCTAATAAGATGCTATTAGCAACTTAATGAATACTTAAGCAAGATTCATTTAGATGAGAAGTTTTATGCATTAAAAAATTGCATGCCATTTTGTAATTTTTGGGCTATTTTAGTACACCACCGGCACTCATTATGTTAGAACTACAATCATCTCCCTGTTAGAGAACTTTTAGTCCTTCCTATTGGAATGTTAACTATGTCATTGGAACAACAGATTATTTTCTCTGACATATAAATATTCACATATAAATATTTTTTACATCTAGGACAACGTTCAAATCAAAATATTGTGGTGTGATAGGGACTTGAGGCATAAAAAAATGAAAATGCTCAAAAGGAACCTGGTGTCGGTCCTCCGTGCGCCTCCGAGTTCGGAGCTTAGTCAGCCTCGCTTTCTTTGATGCTACACGTCGTCACGTCTCCTATGGAGACGTAAGATGTTGCATCCGAGGGGCTTCCTTCCGTCGGACCAGACTGAGACTAACATCAAAAGCAATACATCAAACACAGGAATAGATAGAACACAACAATCTATGTATAACCATAAACAAAACAGAGGAACGAGATTGCAAGTTCACCATATTGGTCTCACTGGGTTTGGAAGGCAGATCGATCTCCGAGATCTTCAAATTTTTCGAGGAATCTTCTGTAGCTGGCTGGGAATTATGAATCAAAGATTGCAGTCAGAGAAAGGAAATAACATTTTGTAAAATTTAAGCTCTGATTGATGTACTGATTTATACTGATCAATATTAATCATAAAAAATAGTGATTTAATTTTTTTTTAAAAACTTATAATTTCACAGAGAACCAATCAAAAATTATTATTTTTTGGATTGCACAATTGAACATATCAACGCAAAATTTCTATAGAACAACCTACAAGAAACAACATCGGGAACCCTAATCTCTAGGTTAGGAGAGGAAATCGACGCAATAAACAAAAAAAATCACGACCGACTGACCGATTAAAACTCGCAAATAGCCATAATTACGATCATGATCGAAGAGAAAGGATACCCTTCGTGTCGGGATGCTTCGTCCCCGTGTCCATGACACCGCACTAGAGGTCGTCGCAGTAGAACCCTCCTCCCTCCAGCTCTGAAACCCTAGAAAACTGACACCGCCACGAACAGACCGAGAAGTACCGGACCGAAACACGCCGAGATCCGACGAACCGCTACCCTTCGTTTTACACGTATTTCTTCGACGAGTGACCCGGCGGCGCCGGCTCTTCCCGAGGATCCCGATCGCGAAGCGAAATTGAAATCGAAGAAGAAAAATATAAGCCCTAGAAATCGAAGAAGAAATCCATCAGAAACCCTAGAAATCGACGAAGTATAAACAAATATAATCCCTAACCGAAGAGAAATTGGAAGAAAAGTCGAACCTTTGCGTAGATCTGGAGTTTGGGAGAGAAATTGGAGTCAAACCGAAAAGGAGGGAAAATAAAAAGTGGAAAATTGGGGGAGAAGGGGTTTGAGGAGGAGAGATGCTGCTCCCTTAGAAAATGGATGAGAAATGAATTTTCTCTCTCCCACTTAGCTTTTATACAGTGAAAGAATTATAAGTTTGCCACCGCTCTAAAATATTAATGACATTTTGTTTTATAAGCGTTATAAAAAGCCCAGAATTAGCCCAAACCGTCATAGAAAAAGAGTATTTCTCAACTTGATAACGCTTATATATTAGCCGTCATTAAAACTCCTTGTCGAGCGTCATTAATAGGTATTTTTGTTGTAGTGGAGCTTCCAGCGTGGAGCCCCTTCAAAGTGGCGCTACTGATGCTTTAATAGTAGAAGAAGATGACGCTGAAATGTTGATACCACTAAAAGAAGATTGTCGTTTGAACAAAAATGTTATTGAAAGGATGACGCTGAAACTGCGGTGCCGCTCAAACAAAGCTAACACTGAAACAACGCTACTGATGAAGATGCATCACCCCTAACGCTTTCATCAATGTGGCACTACTGACGTTTTAATTAATGTAGTGCTAGAGATCGTAAAATCTAGGCCAAATTTGCAGCGAGATTTGTAAAAATCATGCACTGTATGATCATTCACTATTATCGAGCTGCTTTTCTCTTTCCCTTATTTATAGACTGATACTATCATTAACAATATGGTTTAATGACTCATATGTTGATTAGATGATGAATGATGTCCATGATGCTGACTGGATTCTTAATGGAGTGTTGAGTGGACTGATATTACTGATACCTGAGTAATGAGTTGATACTCTGATAGTGAAGGAAACTTCAACTAATACTCACTGGAGAATAGCTACCATTTTGCATTTGGCAATTGACTTTATTTACTGAAGCTCATTTTGCTAATGCTAGCTTTCCATCCATGCTCTGTACACTACTAAAATATCATCTAATAGCGACGTAATTTAGCGACGGCAAGAAATAATGTCGCTATTAGCGACATCTTTATAAACACGTCGCACAACGTCGCTGCCTAGCGACGTTCTACGACAGAAGATTCTTACGTCGCTGAATAGTGACGTTCAGCGACATATTCTAAGTTTATGTCGCCATTTTGCGACGGTTAGCGACGTCTACTGGTGACGTCGCTAATTATTTTACTTAGGGCACGCTGTGCTCTTTTTTCCCCCCACTCGAAATATTTTCCCCCCTCTCCAAATTTTCTCCCCCTCCTCGAGCTCCTCCGGCGACTCCCCTCCCCTCCCCCCGCGATTTCCTCCGGCGACTCCCCCCCGACGACCCCTACCCCGTCGTGCTCCTCCTCCTCCTCGACCTCCTCCTCCTCGAGCTCCTCCTCCTCTTCGTCAGGTAAACCCTAACCTAACTCCTTCTCCTCCTCCTCTCCCACGGACACACACACACACACACACGGACACACACGGACACGGACACACACACACACACATACACAGACACAAACATAGACACACACACATATCCGCGGTTTGCCAATAAATATTGGCAAAAGGGGATGAATATTGAGGCTGCTATCGACGCCAGGATATTTGAAGGAAATATTGACCGCAACCAAACATCAGTAGGATTTTAATTTGAATACTTAATCAAGAATACTCTAATAATTAAGCATAGATATGGTGAATTGAGCACGTGTTCTCACTTAGTAAATAATCTATTTGTACTAACTAATCCCACAAAGGGATTAGATATGGTCGATGTATATTTTTTTCCCCAAATTATGTTTAGACTTTGGTTGAATGATTTTGGAGGATATAACAGAAGTAAGATTCTCAAGGGAATATAGATATTAATTTCATATACATTATTTGAAAATATATGGTTAGCTTTCATTCCAGAGATTAAGTTGGAGTGAGTTATGAGAAATTATTCAATGAGCCGGTCTCTTATCGTACATCTTTCGTGCCATGATCAACTTAATGTCTAGAGATAAGTGCAGCAGGAATGTCAATCTTCATTTTCATGCAGTCAAGTGAATGTCATGAAATGTAGACGGTACCTGCTCACTGAATAATTTCTATATACATGAGACCATCATCTGGGAACTTTAAAAACTTATGGTTAATTTAACCGGTATATAACAAATGATGATGTTACGTACATTGTCCGTCCCAAGGGAATGACTGTGTCGGTTCATAGCCATGTGGCTTGCAGTCATTGGTATAATTCTTGGTATAATTAGTTTGATCCAATTCCTTCTTACACAAGGAAGACAGGTGTCTCTCCAATTCCTTCTTACACAATTCTTGGAATAATTCTTGGTATAATTAGTTTGATCCACAATTCTTGGTATAATTAGTTCATTAGGTTTGCCAATACTTTTGAGTGCTTATATCCGCAGTTTGCCATCTTCATTTTCGAGATTTGACTGTCTAGATTGATACTGATCCATCATTTGATCTCTGAACAACTATGGAGGTTTGTAGTGTAAGGGTTTCTTGATTGTGATGAATGTAGAGAATGTGTTCTAGTTTCATTATTGATGATTGTTGTTTAACAATGTTTTTTGTTGTTGTTGTCTTCATGTTTGTTAAATGACACCCAGATACTAGTTTTAGTTGTTTAAATGACATCCAGATACTAGTTTTAGTTTCAGTTTGCTTTGGTAACTCACTATTGCTCATTACTTGGTACTAGTTTTAGTTGATTGTGTTTTTTTAAGACTAAACAAATGACACCCAGATATTACTTGTGTGTATGAGATAGCTTGAGTTGACTTTGTTCATTATTGGTACTTGAATTATAGGTTAGGCTTGTATAGCCTTGAATGGTGTGTGCTAGCTAGTAGTGGGATACCAATAGCGATAAGGTAAAGGGTACGTTGGTAGGTAATGACTAGAAATAGGATATTTGACTTAGATTTGACCTTGTTTGACCAAGGTTGACTATTTTGACTGAAAGACAAAGTAGAGTCAACATCTGACCTAGATTGGACTAAGAGTTGATAAAGTCAACTATAGGTCAACCCTTGACCTACTTTGACCTTGTTTGACCTTGTTTGACTTTGTTTGACTTAGCTTGACCATTTTTGACTTAGTACAACCTAGTTTGACCTAGATTGTATATCATTGTTATTAGTAACTGTCCGCTACTAATGTGTGTCCCATAATAAGACATAATATACGAATTTCTGCCTATTGGATAATGTGTGTCCATCTTTACAGAATTATTTCCAAATGGATATGAATTACTACTTGCGGAATCATTCATGGATGTACAATCGTCGTCCTGATGATATGTGTGGTGTGCGGGATGAATACATAGCGGGAGTAGAGCAGTTCCTACAGTTTGCTAAGGCGTTCCCTCAGTACATGGACGGCACCAAAATTAAGTGTCCGTGTGTGAAATGTCATAACGTGAAATATTATCCAGAAGTGAAAGTGACATATCATTTGTACTCGAGGGGTTTCACGCCTAATTACTATCAGTAGACCGCACACGGAGAACTTGTGTCTTTAGCATCAGAGCCGGAGCCTTATGTTGAGCCGTATATGCATGTGGGACCTAATTTTGTTTCAGATAATCATGCATACGACGACGGGTGCGTGAACATAGTTTTCGACGCCGCGGGGCCTAGTTTCGTTCATGATGCATCTGAGGAGGCACCGAACGCCGATGCTGCACAGTTCATGGAGTTGCTGGAGAATGCAAGAACTCCATTGTATCCTGGTTGTGAGGATCATTCACCGTTGGAGGTGGTTACAAGACTGTTGAGCATTAAGTCAGATTTTAACATGTCGCAAGAATGCTACAACCGAGTGTTGGAGTTGATTATAGAGATCTTGCCGGCGGGTGCTAAGTTGCCTAAAGACTTCTACCGGTCTAAGAGGATGGTGAGATCGCTCTGGATGGGATACGAGAAAATCGATTCCTGTCGCAATGGGTGCATGTTGTACTACAAAGACGACAAGGACGCAGATGTGTGCAGATTTTGTGGTGCTGATCGCTATAAGACAACTAGTACAGAAAGGTCTACCGGTGCAAGAAGACCGACCGATTCAATGCACTACTTTCCTTTAACGCTGCGGTTGCAAAGATTATTTATGGTGAAAGAGACGGCCGAAAATATGAGTTGGCACAAGCGAGAACAGATTGAAGGAGTGTTGGATCACCCATCCGATGGAGAAGCGTGGAAGCACTTTGATCGAGTGTATCCTGATTTTGCTTTAGATCCGCGCAATGTCAGGTTGGGACTATCTTCTGACGGCTTTACTCCTTTTGGTCTTTCGGGATCCCAGTATTCGTGCTGGCCTGTGATTGTCACTCCGTATAACCTACCGCCTTGGATGTGCATGAAGACTCAGTACATGTTCCTAACCGTTATAATTTCTGGTCCAAACAATCCCAAGAGGAACATTGACGTGTACTTATAGCCTTTGATAGATGAGTTGAATCAGTTATGGAAAGTAGGCGCTAACACGTACGATGTTTCCAGGAAGCAGAATTTTCAGATGAAGGCAACCCTTATGTGGACCATCAACGACTTTTCGGCCTATGGAATATTATCTGGATGGAGCACTCATGGTCGTCTCTCATGTCCGTATTGCATGGACCGTAGTAAGGCTTTTCGCTTGAAACACGAAGAAAAACCGTGCTTCTTTGATTGTCATCGACAATTTCTGCCAAAAGATCATCCGTTCCGAAGGAACATGAATACATTCCGTGCCGACGTTGTAGAGAAGGGTGATCCACCGCCAAGGTGGTGCAGAGCCACGATATAGGAGGAGGTTAGAGATTTTCCAAGTGCTATCGAAGATCCTACAACTGGGTACAAGTGCGATGGATTTGGTAGAGATCATAACTGGACAAAGAGGAGCATATTCTGGGATCTGCCATACTGGAGTACCAATCTGATCAGACATAATCTTGATGTCATGCATATTGAGAAGAATGTGTTTGATAACATAATTAATACTGTGATGGACATAAAGGGAAAAAACGAAAGACAATTCCAAGGCCAGGTTGGACTTAGACGAAATATGCAAACGCCCTGCGTTGCATTTGATACAGCAGAATGGAAAACAGTTTCTGCCGAAGTCAATTTTCTCGCTGGACAAGGAGGATAAAGTGAGACTTTGTCGGTGGATCCAGGGCCTAAAATTTTCAGACGGATATGTGTCAAATATGAGAAGATGTGTCGATCCGAAGGAAAATAAATTGACGGGTATGAAGAGCCACGACTGTCACGTATTCATGGAGAGGTTAATTTCGATTGCATTTCGGGAATTCTTACCGCAGGCAGTTTGGGATCCATTGACAGAGCTTAGCATATTCTTCAGGGATCTTTGTTCTAAGAAATTGCTCGTTGATCGTCTAGAAAAGCAAGAGAAGGACATTGCGGTAACACTGTGCAAGCTAGAGAGGGTGTTTCCTCCTAGATTCTTCGACTCTATGGAGCATTTGCCGATTCATCTATCCTATGAGGCATGTGTTGGTGGACCCGTCGAATATCGATGGATGTACCCGTTCGAGCGACATTTGAATCACCTAAAAAGAAAGGTAAAAAATAAGGCACCGGTCGAGGGTTCTATTTGTGAAGCCTATATTCTCGAGGAGATTACAAACTTTTGTTCGATGTATTTCAAGCCTCATGTTGCAACTAATAGAACAAGAGCTTCCAGAAACGACGACAGAGATCATGAAAGTAATGATACAATACTGAAGGTATTCAATGCTCCAGGAAAGCCATCGGGTAAAATGAAGAAGAGATATCTGAACGATGATGAGCTAAGGGCTGCTCAGGTGTATGTATTACTCAACTGTGACGAGAAGGAAGTGGAGAAACTGGAGGGGTAAGTAAATAATACGTCTACATTATTTTAATAGTGTTGAGAATGATACTATTATATTAATTGCACGATGTTGTTTTCAGCATATTTAATGATGATGTGAGGTCAGGTAGGCCACACATAACAGAAGAAGAACTAGAACAAGAAATGAGGCGTTATTTTCCATCATGGTTGAGTGCATATGTAAGACTTGAGAACTCTGTAATTACCTTTCTGTATATACACTTGATTTAGAATGAGCTTAATTGCTTCTTTCGTGGTATTTAGGTCGATCGTCCATACGCAAGACTTGAGAATGAGTCTATTAGAACGCTAGCCAAGGGACCAATTTATGCTGCAAAAATATGGCCAAGCTACTGTGTTAATGGGTTTAGGTTCAAGTCAACAACTTGCCCGATCAGAGACAACTTTGTGGATATCGACTCCACCAAAAATAGCTGTTTGTGTATCAGATCTTCGAACTACAAAGATGTTGATGCGGGCAACGATTTCTATGGCGTGCTACGGGAGATCGTGGAGCTGACATATAGTTATGGAATAGAGCCTGCTAAGATTGTGTTATTCATGTGTGATTGGTTCGATCCGATTGAAGGTCAGGGTTGGAAAGTAGACAAGCACGGTCTTGTTGATATAAACTATCGGCGTCGATATCAAGCCTATGAACCATTTGTCCTATCAAGTCAGGCTCAGCTCGTGTACTTCACAAGTTATCCTAAACGGGAAACAACAAGGTCGGACTGGTGGGCAGTATGCAAGACCAAAGCTAGAAATACCTTTGAGGTTGACGATATAGCTTATTAACAGGATGAACTACCTCTTATAACAAATATTATAGAAGTGGACACGACGGAAGTTCCTCATTACATATCTAATTGTGTAGAAGAAGTAGAATTATCTGAAGAGGAAGATGTAGATGAAAGTGAAGATGTAGAGGAGGAAGAAGAAGAAGAAGATGAGCTAAACGAACTAGATGAATTTTTAGAAGAGGATTAAAATCTGTGATGTCTATCATATAAATATGTATTTTTGTAATAATAAATTTGTGACACTTTAGTGACACTTTTATCTGTGACCATGATATTTTTCAAAAATCTGTGATGTCTATCATATAAATATGTATTTTTGTTTTATTGTCATATGTTATTATCAGGTATGACTAGACCAGGAGGACGACGCGGAGGATTTTACATTAGGCAGTCCCGTCAGCCTCGGCCTGGGAATGGAGAGGGCAGTTCTGTACCCTCATCCTCATCTCCGAGTACGCCAGTGTACCATTCTGTTCCCGGTCCATTACCGGGACAGGGCAGTTCCAGCAGGTTACCGACTCCTCCCTCGTCGTCCAGCCTTCCTGATCCCGCGTCCAGCATCCCTGATCCCCCGTCCAGCATTCCTCCTGTCGACGGCTCTATGGGGGGAGCCGACGTCGAGCATATGGAGGACGGCGATCAGACTGATCCTGTCCAGGCAGGAGGTGAGAGCGACCCTCCATGCGCTTCCCTGAGTGAGACGCGTATGGAGATTTGGACGGACGGGCCTATGAAGTATTAATATATATTTCTCAAATGATTATATGTACATATATATTCATGAAATTTTTTTATTGTATAGATATCTGTCTTCTGCAGTACAGAGACAGCTGGGGGTATTTCTGAGGCAGAACTATGGTGGGCCTTGGATTAACTACTCAGATGCTCCCGCAGATAGGAAGGCCTTTTGGTTCGCCCACTTCAAGGTAAAAATTTTGTTTATTTTTAAATTTTAATAATCATTTGTGTATATTATACAACTTTTATATTTTACTTCTTGTAGAGGACCTATTTCTATCCACCACACCGGGCGGCGAGGATCGAGGGCCAATTTTCTGCCGTCGCAGCCAAGCTCATCCGTGATGCAATCGACGACCAGAAGCGTCGTGATCGCGTCGGACAGCCGATCCATGGTTGGATCACGCCAGATCAGTAGGCTGCGATGAAGGCTAGATTCAGCGAGCCCAAGTACCAGGAGCGGTCTGAGAAGGCCAAGGTGGCGCGGTCGAGCGCCGGTAAGTGGTGTGGTGGCTCCATTTCGATGACGGAGCATTTTTGTCGTTTGGTACGTTTTCTATGACGGACATTAATTTATATATAGTTCGATAGAATGTTTAATACTAATAATAGATAATATATTTTAACAGGTAAAAAAGGGTGAGGACCCGAACATGGTGACCGTCTTCCTGGTCACCCATCGGAGGGCTGAGGAGTTCATTGACGAGAGGGCGACGCAGGCATATGTACGTTCTATTCTTTATATTAATTTACTATAACTTAGAAAACATGAAAATAGATATCAATATAGACTTTAGCAAACACTTATATGTTAGCAAACATGCTAGTGCGCCAGCAGAGAGAGGGGCTGGTAGTTCCTCCCAGCCGCCTACAGCTCCATCGTAGGACGAGCTCTGGATGACCGCCGTTGGCGGTCTTCAAAAGGGTACGTATTATGGTACGAGATTCTACGACGCGTATTTGGCTTCGGAGTCATCCCGGGCCCCCACTGTCAGTGCGCAGTCTCCGGCTTCGCAAGCGTCGTCACGAGCTGAGGATATTCGTCGTCAGATCGAGGAGCTGCGTCGCGAGTTGCAGCAGCAGATTTTTGATACGGTCGAGCGACGATCCGACCCTCCGATCGTCACCGGACGATTTGATGCGGTCGAGCGCAGTATACAGGAGCTGATGACTCTGCATCAGGCTACAGCTGCCAGCTTGCACACGCTCTTCGAGTCTACGCAGCGCACAAAGCATAGACAGGTCGAGCTGGAGGGATCGCAGAGGAGCATGTCTGCCTCACTCACTCAGGTTTCGGCTTCGCTTGAGGCGAGTACTGAGAGGGTGGTGAGTACCCTTGCCAGTTATGGTGAGCGACTGCGAGAGCTGGAGCAGATACGTCCTCCCGGTCCATCGACGGCGCCGACTCCAGACACTGCACTGCCTCCGGCGCCGACTCCAGACACTGCACTGCCTCCGGCGCCGACTCCAGACATTGCACTACCTCCTACTGCCCCTACGGTGCAGCTCACCCAGGAGCAGTATGACTACATTCTATCCCAGTTGCGCGGCAGGGGTCCGCAGTAATTTTATTGATTTTTTTATGACTTTTATGTATTGGCCCTATGGGCAAATTGTTTATTGGTACACTTTCGTTTATACACTTGGTAGGAGACGTTTTATTATCTTCCATTTTATTTGACTCTATTGGGTGTTTGTGAGGATGTGTGTCTGTGATATTTACTTTGTACTGCCTCTTATTTTTATTGTGATATTTACTTTGTGATATCTGCGATGGGAATGACAAATATACCTACGCTGGGTTATAAGCGATGATCTGATATACAAAGGAGGTGCTGCCGAAATTTTAAAAAAATATAATGTGTATTTTTGTGATGATGTGTGTCTGTGTTTACTGTGAATGTAAAATGCAGTGTTCGGAACCATCGACAGTTTCGATTACTGTTGTATGTTTTATCTTGGATAGAAAGAGCAACAGTTCAGGGTGTACTTCTGAGAGCTTCATTTTCACGTCCTTCACTTTCTTCGGACGTCGTAAAGGTTCCCGAGAAGGTGAAGGACGTGAAGAGGAAGCTCTGAGAAGTACACCCTGAACTGTTGCTCTTTCTATCCAAGATAAAACATAGAACAGTAAGCGAAACTGTCGATGGTTCGAACACTGCACTTCACACACACTGTAAACACAGACACACAGCATAACAAAAATACCAATTATATTTTTTAAATTTTTTTTATAATATCTGTGACGTATAGCGACGTTCTGCGACGTACTGCGACGGACAGTAGACGTCGCTATACGTCGCTAAATAGTGACGTAACGTCGCTAGACGTCGCTAGCGTACGTCGCTAATACTGTCGCTAGGCGTCGCTAAATTGTCCACGTGGCTGCCATGACATGTCATCATATATAAAGTTTACAGCGTCGCAAAGTGGTCGCTTTACGTCGCAATTTTGGCGACGTAACGTTACGTCGCTATCTGTCGCCAAATTTGCGACGTATAGCGACACTGAACGTAGCGTCGCAAATAGCGACGTTTTGCGACTAAAGTGTCATCTGCGACTTGCCTATAAGCGACGTCAAAGTTTCGTCGCTAAATACGTCGCAAATTGATTTTAGCGACGTATTTTCCTTATTTAGCGACGTCTTCTGACGTCGCTAAAATGGGTTATTTTAGTAGTGGTAGTTGGTCTTACTCACTGCTACCGACCATGCTCAGTCACTGCTACTAAGTATTTTAGGCTCAATCACTACTATCGAACTGAACTATGTACACTACCTAGTGTTAATACACTAAATATTTTAGGCTCATATCAGACTAAGGGGGCGTTTGGTATGGGATATTTTTATTTCTGAAATTTTTTAGTATGGGAATCTATTACCATGTTTGTTTGGTATATAAAAAATTTATTTCTGGAAATTAAAAATACCCGGATAAATAGTTACCCATAAAACATGGGAATCCTATCCCTCAAGGATAGGTGGGTATATTTTTTTTTGTCCGGGCAAAAATTCATTATTTTATCATTATTTTCTTTTTTTATATAGTTTTTATCATTTTTTGGTCATTTTTTTTTCGTTTTTGTCCCTTTTTTTGTCGTTTTTTTTGTCATTTTTGTCGTTTTGTAGTAGTTTTTTTTTTGTCATTTTTATCGTTTTTGGTCATTTTTTGTCGTTTTTATCGTTTTTATCATTTTTTTAGTAGTTTTTTTGTCGTTTTTATCATACTTTGTCATTTTTGTCGGTTTTAGCATTTTTGGTCGTTTTTTTTGTCGTTTTTGTCATTTTTGAACTATTTTTTTCGTTTTTAGCGTTTTAATCATTTTTATGGTCATTTTTTTTGTTGTTTTTTTCTTTTTTGTCCTTTTTTTTTCCATTTTGTCATTTTAAAGTAGTTTTTCGTTGTCTTTTGTCATTTTTTGTCGATTTTATCTTTTGTCGTTTTTTGTTTTTTTTTGTCTTTTTGTCGTTTTAAAAGTAGTTTTTTTGTTTTTTTTTGATCATTTTCGGTCGTTTTAAATATTTTTTGTCTTTTTTGTTTTTTTGTCTTTTGTCGCCTTTTTGTTTTGTTTTGCAATTTTTTTTAATCTTATTTCATCATTTTTTTTTGTCTTTTTTGTCGTTTTTTTCGTTTTTGTCGCCTTTTTTTTCTTTCTTTTTTTGTTTTTTTTCGTTTTTTGTCGTTTTCCGGTCTTTTTGTCGTCTTTTGGTCATTTTTTTCCTTCTTTTTTCCCTTTTAGTTGCTTTTTTGGTATTTTTTATCTTTTTTTAATCAACTTTTGTCTTTTCGTTGTTTTTGTCGTTTTAATGCTATTTTTTGTCCTTTTTTGTCGCTTTTGTAGTCGTTTTTGGCTGTTATTTTGTTCTTTTGTCGTTTTTGGTCATTTTTTAGTTTTGTCTTTTTATCATTGTTTTGTCGTTTTTGGTCTTTTTGGTCGTCTTTGGATTTTTTGGACGTTTTATTTGAATTTTGATTTTTTTGGTCATTTTTTGCCGTTTTTTCTTTTGATTGTTTTTGTCGTTTACATTTTTTCTCCCTTTTTGGCGTTATTTTTTTGTGGATTTTTTTTCTTTTTTTAACTACTTTTTTCGGAAATATTTATTTAGTTATATAATTTTTCAGAAAATTTAATTACTTAAAATTTAATTTATGAAAACATAAAAATTTCTAGAGAAAATTTGAGTGGCACCCTACTTTTTTTACGCTTATTTAAGGTACACCCCACAAGTTTACATGAATGTATGACACCCCCCACTTTTGACAGTTTCCGTCCAAAATGAACGGTCAACCCCTTTGACCAATTTTTTTGGACGAAAATACCCTCCTGTCTGTTGTCATCTTCCCCGCGTCAACTATCCGTCTCCCTCTCCCGCCATGCACGCCCCCCTCCCCAGCGTCGCCGCACCCCCCCCCCCCCCCGACCTCGCCGCACCATCCTCCCTACCTGACCTCACCGCACCCCTTCTCGCGGGCACATCGCCCGTTCCTTCGCTATCATCTTCCTCCTCCCCCATTCTCTCTCTGCTCTCTTTCTCTGTCGTCCCCAACAATGGAGAAGAAGAACAAAGCCACCAAGAACAGCTCCTCCTCCGCGGACCCTGTCCAACTGCCGCCACCTGCACGGCCACCGCCGACCCCAAGCCAAAGTCCTACAGCCAGCCCCCTCCCCGACCTCGCCGCACCACCCCCTCCCCTCCGCGCCGCGATGCACCCCGGCCGCCCCCTCCCCTCGACCTCCGCCCCCACCTGCTCCGTGAGACCCAGGCCGCCGCCTCCCTCCGCACCGTCCCGTTCTCGTGCCACCGTGCAGGGTCCGGTTCTGGGACCTGAACCGCGTGTTCGACCCGCGTAAAAAGGGGTTAGGAGGAGGGGGTCGGAGCGGGAGGGGGGGCGGAGCGGGAGGGGGTCGGTGGTGGTGATGATGGTTGATGATGGTGATGGTGGTGGTGGTGGTGGTGGTGGTGGTGGCCGGGGGGGGGTGCGGCGAGGTCGAGGAGGGGGGGGGGGGTGCGGCGACGCCGTGGAAAGGGGGGAGATGGAACGCGGGGAAGAGGACAACAGACATGGGGGTATTTTCGTCCAAAAAAATTGGTCAAAGGGGTTTACCGTTCATTTTTGACTGAAACCGTCAGAAGTGGGAGATGTCTTACATTCATGTAAGCTTGTGGGGTGCACCTTAAATAAACGTAAAAAAAGTAGAATGCCACTCAAATTTTCTTAATTTTCTATTATACAGTATTCTGCGTACGAAACGTTCCCTAAAGTGCATATGTATAGCTGATCATGCAACGATGTAACTCTCACTTTTATACTTTCTCACTTTCATACTTTTTTTTAGGTCGAATCGATCTAATATGACCCTAACTACAACAAATTTTCAAAAAAAAAAAAAAAAAAAAAGCACAAGCACCCATGATAAAGCAACCCCAAACCCTGTTTTCAGTGTACAAATACACATCTCGTGAAGTCAACCGGATCCCTAATCCAAAACCTCACAATCAAAAACCAAGAACACCACCTTTATAAAAAATCCTCTCGTTAATCCCAACACCATTCTTCTCTCTCTCAATCTCCCCCAATTTCCAGCCTAGATTCCAAAACTGGCGACGGAAGCAGAGGCGCCGGCGGCGAGGAAGCGGAAGACGACGGCGGACGAGATGCCGGACTCGACGGAGGCGGCCGAGGAGCCGCGATCTGACCAGAACCCTAACCCTAGCGCCAGCGGTTTTCTCGGCGCCGTCACGGCCGAGGAAGGGAACGAGTGGTCCTCCTTCAGGGACGACGAGATCATGAAGCAGCATTCGGAGATCCAGGCCGTGGAGGCCGTCAAGATCCCCTTCGTCGGCGACAAGGTCAGTCTTGCTTTTTTTTTTTTTTTTTTTTTTTTTGCGCACCACCATATTTGTTACTTTGTGTTAGGGAACATCATTTGTTAGGGGGAAACACAATTTCTTAATATATTAATTGTTAGGAAATTCATAGGGGTAAGACAATACGAATACTCATTCATCACTCTTCCAAATTTATTTCTTTCCACTCCTTCTTCCTACTCGAAAAGCCTAACCAAACCTCCATCCCAATCAAGATTCACAATCAAGAAAAATCGCCAACCCAACCTAAACTTACTTTTCTTTTTCCAACCTTAACCCAGAACCATGTCTAATTAATATATATTTTTAGTAGTTTTGTAGTCGATAGCCTCATTTCGGACTATTTCTGAAATTTTGAACTAAGCATCAGAATCAAAACAATTACGTTTGGACAAAGAATAAAACAATTCCATTTGGGATGACGAATAGTCTTGAATGAAGACTTTTCTGTCTTCAGGAATGCCAAAATTTTGATAGTCCTGAATGAAAACTTCTTTGTCTTCAAGACTGCCAAAATTTTAATAGTTTTAGAAATGCAAAATTTTGACAGTCATGAATGAAGACTTCTTTGTCTTCAGGACTGCCACAATTTTGATAGTTTTGAATTACAACTTTTTTATGGTCGGGACTGCCGAAATTTGGGCAGTCCTGAAGACGGAGAAGTCTTTATCCAGGACTACGGAAATTTCTGAAGACAGAGAATTCTTTATTCAGGATTGCAAAAATTTCTGAAAAAACAATTCTTTTTGCAGTCCTGAAGAAAAGAAGTCTAGTCTTCATTCATGGCTGCCAAAATTTTGGCAGTCCTAGCAATGCATGACTGAAAATTTTTTGGCAGCCCTGTGAATATCCATGACGTGGAGGCTGTCGAGATCCCCTTCGTCGGCGACAAGGTCAGTCTTGTTTCCCCCCTATGATAAAGGCACCACCATATTTATTAGGGAACATCATTTGTTAGGGGGAACACAATTAATTAATTGTAAGGAAATTCTTAGGGGTAAGACAATACCAATACTCATTCATCCTCTTCCAAATTTATTTCTTTCCTCTTCTTCTTCCTACTCGAAACGTCTAACCAAAACTCCATCCCAATCAAGATTCCCAATCAAGAAAAATTGCCAGCCCTAACCTAAACTTTCTAGTTTTTTCAACCTTAACCCTAAATCATGTCTAATCAATATATATATTTTTAGTAGTTTTATAGTAGATAGCCTCATTTCGGGCCATTTATGAAATTTCGAACTGAGCTTCATAATCAAAACAATTCCGTTTGGGACAATGAAGGACTATTAAAATTTTGACTACCAAAATTTTGAGTCCTGAATTTTCTGAATGAAGACTTTTCTGTCTTCAGGAATGCAACAATTTTGACAGTCCTGAATGAAAACTTCTGTCTTCAAGACTGCCAACATTTTAATAGTCTTAGCAATGTAGAGGGCTGCTAAAATTTTGACAGTCATGAAGACTTCTTTGTCTTCAGGATTGCCAAAATTTTGACAGTTCTAATTTTTTTTTGTATTCAAAAAACTCCTGAAGACAGAGAAGTCTTCATTCAGGACTGCAAAAATTTCTGAAGACAGAGAGGTCTTTATTTTGGGCTGCGAAAATTTCTGAAAAAACACCAAATTTTTTGCAGTCCTGAAGACAGTGTAGTCTTCATTCATGAATGCCAAAATTATGGTAGTCTTAGAAATGCGTATGACTGCAATTATTTTTGGGAACCCTGTGAATATCCATTACTGCCAAATTTTTGGTAGTCCTGTGCATAGGATTGCCAAAATTTTGGTAGTACTATGTCGTCCCAAACAGGACTGTTTAGATTTAAAGCTTCGAAACTTCATTAATGGAGTTTGAAACTTCAGAAATAGTCTAAAAAAGGACCACCTACTATAAAACTATGCAAAAAACATGGATTAAAGTTTATGAATTTGGGAAAGAGGAAGAAGCCAATTTTTTTTTTTTTTTTTTAAATTTAAAAGTTGTGATACCCCCAAACATTTTTAAAAGGGTATTTTGTGTATTAAAATATGACCGAATTTTGTGATACTCCCTAACAAAAATTGTTGTGCCTTTATCATAGGTTTTTTTCTTGGAAATTGCTGTTTCGATGATTGGTAATATGGAAAGTTTTAGTCTTGATTCTCGAATCAATCGGAAAATTGTGTTAATCTTCGATAAACATAGTTCGCGCGAAGTTCACCGTTAGTAAGTAGTACATGATGGAGAGACCAAAACAGCATATGTAGGTCCATAGAAATCCATATGATCGTACAAAACAAGCTTGACAGTCTCGAAAGTTCTAAATTGACAAAGAAAGTGACAATTCTGGAGTTTTGCTAAGTCTTCCTTGAATTAAAAGCTTTTTTTGGCCGAAAAGTGAATGGCGATTTATCTTTTGTTCGGCTTATTTCATCGGTGAAAGAAATTAAGAATATTTGGTCTCTCTGTTGCCAAATGTATCAAATCAAAGACAACGAGGCGAAATCACAATGAATTTTCGTATTGGTCGAATGAGGAGCATACCTCAAACTACTCCAAAATTGAAAAGGAGATGGGGGCATTGAAGTTTAGAGCCCTAGAGTTGGAAATGTTCTTCCAGCACTGAGAAGTCCTATGGCAATTAATGAGGTTTAAAGATAGGTTTTTGCTACTAGAACTCGGAACACGTATTTGCCAAAGAGAAAATCCTCATTGCAAATTGTCACAAGTGAGAAGATTGTTCTTTTTTGAAGGTTATGTTATAAATTTGACTTTCAGTTACTTCCAAATATTAGTGGGTGCCACCAAGTACCAGAATTGTTAAGCTTTTCTATTTATAAAAACTTAACAATATAAAGACCTATTGAAGTCCATGTTCATCTTTTTGAATCATTGTGATTGTTTAAACTTTAAAGTGACCATATCAAGTATGTGAGCCAAAATTTGAAGCTCTTCGAGTGAACTCATTGGTGATACCACTATTAGATTGGATGCCGATGCTATCTATCTTGCATCCAGAAACCTTGAGAAGAAACAAGACAAATCTTTGTTAGAATCCAAATTGAAGAGGTTAGGGAAGAATGAGAAAAAGTTTCATTCCCAATGCAAATATTTTTCAGAATTTGATTGATATATTTGCCTCATTTCAAAGAGATACCATGAGCAAGCACACAATTAAAACTGATTACACATTCCACAAGGGAGTAATAAATTTTTTTTTTTTTTGGAGAAACCGACTGTAAAACATAGTATAGTAATTATTTACAAATCTGAAATCATGAGCATTGTACCAAGGTGAAAAATTTTCCACTCAAATTTCCAAGTAGAGCCTAACTGAAGTGATACAAGTTAAGAATGTCCAAACCTCCTTTTTTTAATTATGCATGCAGACTCCAACTGAGAAGTCAATTCAAAGAAGAAACAATATGACGTCCCTGAGGAAAGATCTTCTTTGAAAAATGTTAATTCTTTAATGATCCATTTGGGAGAACAAAAAACATAGAAAATTTCTAAGAGGACTTATTTACAAGAATTAATCTTCCTCTCCTAGACAAGAATTTATCCTTCCAAACAATGAGTCATTTCTCAACCTTCTCTACCACCTGTAGCCAATCAATTATTTCCAGACATCCCAGTCTAAGGGGCAAAGCCTAATAGATACAGGGAATGACGTTTTTTGCAAATGAAATGAGAAGTCAAGAGGTCATGCTCAAATCCCTAATAAAACTAGAGAAGATCATGAGAAAATGACTTTCAAACCAAAAGCAAGTTCAAACATATATAATATATATTTGGGGAAGTTAAGATTCTCAAAAATGGTGGGCAGAAAAATAGAGTATCATCAACATAAAACAGTGTACATCAATGCCAAGAACAAAGAGTACAAGATAAATGCCAAGATCAAAGAGTTTTGCTCTAGTCAGATTCTAGAAAGAACATCAATGCAAAGAACAAAGAGTAGAAGATAAAGGATCCCTTGCTTTAGACTCTTTTCCATGACATAAGGTTATCCTAAGCTCCATTGTCAATGTGATGATTACAAAATAACAACTTTCAGACCAGTGTTAATGCTAATTGACTAATCATTCTAACATCGGAATGAAATATTTCATAAAATGTTTTATGCTTTTGATGCAGCAGTAGTGCCAAGTAACCATCGCAAAATTGTTGATTATTAAAGTTGGAGTCATGTATTTATATTAGAGTTGCAGTTTATTCAAGAAATTTCTTTTAATATCTTTAGCTGGTTAAAGGCCTTAGAATTTGAAAGCATAAAAAAGCTATATCATGCTTGTGTAAACAAATGAAATATGGGCATTTTTTTTATCAATTGAACATGTGAAATTAGGATGGCTTTGGTGTTACAGGAACCAATCACAGCCTTAGCTGCAGAGTTTCAGTATGGTAGTCCCATCCTACAGGAGAAGATCAAGGTTTGTACAATAAATGTGATATACATTCTATTTTTTACTTCTTTTGTTGATAGAAATTGCTAGATACCTATGTACGCTTATATTTGATTTAATTTGTAAGTACTATTTTTTAATGTGCAGCTAATTGCTGAGCAATATTTGGCCCTGCGGCGAACTCGAGGAGATGGGAACTGTTTTTTTCGAAGTTTTATGTTTTCTTATCTGGTAGGTGTATATTATTTAATATTATTTTTCTTCCAGGTATGGGTATAAATTTGGGAAATGATTTAGTAGTAAGCTAAGAAGACTTGTCTTTTCTAAACATGAAAAGGAACATATTTTGGAGACACAAGACAAAGCAGAGGTCGAACGTATCATTGCACATATTGAAATGTGCAAGAAGACACTTAAGAGCCAGGGATTTACTGATTTTACCTTTGAGGACTTCTTTTCTGTAAGTGGATCATTTAGACTTTTCTCCTTCATGTGCTGCTGATTATTTTATATTCTTTGACATTTTTACTAGTGATTATAAAGTTTGATATTGGAAAATTTGTAAGGTTGTACATTTACAAAAGAAGAATTTTGTGAGTAACAGATGGATATGAAGTCTATAATACAAGAAGTTTTTCCACACTGTTGCTCTTTGGTCCAAATCATATACGTCAAAAGCTTATAGCAGAATCAGAAGTTTTATGTCTGTCGTTTGGCTTTTGCAAGTCCTTAATCTTGAATGGATTCAATGGACATGCTATCCAACGTAAAATTTAGTAGGACCAGTGTGTAGAGGGACTTTATTGTTTCAATAATCACGCAACACTTATCTTTTTGTATTCTCTGTGTTGGACTGCCACTTCCAGAAGTTATTTGTTTGTCGTTTAATAATTGAATTTCTGTTAGTTAACTCTTAATCAATTGGCTACTTTATTAGGAAGAACTCGTTTCACCAATGTTCTATATGATTGAAATTGGATAGCATTGTGGTTTGTTGTTTCCTCTCCTTGTGACCTAACTAAACTATTGGTCTACATAGTTTTACGCAAAAAGGTTTGGGGCTGTGCTTCAATTTGGCTCATCATTGACATGCAATTTATATACGAGGAGTTCACTCTCTCTCCTTACAAGTTTTAACCTTATTAAATATTGGTCTACATAGTTTTAAATGGAAAAGTTTGGGGGCTGTAATTCAAATTTAGCTCATTGACTTGCAGTTTTACAAATGAAGATGTACAAATTGTTCACTTCTCCCCATCCCCTCGACTTTTCTTAGTCTAGGAGAGCTTTAGTTGATTACTCCTTTATTGGCTTTGTTTACTGTTAAAGTACCCGCCACTACACCAAAACTCTACATATGTAGTGAGGGTTGGGGATTATATCTTTATAGTATTCTAACACATCTCCGCAGGTCGAAGGTCCATTTTGGGTAGAGAGTTGAATTCACGAAGCCGTACGATCTGCCTAAAAATGCACTAGAGGAGATTAGAATCTGGGTTGTTCTGATAGCAAGTTTAAGTCTTTGCCACCGCACCAAACAAGTTTCAAACCCGAAATCCAGGTTGGTCTGATACCATGTTAAACTCTCTACTTCTCGGCGCCTAGTGCCCGCCCGATGCCCCCAGGCGCCCGCCTAGTCGCCCATGACGCCTGACTGTGCATGTTTTGGGTTTTGTGGACTTTTGTACAAATTTCAGTAGGTTTTTAATTTTTAATTTTTAATTTTTTCTTTGAACCGCCTAGATATAGGCTGTCGCCTACGCGCTAGGCGGCAGGTGCTCGCTCGACTAGCGCCTAGAGCTTTTCACAACATAAAGTCTCTACCATTTAGAATAAACCTACCAATGTGAATCAAGCTCGAGCACAAATCAAGGTTTACTCGAGAATAATTATTGGTTTATTTATAGATGGTTCTGATTACTTCCAAGTTTCCCTATTTGTTGGTTTCCTTGAATCCAAGTTGGAGGTTTCTTTGTTAGGTACAATTACAAATTAGGAAATCAATTGAGAACTTAATAAATGTGTATATATAAGGACATCAATTCTCTCTTTCCAGGGTGTTGATTGTTGAATATAATTTCAATAATTTGCTCTCTCCCTGCATGTGTGATGCAATTGGATCTTGGTTGTGACACCCTAAGGCTGGTGTCAAGCCATTCCATACTAATTTTTTTTTATATATATTTTTCTCCTACAAACTTTGCAACCACCCTTGCCAAAAATCATACATCTCTCACTTCATGATGACACCGAATATCTTCAAACTTAAAAAGGCTAGAAGAGAGTACCCTTCCTTAAGAGACACTTCATGATGAGACACTTCATGATGACACCGAATATCTTCAAAAATCATACAATCAAGATTTATTGCTCCACCACGTTGTGTCTTCAGGAGCACCAATTTCAGAAACCTCTACACTCCCTTAAGAGGCTAGAAGAGAGTACCCTTCCTTGTAGAATTTACAACACAATGTAATGTATTGAGTTAAGATTAAAGAGCACTTTCTAGGAACAATATTAAGTGTTTAGGTTCATATTATACTTGACACTGTAGGCACGTAGGTGCACAATTAATTTAGATATTCATGAGAACATTTGATTTAATAATGTCAAATATGTGGATTGTATATCCACCATATATTGATTTATCCCAAAGTTGGTATAATTCCATGCTTTAGTTAGATTTGTCATATATTAGGTCTTTAGATATGTGGATTCCTTAGTGCACAATATTTGTTGATGCTTAACTAAGTATCAAATTTTCACATTAGGATCAAGTTTCAAATTTAAATTTATGTCCGAGTTTAGTGATATATCACATACAAATACCTTTGGTGATTTGAGATTCAAATAAGTATCTTATTTGTTTCATCTTAAATTGTAATAAATTATGTTAAAAAAGATAATTGCATGATATATATTTGAATTTAAAAAATCAGTTAAAATTTCTTTATTTCTTACCGTGACCGGAAATCCGTCAAAATTTATTTATTTCTTACCGTGACCGGAAATGGGGGTAGGTTTCTTAGGAACAATTTGGTGGAATAAAATATGCTACCTTAGAACGTGCACATTACTTTTGGAACAAACACATTATAGTGTCTCATAATACTAAGAAACGACCGATTACCATGTAATTTAAAAATCTTGACCGCAGTTATTCGCTTCCAATCCCAAGTCTAAGCGAACATAAGAAAGGAATATAAAAGCCTACCTATTTCCAAGGGAATTTTATATTTTCGAGGAACTTTTTGTTCTCGTTCTCCCACTTTGCTATCTTCGTGCATGTTGAAAATTGACTAGAAAATGTCCAGGGTGCATGCATTATTAAGTGTTTAGGTTTATATTATACTTGACACTATAGGTTTATATTATACTTGACACTATAGGCACGTAGGTGCATAATTAATTTAGATATTCATGAGAACATTTGATTTAATAATGTCAAATATGTGGATTGTATATCCACCGTATATTGATTTATCCCAAAGTTGGTATAATTCTATGCTTTAGTTAGATTTGTCATATATTAGGTCTTTAGATATGTGGATTCATTAGTGCACAATATTTGTTGATGCTTAACTAAGTATCAAATTTTCACATTAGGATCAAGTTTAAAATTTTAAATTTATGTCCGAGTTTAGTGATATATCACATATAAATATTTGGTGATTTGAGATTCAAATAAGTATCTTATTTGGTTCATCTTAAATTGTAATAAATTATGTTAAAAAAGATAATTGCATGATATATATTTGAATTTCAAAAATCAGTTAAAATTTCATTATTTCTTACCGTGATCGGAAATCCGTCAAAATTTATTTATTTCTTACCGTGACCGGAAATCTGTCGCCAAGGTTACCTAGAAACCAGAACGTTAGAACGTTATGGGACGAGGAATGAAAATAGTAACATTGTACGCAACTTCTTAAGGAATGGAAATGATGGGGGTAGGTTTCTTGGGAACAATTTGGTGGAATAAAATATGCTACCTTAGAACGTGCACATTACTTTTGGAACAAACACATTATAGTGTCTCATAATACTAAGAAATGGCCGATTACCATGTAATTTAAAAATCTTGACTGCAGTTATTCACTTCCAATCCCAAGTCTAAGCGAACCTAAGAAAGGAATATAAAAGCCCACCTATTTCCAAGGAAATTTTATATTTTCGAGGAACTTTTTGTTCTCGTTCTCCCACTTTGCTATCTTCGTGCATGTTGAAAATTGACTAGAAAATGTCCAGGGTGCATGCATTATTAAGTGTTTAGGTTCATATTATACTTGACACTGTAGGCACGTAGGTGCACAATTAATTTAGATATTCATGAGAACATTTGATTTAATAATGTCAAATATGTGGATTGTATATCCACTGTATATTGATTTATCCCAAAGTTGGTATAATTCTATGCTTTAGTTAGATTTGTCATATATTAGGTCTTTAGATATGTGGATTCATTAGTGTACAATATTTGTTGATGCTTAACTAAGTATCAAATTTTCACATTAGGATTAAGTTTCAAATTTAAATTTATGTCCGAGTTTAGTGATATATCACATACAAATATCTTTGGTGATTTGAGATTCAAATAAGTATCTTATTTGGTTCATCTTAAATTTTAATAAATTATGTTAAAATAGATGATTGCATGATATATATTTGAATTTCAAAAATCAGTTAAAATTTCTTTATTTCTTGCCGTGACTGGAAATCCGTCACCATGGTTACCTAGAAACCAGAACGTAATGGGACGAGGAATGAAAATAGGAACATTGTACGCCACTTCTTATGGAATGGAAATGATGGGGGTAGGTTTCTTAGGAACAATTTGGTGGAATAAAATATGCTACCTTAGAACGTGCACATTACTTTTGGAACAAACACACTATATAGTGTCTCATAATACTAAGAAACGACCGATAACCATGTAATTTAAAAATCTTGACCACAGTTATTCACTTCCAATCCCAAGTCTAAGCGAACATAAGAAAGGAATATAAAAGCCCACCTATTTCCAAGGGAATTTTATATTTTCGAGGATCTTTTTGTTCTCGTTCTCCCACTTTGCTAGCTAAGAACTTGCCTGCCATATAGCCACTTCGAATCCTAAAACCAAGTTAAGAATAATAATGAGCTATAAGGATTACCAAATCATATTTACAAGGGAGTTTTGTATTCACTAAGGCCTTTTGTATTTTCTCTCCCCACTTTGCCTGCAAAGTGGCTGGATGCCATGGGAATGATATATACACTTTGAATCGAAGGCCAATAGCATTTATATATATATTCCCAAGGAAGGATTTTTGTTTGTATATCTTAGTCTTTGGATGTTCTGGAACACTGCTTTGTGTTCTGGAAAGCTGCATTTATTGTTTGGGAATGGTTTTTTGTGACATTGAGAACGAAGTTTCTGGAACATCATTCTCTGAGGGTTTTCCCAGTGAGTTGGTAACTCTGGTCTATACTGACTGGATTTGTCTGGTGAGGCGCTTTCCTTCAGATTTCTGCAGGATAGCCGACAAGAAGTCTGATCATAAATGACCGGAAATTTGGTTAGTCTGCAAAAACACTTATTCAACTAATAATATTCAAATAAAATTTAAGTGGTCTATAAATAGGGCATTAAGGTGCACTTATAATGCACCCATTACTTTCATTCTTTCATGTATTACTGTCATTCGTTCTTATATAACTTTAGCATTCAGTCTAGAGAAGTTCAAATTCATTCTCCAATAACTTTAACATTCATTCTAGAGAAGATCTAATATTGCCTATTACTGTCATTATAACTCTGACATTCATTCTAGAGAAGTTCTAATAGTACCCAACTACACATTTATTTAGGGTATGGATGTAGTTTGGATAGAGCCTATTTACTTAGGATACAAATATACAAAGACGGTGGACCCTAGTGTTTCACAAGCAGATTCGCTGGTTCACTACAGCCTTACCAGATTTCCGAAAATTTGACCGTACAGATCTGATTACGCTCCGCTAGAGAAACTATATAGGGAAGTACTAGATTTCTGGTTGGTTTTGACCACCTTTTTTTTGGGGGGGGGGGGGGGGGGCTATGATTCCCCGAATGAGATGGCTCAAATATAATTTATGTATCAAAATGCAAGTTCAACAAAATGTATATGAACTTTATTTTCAGGAACATGCTAATTGATCATACACATACCCAATTCACCACTTAATGAGCTAAACCTATCTTCATTAATTGGTTTGTAAAAATATTTGCAAATTGTTTTTTGCGTCCACATATCTAGACAAATGTTACCTATTTCATGATGTCTATGAAAGTGATTTCTTATGTCATTGGGTTTCGTTCTAGAGTAATATGAGATTCTTTATGATACTAATTGCACTAGTGTTGTCCCAAAATTTTGGCGTGGTGTCGAATGTGAGATTATAAGCTTTCAGAGCTTCTGCGCATACAAAGTATTTGAGCGCAACAACTAACTCACAATGTAGTTGTCTTCAATGGTTAAAGAGAAACTAAATATTCCATAGAAAGAGGCATACCACTAGTACTCTTTGGATCAACTCTGCACCCTGTAAAGTTTGCATTGGGACGCCCCCATTAAGTTCAAGAACCTTTAGGATGACATAAACCAAGATTAATCATGCCTTTCAAATATATTAAAATATGCCTTACTGCAGTTACAAAGATTCCTTAGAACATGATTGATACTTGGATGGATACTCTTCAGGACCATATCCATGTCCATATCTGTATAAAACACGTATTGGGCACAATACTTTTGTGACACTCAATTTGATATATCTCGCCTGTGCCCAGGCTCAAAAGGACCCAAAACATAGTTGAAAATGATTTGGAATAGTTGTGATCGTGCCAAACTTAATTGAGATACGAGAAAGTATTATTTTATGAATGAATTTTCTTAGAAGTTTTTGGAATCTTTTTATTATTCAAAACATTCTTAAATAGAGTTGTAATAAAATGTAATGTATAATATGTATTTTTTTGGTAATGTATAATATGTATATGGATATGTTTTCATGTGTATATATAATCCTATCCAAGCCGGATCCATACCCTAAAATCTTGTAAATATGCTTTGTATCCATATTTTGTTCCTAAGCAGAATACCTGTCCACGTATATGCAACCAAAACCTATATTGATACCTTGTACACTATGGGCATGTTTGTCTACTAGAAAGTTGTATGTAAACTAGTAGAAAGTTCTCCAGGTTTTCAATTGATGTATTGCTTGTTTGTTTGAAACTAAATTTCCAACCTTTCTACTACTTCGACATGATTGGAAACTATAGGCCCATCAAATTTCCATCCCAAATGGTGGAAAGTCAAGAAAGTAGTGCGAAAAACGTTTATTATTATTTATTTACAAAAGTAGTCCAAACGAAATGTGATTCACATTTATATTATTTTAATAGTGACATATCATCATCTTGATATAATTTCTTTGTTCTACTTTTGAGTAAACAAACTTTTTTAGTTTGCAAACCTATTGAAAAAAAACTATATTTCCAACTTTCAAATAGCTTCCAGTTGCCAAATAGGCCTCACAGAAGACGTCGGGTCTACTAGTCGTAAGTTAATTTAGACTTTTAATCATGCCAAGATAGTGTTTCATAAATACTTCCTTATTGGATTCTTCATTTTCAAGTTTGAGTGAATTACTCATCGGAGTACTACTAGTCTTACACGTACTAAATTTTTTTAAGTTCAATAATTTACTTAGCTTGCTTTATAAATATGACATTTGACTTTGTTCGATATGAAATCCTAGAAACAGTTAAGTTCACCCATCATACTTGTCTCAAACTTGTCATGCATTAGTCTAGAAAGCTCCTCACACGGCTTCTTATTTGTAGCATCAAAGATACTGTTATCAACATAAATTTGGGTTTAAAGAATATCTTTGGATTTCTTTTTGATAAGAGTAGTGCCAGCAATGCCTTTTGTTAAACCTTTTCCAATCCATAACTTTCTAAGTCTACTGTACATCAAAGATACTGTTATCAACATAAATTTGGGTTTAAAGAATATCTTTGGATTTCTTTTTGATAAGAGTAGTGCCAGCAATGCCTTTTGTTAAACCTTTTCCAATCCATAACTTTCTAAGTCTACTGTACCATGCTCTAGGAGCTTGTTTCAATTCATAAAAAGCAATCTTAAGTTTTAAAACGTACTCGGAAAATGTTTCATGTCTAAAACTAGGGGGTTTACCAAAACATTTATGTTGAGAGGCACTTTTGACATACATTGTAAAAAGTTTGAAATTCATAAATCTAGCAAAAGCAAGTAGCATATGAGCAGCTTCCAAGCGACCTAACTACCTAGGAGCAAAAATCTCATCAAAGTGTAATCCTTCTTGTTGATGATATCCTTATGCAATTAGTCTACCTTTATTTCTTACCACAATTCCGTATTCTTGAAGTTATTTTCTAAATACCCACTTTATTCCTATAATAGCTCGATCTCGGACATAGATACTAAATCCCATACTTGACTTCTTTCAAATTGATTCAACTCATTCATTTCTAAGATCCAAGATTCATCTAAGAATGTTTATTTGATGTTTTTAGGTTCTTTTTTGGGAAAGAGCAATCTGCAACTTATTTTCTAATAGAAATTCTAGTTCTTACCCTAACATTTGGATCACCTAAAATTATGTTCTTCAGGAATCAGGTTGATCTTGTACAAACCTACATTCTCTTGTAAATGGAGGATTTGGCTGTTTGTTTGATAGTGTTTTGAGGATCATTATTAGAAGTGTCTAAAAATGTATCAAAGGTTTCATCTTCTAGCAACGGTTGAGCAACTATAGCTTCGGGAATGTTACTAGAAAATCAATGGCTTTTCTCTTCTCATCTTTTTTCCTTTGGATATCCTTGCTTTCAACAAAATCATCAATTATTCTAGCTTTAGTGGAAAAATGACTTTCATCAAACTAGACATGCGTAGACTCTTCTATGACTAGAGTCCTGTTGGATTTTAGTACTTGCTAGTAGAAGAGTATGAAAGGAAGACACCTTCATCACTTTTAGAATCAAATTATGCATGTTTTTCTTGATGTGAAGACCAAACGCTGTCCTTGGTGTGAAGGCCTGGAGCCCTGATCCAATTGTTCTTCTCCCTCTCTTGCTGTGCTGCGGACCCTACCCTTTTCTTCTCTTGCTGTTGTTCTGCCATCAGAAGAGCTCTCAACCTCCGCTGCTGCAGAACCTAACTGCAGCCACCCACCCCCTGCTGCCTTGGACCCGCATGCCACCGCTCGCTCCTCTCCAATCCAAACCCGCCTGAGCGCTGACATCCTTCCCTGTGCTGCCACCTAAATGAGAATTCCATCTCTTCTCTGCTGCATTGCAGGGCCGAGATTCCTCCTTATCCCTTTTCCTTGAACCTGACAGCCACCTTGCTCCTCCCTGTGCAACCTGAATCCACTACAGCCCTTGCCTATAGCCTTATTCTTTTCTTGTGAATCCACCAACAACCCTCCATCTTCCTCTTGCTAACCCAAATCAACCCACTTGTTCACTTCTTTACTCCATCTAAAACGCTAAATCCCCACATCGTTTCCCCCTAGTTCTTTTTCCATGTCATAGTGGGAGTTGCTTCATGAGCTTTGTAAGCCTTACAAGGTGTTGAGGTGTGATGCAGGGGAAAGTGCAGAAAAGGAAAAAAAAATACCGTCGAAATTGCAATGGAAGATAACTGGACCACTTTTGTACTAGTGAAGGTCGATTGGTGCCTCAAAACACTGTCGGATTGCCTGTGAAGGGTTCGACCCAGAGGTTTCTCGAATCCACGAGAGCTCTTGCTTGCACAAGAGGATTTTCGAATCCACGAAGAAGTCGAATCCACGACGCAGAGAAAGAACTCTCAAAAGTTAGCACAAACCTTGCAGTTTTATTAATGGAGTTTTTTAGATCCTCAATAGAAGGGCCTTTATATAGGCTTTTAAGATAAATCCTAATAAAGATAAAGTCTAATTTAAACGGCTGTCCTAATCAAGAAAGATTTAAAAATAAAGATAAAAGTCTAATTGAACAATCCTAATTCTAATAAAGATAAAGTCTAATTTAAACAAAAAAATATACTCCTAAAAAAGATAGAAACAAATATGTACTACATCAGTCTCCCCTTCCTTAAAAAGGACTCGGCCTCAAGTTCTCATCAGAATAAAGTGGTTCCTCAGGAGAAAAATGGTTGAACGTGTCAGCTTTTCTACAACTTTTCTAATGATGCATTTATCGTGTCAATAACATGGTCCTTGAGAATTGTAGATGGGTGATCATAAATTGAGAAGTGGCTTCCCTCATATTGTTGAGTGGCATTTATCATCTGCATATCAAGATCCGTTTCTCCAGGTTCTCTTTTAACATAAATTTTCACTCGGGGCTTTTTGGTTTCAAGATCCTCCTTTATGATACCAAATTTGGAGAACACTTTGACAATTTCTTCGAAAGTAACATCATCACGCAAACCATTGACATAAACATGTGTATTGACCTTCAAGTCGAACCAAATGTCTGGAGGTTTATTAGCTTCCTCAGCTTCCTTCTTTTCTGCTGGGTTTTCGGGTACCTTGCTTTTCTTATGGCATTTTTCTACTTACTCAGTAGTAGCACTTTTTTCTTCCGTGGGAGGTGTGTGATTAGCACTCAGTGATGGAAATACCTCCTCGTCTCAAGTGCTAGCACTTTTTTCTTCCGTGGGAGGTGTGTGAGTAGCACTCAGTGATGGAAATACCTCCTCGTCTCAAGTGCAAAAGTCATATCTTCAAGTTCATAGTCTTTCTTTTTTACTTGGTACTTCAACTTGAGGAACCCATGTCCTGAGTTTGCGATCCCATTTATAAGTAGGCCCATCATCATCAGTTAGCAACTTCTACTATATGAACATCGTGCTTTGTTCCAAAGCCTCAGCGTCGCCAACCTCCTTTTGCCGTTCTGCAAAATGATCACCCGCAATATAATTGTCAGACCTCTGGATATTGATTCCAGAGTATAACTCGGGTATCGAGGATAGTGGCAACCATTCGCTTCTCCCTTAGGACCATACGAAGGTGCTTTATGTTATTTTCATAAGCTTGCCATACTGAGCTTCCATGTAGGTCATCATCTTATCGGTTTTGTCGGAGAGGTTGCCGACTTCGGGATTTGAGGTTGTCAAATTCTTCACGAGAGACTGGTTGGGCCATAACAGAGACAAATGATATGCTTTGATACCAACTGATGAGAAAGCGCGAAAAAGGAAAGAATTTATTGTCGAAACTGCAATGGAAGATAACTGAACCACTTAGAACCTGTAAAGGTCGATTGGCCTCCGCAAAACTCTCTCGGATTGCTTGTGAAGGTTCCGTCTCCAAGGTTTCTCGAATCCACAAGATCTCTTGCTTGCACAAGAGGATTTCTGAATCCACAGAGAAGTTGAATCCATGACGAAGAGAAATAACTTTCATAGTTAGCACAAAACATAGTTCGCAGTATCGGCCGATACCGATCCGATACGACCAATACCGATACGGTTTGGCATGTCCTGATCCGATACTGACCGATACCCAATACTGAGCGATACCCGATACTGATTGATACCGACATTGAGGGTCTCTTTTCCGGTCAATTTGGCAAAAACAATTGAACAAAAAACCAATCAACAAGGGTGTAAAGACATAGAAAGGTTATAAAAGCATGTAAAAGAAGAAAACTTATCTATCAGATGTAAATCAATCGGTAAGGGTGATTACTATTTCATTCAATTTCAAAACTACTAAGAAACAACACTAAAAATATTAAAATTATGCCTAAATGTATAAAATATATTTTCTAAAATGTTAATAATTATTTGCTTTCCGATACTCGATCCGAAACCTCCGATACTGTCGATACCGCCGATCCCGATACTCATAGGAATGGTCCGATACTGATACTTCGAACCTTGGCACAAAGCCTACAATTTTATTAATGGAGTTTAATATCCTCAATATAACGATAGAAGGGCCTTTGTATAGGCTTTTAAGATAAATTTAATCCTAATAAAGATAAAGTCTAGAAATTTTATTAATGGAGTTTTTTTTATATCCTCAATATAATGATAGAAGGGCCTTTGTATAGGCTTTTTAGATAAATTCTAATCCTAATAAAGATAGTCTAATTTAAACAACTAATCCTAATAAAAAAAGATTTAAAAATAAAGTTTGTTTAATTTAAAGAACCCTAATCCTAATAAAGGTAAAGTCTAATTTTAAAAAAGATACTCCTAAAAAAGAGCTTGCTATTCATCATCTTGTTTTTTTCTTGTGTCTACTTTTTTATGCACATTCTTTCACCATTTAGGGGAGACAATATTCTTGAATATGCACTATACCATGTGTGTCATCTTACCTCAAGAGTCACAAATGGTTTGAGAACCAGACTTCAGAAAGGTGTAGAACACAGGTTTAGTAATAGAGCATCTCTGAGTACATCGTTGTTGGCAGTTTCCGATCGAATTATCAAGTCTCAACACATTGGAAACTCTTTAAATGCCAATTTTTTCTAAGATACAAGAAATGGAAGATTGGAGTTTTAACATATAAATCATTAAGCGCTCCGTATTGGTTTTGGTGACTGCCCACTTACATGATCTTACTGAAACTATAACTATGGTTAATGCAAAATTTACTAGATCACTTACCATATACAGGCTTGGAAAAGTCTTTTTGAACCAAAAACAAATCAAATTTTATGACACCGCTTACTATTAGTAGGTTCGATCGAATTATCAAGTCTCAACACATTGGAAACCCTTTAAATGCCAATTTTTTCTAAGATACAAGAAATGGAAGATTGGAGTTTTAACATATAAATTATTAAGCGCTCCGTATTGGTTTTGGTGACTGCCCACTTACATGATCTTACTGAAACTATAACTATGGTTAATGCAAAATTTACTAGACCACTTACCATATACAGGCTTGGAAAAGTCTTTTTGAAGCAAAAACAAATCAAATTTTATGACAGTGCTTACTATTAGTAGGTTTTGGCCGTTTCGGCCTTCGAAAAGTCTGTCAGTTCTGAGCTAAAAATTTCAGAACCTTCAATGGATTAAATAAATATTTGGACAGTTCCGATAAATTTCATGACTCAAAATTGACCAAAAATTTCTGATATATTGCCAAAATACTCATTCAGTCTTGGATTGGTTCCATATAAATCAGGTACTATACAATATGTTGTAGTATTTGGCTGATTTTTTAAACCTTTGGTTTCATATCAATTAAGCCATCTGAAACTAAAGGAGAGAGGTTTGCATTCTGTTCCAATGACAACATCTAGTATTCTAGTCTTGACTTCCGTGTAACCAGCATCAACTCCTGTTATTTTTCTGTTTATTTCCACCTACCGATCATTGAATGACCTTTGTGATTTGTACACCACCTTTCCCCGCTATATTGACTACAGATCATACCCTCAAATTGTTTTATTATGTTCATTATTTAAACTAAATAGAATTTGCTTGTATGTAGTTGGTATACTTTACATTTGCTAATATTGGATTTGTTGACAGACGTTCCTTGAGCAACTTGAAAGTGTTTCGCAGGGACAAGATGCTTCCATAAGGTACATTCTCTTTGTTGACTTTACCATGCCTGGTGCTTTATTTTGTGAACTGGAGCAATTGCTTCGTGCGGTCCATAAACCCCATTGAAACTACAAGGATACTGATATTTATGTATTGTATTTCAGCCATGACGAGCTTCTGGAAAGGAGCCGTGATCAGTCAATTTCAGACTATGGTAAGCAAAGCTTTCACTGCAGTTCTGCTTACTAGTCTATTCCTCCTTATATTTTAACCTAATGTGATTTTGTTGGCCAGTTGTAATGTTCTTCAGATTTGTCACTACGGGTGAAATACGCAGTCGATCAGAATTTTTTGAACCATTTATATTGGGCTTAACTAATAGTAGTAATACCGTAGATCAGGTTAGTTGTGCTCTTCTTTCCACCACTCTTTAGCCTGTTAGTAGCATTGACAGTGTACAGTTCTATTTTTGCTCCCTTTTTATCTTGCTTAATATTCATTTCCAAGACTAACGTAAAGATAACTCTGATAGATGTTCTATCTATTACTGGATACCTGCCTCTGGTAGAAGTTTATTTTGCTTGCCTCCTCATGTTGAGTGTTATATCAGTTTGGTTAATACAAAAGCTGGTATATTTGAGGGTAGATTCTTCTGTTGGTTGGACTATAGGCCTGTATCTGTACCCTATGAGTGTAAACAAATACAAAATAACCTGATCCATAAAAGATTTTTAGCAAAATAATATATCAGTTCTACATTCTTTTAGAATGTGTATACAATTAACTATGTTAATAGTATCCGAATAGTATATGCTATATATTATTTGGCAGTATCGATCTGTATATATTAAATATTTTAGAACTATATATTGAACTTGATGTTCTTTTTAATTTCTTAGTATTATTTAAGTATCCATAATCGACTTAGTTTGTATCCGCTTTTAGTCAAGTTTGGTCTTTGGCTCCTGTATTCAAATGATATTTGTATTTGTATCCGCAATGAGAAGCCAAATACAAATATGTTAAAATGTTCTACCTATCTGCTATGTTTTACGCTCTGGTGAAACCACATTTTAATTCTGGTTCATTAATTGTTTAGACTTCCCATGCTCTTTGAGAGCTTAGATCCTGCTGGGCTTGGAAACTGTGTGATGGTTTTTTTTTATTGTTTGCCCCTCTAAAATGGACTGCGAAGTGTGAAGGCAGTATTCAAACTGTGTCCACTGTCATACTGAACCATACTGATTTGCCATTCTGAGGAAGCAATTTACTAAAGTTGCTTCAAAATGCACTCACAGTTAGACCATTGCAATAAATGATACATATAATAAGTTATTTGGCGTTTGCCTTGTGGTAGATCTTATATGCTTACATGTGGCATGTTCAGGTCCAAATCTTCATACACATGAGTTAATTGCTTTAGAGGGATTGGCTTTGGTGTATGGGCTCTAGTCTTCTGTTTATTTGTTGGGCCTCAACCTGTAAGGATTGAGGCTTGGTTTTTCTCAATGTAGTGTCAACTCACCTGTGGCGCTTGACCAGCCCGGCTGAGTCAGTTTCAGACATAATTTGGTTCAATTGCCATCCTTAATTTTATGCCATATCCTATACTATCTTATGAATAGTGCTGGTGCAGTAAGGACTAAGGATGTGGAACTGTAGTTTATAATCTTTATAATTTTCTTAATAATATATGTAAATTATTGGCAATTGGGCCCATTTACTGTTGTACTCTCTAAGCTAACTGAACCTTTCCAATTTAAAAGTAGAAATAAGGAAAAGAAGAAGTGTGTTTGGATTACATATTCAATATGCGAGATGTTAAGTATAAAGGGGGTGTATACGTTTTAGTACTCTGTAATTTACATGCTGTGGTATTCAATATGCTCTTGATGCAAGGATGTGTTCCTAGATAGATCCAATTACCATTCTCACGATTTGGTAATTGATATACAGTTCCATCTCTGTGACTTAATTTTTTTGTTCCCTTACAGTCCTATTACTTTCTACCTGTTTCTATCCCTTTTGGTTTTTCTCATTTTTTCCCAATGCTTTTATCTCAACTTCTGGCAACTGTAGTTAAAGTTCATTTTCCATCTCTTGGCAACCTCCCCGACGTGAGTTTAGCTTCAACTATTGGGGTATTTAGAGGTTCACAAGACTAGTGGTGGTGGGGTTTTTCTGTTTGGTGGCTATTACTAAAATACTGTTGGCTGAGCTTTGGGATATTAAAGAGGGAGTCCGTATTGCTATTCGAGATGCTATCAAGTTTCTCTTCGTGGATTCCGACTCCATTGCTGCATTGATGCTATTTTGGAGGTCAATACCAATTGTCATCCGCTCGGTATTTTTATTGAAGAATGTTACTTTATGTTAGCTAGATAGAAGGATGGAAGATTGCTGACTGTTATCCAGAATGTAACCAGGTAACAGACCGTTTGGCTAACATGTATATATCTAGGAAGGCCCCTTGAGAGAATATAATACCCCCCTCCCCACTGTTGACCTACGACTCATGTTTGATGGAGACATGATAAGATTTAGTTTCCTGCATGATTAATTATGCTTTTCCTTTCCCATATAACAAAAAAAAACATACACTTCGCCTCCCAGTACTATTATTAGCGCCAGGATCTGGATAATTTTTTGGCGGCCACATGATATGCAATTCAGGATATCTGGTTTAAAGTTCACATGCCTCAGCACTTTGAGCTAGGGGTGGCAACTGGTCAGGTCGAGTCAGTTTTGGTCAACCAGTTTATGCTCAACCTGAAACCAACTCATTTATAATTGACCTGGTTAAGGTAAACCAGAACCAACTCCGCTTTAAAATTGTTCAATCTGAACACAATCTGTTTAACCTGTTTAAATCTCTAATGCCATATGAGAGAACTCAACAATCTTTCACCAAGGATCTTTCACTAAGGTTTACTATAAGAAAATTTCAGTTGAAACTTCAATCCCTTAGAAATGTATCCACCCTTCAAATACCACAATTAACTGTGAAACATTTCTTAAATTGCAAACAAGCAAGAAAAATAACATAAAACTTCACATTAAGAGGCTTATTTGAATTTTCTTGCTCAAATTATTATAATAAAGTCCCTAAAGAAATTGAAAAACCAAGATTCTTTTTCAACTACATCTTAAAGTAGAAACAATTGTATAAAAATGGGCATGGAGAAAAGAGAAGAGTAAAAGAGGAAGAAAGAGAAGAGTAAAGGACCTTGGCCTTTTAACTTCTAAGCAATTAGTGAGCTTGACCTTGGGTTAACTTCTCGGTACAGAGAAGTAGAAGAGTGAAGAAGTAGGCCTGCGGAGATGAGGCCCACGTGGCTGCCGGATGAGTTGGAGATGAGTTTGGTATGGGGTGTCTTAGGAATAGTGTTAGGATATATCATCTTGGAGAGGCTTGTGAAGAATTAAAGAGTGACGAGTACTTTCTGTGAGTTTAGATATAGGAGTTAATGGGTTAGGGCTGGTCCATGGATTAACCCGGTCTGTTTAATAAACGGGTCACCATCCTTTACCAGAACCCAACCCGTTTGTTAAATGCTTAGGCGGTTCGACCCATTTATACTCAAACCCATTTAGGCCTAGGCCAAACCTGCCTAAGAAGTCGGGTTGGTGGGTCGAGCCCAAATTGCCACCCTTCGAACACCTTGTCAGTATCAATACGGTTGTAGAGCCTAATGTCAATGGTTCCTTTCACAAAGGTGTACCCTTTCTTGTGAAAATACCTTATTAATTACATTCTTCTTTTGTTGTATCCTATTATTTTCTTATGGGTTATATGGAAAAAGAATGCAACTAAATAAAAGAGAAGCTAAGGCTGCCACATCTCCATCAAGCAAGATATGATGCTCAACAAGTTTATTACTATTCTCTCAAAGAACCTTTTTGGATGATTTCCATGTTAGCCAAATCGTCTGTACGTTGTAGAAACAATGAACAATCTTCTATTCTTCCAACATAGCCAACATTAAACTAACATTCTTCAGTAATCACTGCTTGCGGATGACAGTCGATATTGGCCTCCATAATAGTATCAATGATGACAATGGAGTGACTCCTTGAAGAGAAACTTGATAGCAATAAGGATGCAATCTCTATTAGTCAGGCTCAAGTTTAAGGATTTTAGCAATACCCACGAAGTATGAGAAACTAATTTGGCTCTAACTGCTTTTGTATGCTATGTTATTTGAGTTACATTCATAACTATCAATAGTACTTGAATGCAAGGAAACTTGAACAACTTGTTCTGTATTCATTTTTTTTCTTTTTTGGGATATAGTGTTAGTTGCTTGTTCTAAAAAAGGTACTTGCTTGTTTACATTAATCCATCCGTCTTATTGTGCATATATTTGTATGCACTGTAAAAAAAAAGGTAGATTCTTTCATTCCTCTATCGTTTACCGTTTCACTTTTGTCTTTGTTCCGCAATCAGCTACACACTTTTTGCAATTGTCTGTACTTTTTTTGAACCAAGCATATATGCTATTATTAAGTTAGATTCACTTGTGCCATCTGGGTAATCATACAGTTTTGCAAGACTTCCGTTGAGCCAATGGGAGAAGAAAGTGACCATGTGCACATTACAGCTCTGTCAGACGCCCTAGGTGTTGCTATTCGGGTGGTGTACCTTGACCGCAGTTCTTGCGAAGCAGGTCCTGTAACCATTAACCATCATGACTTCATACCTTCTGCTCCTTCTAAGATGTCAACTGAGCGAGATGATAGTACGATGGCCTCCACTAACATCATCACGGAGACTGCCACTGTGTCAAATCCTTCAGAGCAAGAAGATGGCACGACTGCAACTGCCGCTACTACTGAGGATAGCCGCCCACCTTTTGTAACCTTGCTGTACCGGCCTGGTCATTACGACATTCTGTACCCCAAGTGACTCTTGACCACTGGTTGGTGCTTTAGGAATTCGTTCAATTTTTTCTTCCTACTTGATATATTTTTTTTATTCACTTATGTTATTTCGGCTTGCAGGCTGCCAAAAGGTGGATCAGATGTTCGGAGAGGAAACAAAGGAAATAAGGTACAATGATTGTATATGTGCAAGCAGTGACGGAATGTTTTCTATTATCCCAATTCGCTTGCAATGTGCGTCAACATAAACGGGACTGGTGGTGTGGGGGTTGATATTGCCACTGGGCAGACTGAACTGTTTTGCATTTAATTAGTACAAATTGACAACTTTCTTCGTCCTCTGCCTGTTACGATGACAATGAGCTTGTGCTGTTTTAATCCAATATCAAGCCAATTGGCATTTTAGGTCTTAATACAATTTTTGTCTGCCTGTAATCTTATTCGGGTTCTAGTTTTTACCAACATTCCATTCCCCAAATACTTCAAAATGTGCAGTTCTGTTGTGGTCGAGGAAAACTGAAACTTATGCGGAGATGGCTTGTTTCGGCATGGTTCAATTCCCTTCCACATTTGTTCTCCCACAATCATGTGTATATGTATGCCTTATTCGTTGAATTTATTTGTTTAATGTTGTCGACATATATCATAAATTACTTTTTTCAAATGTCCCAGAGGCTAATTTAACACTTTTATCGCATCAAGCCAAGATTACTACATATATAGTATACATGGCTGCAGAAGAATGTAACATACGACTTGGTCATGATTAGCAAGCAACTGCTGATAAATTGGGGAGCTGCGAGCTATGGCTCGTTAACCAAAGGGGCCAGGTTTTGTAATTGGAATCAACTACCATCTGTGCAAAAAAATACATTTAAATCCTATACTTTTTCTTCTTCTTTTTCTATATTTTTAAAATTCTACAAGGCTCCTGTAACTTTTTGATTTTTAAAATATTGCTCGACTTCGTACACAACTTGAAGTGTTTGCTGCTGGACTGCATTTAACTTATATTTTTGGATCAGTTCTGCTTTGATCCGTTCTCGACCCGTTTATATTTTACCTGTTTCTATATGATAACAAATATTTGAATCTTGTCCACTAAATAACAAGTAAAAGTGTAATTACCAAACAACTTTTGTCTATGCTGTTTTAAAAATCTATTGAAGTAAACTTTCGAGCAAATAGTTTAGTTTGGGGGAGGGCATGAATCGAATTGAAAAAAAAAAAAAGTCATAGCAAAAAGAAGTACTGAGATCATTTGTCCTATATGTACAATTACAGATTTTTTTTCCGGAGTAGAACATAAGCCTAAAATAATTGAAAGAGGCCATTAGGAACAAGAAAATGACATTGTGATTTTAAAAATCTAAACATGTCTTTTATTAAAGGGCGTCGCTGGGTCAGGGATCTAAACCGTGGGTTAACGTACCAAAGTTTGGATCCTTCATTGCATCGCTATGACTTATTCCATATATTTAGTTGGAATTTGTTTTAAGGGATATTTTAGCAAATCTCCCCAATCAAAAAATAAAAACTAATATATACCTCCACTATTTAAAAAAATTTAGCAAATGCCCCAATTTTTTTGTATGGAACAAATAAAATTTTAAGATATACCCCTACAATTTAACAAAATTTTGGCTGATTTACAAAGGAAGATGGACATTTGCTGGGTTTTTTTAAAATAGTGGGGGTATATGTTAGTATTTTGACTAGGAACATTTGCTAAAATATCACTTGTTTTAATGCATGCGGGTTTTGGTATCCAGTTTTTTAGAGAAAATTTGAGTTGTCCCCCACTTGTTTTACCATAATTCAATATGCACCTCACCGAATTACCATAATGCATGAAAATTTTCACTTTTAACGAACACCGTAAACGACTAACAGTCAACTCCTTTGACCCCCCCATTTAAGTAGGGTGTACTTTGAATTATGGCCAAAATATTCTCAAATAATTTGGGTGCACCTTGATTTATGGTAAAATAAGTGGGTTACAACTCAAAATTTTTATTTTTATTTATGTAGGTCAAAGGAGTTGAGTGTTAGTCATTGACGGTTTTCATTAAAAGTGGAAGGTTTCATGGATTATGGTAATTCGGTGGGGTGTACTTTGAATTTGGTAAGATAAGTAGGGTGCAACTCAAAATTTTCTTTTTAACATATGGTGTCACCTTAAAAATCCAGGAAATTTACTGTACCGAAATTAATTTTGTATAAATTAGTGTAAACGAAATAAGTTTGAATAAATTTGAAAAAAATGAAACTTATAGCCATCTGAGATGGCGGAAAACCCCAAAAAAAAATACACAAAGAAATAAGATTTTCTGCCAATGGAGTTGGCGGAAATAGCCCCCTCGCTTTTTGTTGTTGGTGGGTTTTGTTTTATTGGTTTGTTTATTTTTGTTTGGTTTGATTTGGTTTAGTTTTTAGTTTGATTTTTTTATTAGTTTAATTTAATCTATTAGTTAATTTGTTATTATCTATACTAATATGGATAATAAAAAATATATTTGTTAATATAGATTTTGTGTTACTTAATATACAAATTAATATATACATATCAATATACAAATTCATTCGTATATATTAATTTATATATATTTATTTGTATTAATAACAAATTAATAAATATGAAAATTATATTAGTATAGATAACGATAACAAATTAATAACAAATTTAGGTTAAGATGTTCCTAGATCGGATGAAACCCTTTCTCAACAGGTCATCGATCTGCTCCTTCATCTCTACGGCCTCCTTGGGGTTCACTCTATCCCAAGCCCGGGACACTGGTGATGAGCCCGGTACTAAATCTATAGTGAACTCCACATCTCTTGTCAGGTGAAAGTCCTGGAAGATCCTCTGGGAATACATTCATAAACTTCCCAATGATAGGGTGTGGCGGTGCTAGCTCCCCAACTGTAGCACAACAGTTCGTCTCTAGGCTGATCTCCGGCCATGTCCTCCTGACGCTGAATGGTGCCATTCCTGGGGGACTGAACAGAAGGTAATCGCGTAGGCGACATTTGCGCAGCCAACCAGTCCCTCGTCTGAAGCAAAGTCTAAGGTGGCTGACCTTCTTCACCTCGACCCTCTGTTTCAAAGTCAAACACGAAATACAAACAAAATACTTGTTAATATAGTGTAGAATCAAAGAAATCATGGCACGATTCTTTACGATACTCTTGCTATAGAACTGTTGTACGCGAAAACTGATGCATGCTTTCTTATATCCCATTTACTTAGCCTATGCAAATAGAAGAATGAATCGATTAACGTTTATCGCAACAGTACGGCTAAAGTGAATAAATTGAAGAAGTGGACGTGACAACAGTGTCCCCTCCTCGTCCTCAACTGGCAGACGAAGTTCAGCCTTCCCCACTCAAAGGGGCTGAGTCAAGGGATGACCAGGGTGAAGGCCTGGACTACGATGGCGACCAGAATTTAAGTTCTACTTATTTAAAAGTTTGATCTTATTAAATTTAAAATCTTATATTATAATTATGATAATTTTAAATAAAATAAAAGTCACAAAAGAAATCCTTTCTTATGAGTTTTAAAATGCTAGATAACTTTAAATCATAACATTGAAGTTTGGATATAGTTAAAGTTGTGCTAACAAAATTTTATTTATTATAATTTTAAAATCCATTAATCAAAATTTTGATTACAGTTTAAGAATCCATCAATCAAAACTATAATCAAAATTTGATTAATGGATTTTGAAATTATAATAAATGAAAGAAAATAAAATTTTGTCATCACAACTTTTAACTATATCCACATTTTCAATTTTATGATTTAAAGTTATCCAACATTTTAAATTAAAACTCATAAGAAATTTTTTTAAGCCTATCTATAGCTAAGCGAAAATTTTATGTGACTTTTACTTTATTCAAAATTATAATAAATATAATATAATATTTTAAATTCTATAAGATCAAAATTTAAACTTATATAGTAGAACTTAATTTAAATTTTTTTTTTTAAAATTATAACATCTTAACCTAAACTATTATCAGTTTGTTATATATATATATATATATATATATATATATATATATATATATATATATATATATATATATATATATATATATTGCTGCTATTAGCACTCCTAAAATGTCATTCGGCACTCCTTTTTAATTTTTTAATATTCAAATTTCAAATTTCAAATTTATCCTTGTATTAACATTATTGGCACTCCTAAAATGTCATCACACACTCCTCCCTCCATGCATGCACAAATAAATGCTATATTTAATGCAGGAATAGATATAGGAAAGTAATATATACAAATAATATATTGACTAATAATTTTTTCTAGTTATACATGTTAGTATAGATAATAACAAATTAACAAATAGATTAACCAAACTAAAAAAATCAAACAAAAAAATTATACCAAACCAAACGAAAAACAAACAAATCAATCAAGCTAAAATGGCTACGATCTGAGCTGGCGTGGGACAGAATGGGGTGTCCCGTGCATGAAAACTTAACGATTAGAACGTCGCGCGAGCGGTCGAGGACCGACACCATTCTATCACGGATATAAACAACGGTCGACCACACGGCCCGTCGTACGATGCCTTATGGGCGTCGGGAAAACGTCGTAAGGACGTCGTGCGCATATAACGGGTGGCTGGACCGCATCGGCTGTCGTAGGCGTCGTGAAGACGTCGAAGGCGCCTTCGGCGTCGTGGGCAAAGCGAGGCGTTGAGTTGCCAGCGTCGAAAGACGTCAGCCGTCCGTGAGGCTCTAGAGCGCGCGGAGTGCGAGAGGCGTACGTATGGGACGATGATGAAAAAGCCAGTGCGGACAAGATCCGCAAGAAGAGGCCGAAGCGACATAACGACGGACTAAAAATCGTGTACGGGAAGACACGATTTAACCAGAGCCGGCCCGGAGGTTTAGGTTGTCCTATCCTGGAGCTAATTTTGGTTGCCCTTTAACCCTTTGGTGGGGTTATGCTGAGCCTAAGGGGTTGCCCTAGCAGAGAGGGATTGTCCTAGCAGAGGGGGGTTGCCCAAGCCCCAAGGCTTGTCCGGCTTACCCCAGGGCCGGCCCTGGATTTAACTGAGCCCGCACGTGCTGGAACAAAAAAATCAAGCTAAACTAAACCAAACAAACCTATTTAAAACAAGCCAAATCAAACAAACCATTAAAAGCAAAACCAACCACCAAACCAATTTTACGCCAAGTGTGTTGGCGAAAATCCAACTTTCGATTATTATATATACTATGTATTCTTCCGCCACTATGTTGGTGGAATGTTTCATTCCAGTTAAAATTTAGATACTTATTTCGTTTACTCTAATTTATAAAAAATTAATTTTGGTATTGTAAATTTTTTGATCTTATATCTATGTAATAAAAAGGAGTGATATTATTTAGAGTGCTGCTAGGTGGCCCGCGGGTCTGGACCGTGGTTCTGGCCTGCGGGCTACGTGTCGTCAAATTATTGGAGGGGGGGTTCCGGCCGTGGGCCCGAGGAATGGGGTGGGGGGTGGGGGAGGGGTTGACACGTGCGCGTACGGTCACGCGCGATCACCTCCCCTCTGCGGGCGATATAGCATTTCTGTATTATTTATAGGATATTCAAAAAGTGCCAATAGACCCACATGACAGTGCCAATAACACGGATCATCAACTATTATATAATATTTAAAATAATTGTGGTCCATGTGCTTGAATTTGAAGCAAGAAGTTTTATACAGCAAGTGTAAACAAGTCAAAACTAATAATTTATAGGACATTCCTAATTTGAAATTGTCCAACACAATAATAATTGTCTTCTAAATAGGCAACTAATAAGGTCATTACTGAATTTGTAAGGGGCAACACAGGCAACACACTTAAGTCAGAATTTTATTAGGGACAAATATTAAAATTCATTTAGGGGACACTCTCTTTCTCTTTCTCTTCCTATTCACTCTTCCTCTTCCAACCCTAATTTGAGATTGGCACAGACCAAGGGTCTGTTTGGTTGCAAGCAACTCTGCTGCAACTGTCCAGTTCTGCTGCAAGTAGAGGGATCGGTGCCGAGTTCCACCGTTTGGTTGACAGCAAGTGGAGGAAGAAAGTGGCGAATCTCACTTGCAGCCAGTTCCTGTCCCCCTACTTTTTTCCCTCCTCCACTTGCAGCAAAAAAGAGGGGGAAGTGTGCTGCAAGTGGCTTTGGTGGCCTTGGCAACAGGGAAAACCGGCAAGACGGCTGAGAGAGGTCGGTGATGGATCTGGCGCCACGACGAAACTCGTCGTCGGCGATGGTGGAGGGGTGGAATGGGGTATGGGAGAGTTGGCGATGGTCGCCTGGAAGACGTCGATGACGGCGGTGGAGAGGGAAATGGGGTCTAGAGGTGGCGGGTGGCGGCGGTGGTGCAGTGGGTCGGAAGAGAAGGGGTGGTGGTGGTGGGGTGGGTCGGAAGAGATGTGTTGGTGGTGGTGGTGATGGAGGAGGAGGAGGAGGAGGAGGAGGAGTGTAAGTCGAAAGAGAGGTGGTGGCGGTGGTTGTGGTGGTGGTGGTGGAGGAGGAGGAGGAGGAGGAGGAGGAGGAGGAGGAGGAGTTGGTGGTGGTGTGTAATGAGAGGTGGTGGTGGTGGTATTAAGCTGTTGTTTCTTATTTTTCTTTTTCGACTTAACACCAACACCAACTTAGACACATGGCTTTTTAAGAGGTGTACACGTGTGCAACTAATGTGTAATTAATTATTTTATGTTATAAAAAATTTATATGATGATAATTAATTTAATTATAACATTTATGCATTTTTTAATTATCATAATTAATTTAATTTTGGATTATCATATTTATATAATATAATTTTTTTTTCACTTTTTCACTTTCAACAACCATCCAAACACCAAACCAATTTTTCTTCCACTTGCAACAGACAAAAATTACTCCATCCAAACATATTTTGGAAAGTGCCACTTGTCGCAAGTCAACGGAAACTCAACCTGCTGCAAGTGCCACTTTCACACTTTCAAAGAGTTACATCAATCCAAGCAGGCCCCAAGAATCATTCTCAATCAAGATACATTTCTCTCTTTTTATTCTTATGTTCTGTCAAAATAAAGAGTTGTTTTTCAATTCTTAGATTTTGTTTCTTTTAATGTATTTTTAAACATCATGATATAGATTTTAGGTTATTAATTTTTCAGTGGAACTTTTTCTGAAGTTGCGAAACCAATTTAGGGATTTCAAACTTCAAAAATTTGTACAGATCCGTTGGGAATTGTTGGAGTTGGGTGGGGTTCCAAACCTGTGTGAAGAATATCCCAGAGTCCGACGTGTACCATCTGTGTTGCGGAGAAGCTCATGGAGTTGAAGGCATCGAAAGCAGAGTTTAAAACTGTGATTATTTTGGAAAATTGAGCAGTAACAGTATATCGACGGTAAATTGTAGTTTATTGCTGGTATAATAGTGTTGTAGCTAATTGGCTTATTTTTTGTTCTAGGTTCACATTGGCTTATTTTTGGTTCTAGGTTCACATTCGTCGACATTCACCGACGTAGTATACCGACTGGACACTATAGTATACCGTCGCTATACTGGTTTTTGTTCTAGAACTTATTTGAGAACTCAGAACAGTATACCGACAGTACACTACACTAAATCGTTAATATGTCGACTTTTGTTCCAGAACCTATTTGAAGACTGGGAACAGTATACCGATGGTATGTTGCAGTATACTGCCGGTATACCGGTTGTCGGGCCAAACTCGAAGATGTTTTATGGATCCCATCAATGGTCAAGATTTGCTATAGTTTATATATATATATATATATATATATATATATATATATATATATATATATATATATATATATATATATATATATATATATATATATATTCTCCTATAAGCTATAGCAAATAAATCTGGACCATTGATGGATATATATATATATATATATATATATATATATATATATATATATATATATTTTATATATATATATATATATAAATATATATATATATATATATATATATATATATATATATATATATATATATATATATTTTTATATTTATATATATATATATATATATATATATATATTTTTTTTTTATATATATATAAATATATATATATATATATATATATATATATATATATATATATATATATATATATATATATATATATCCATCAATGGTCCAGATTTGCTATAGTTTATAGGAGAATATATATATATATATATATATATATATATATATATATATATATATATATATATATATATATATATATATATATATATATATATATATATATATATTGGAACCTGGTAAATTTATTAAATAACGAGAAATTATAATTACATCTGCTCAGCTGTTTTTTCAATTCCTCTCTAAGTATTATCTATACATTCCCATCCCCTCTAAATCATATTCTATATTGTGTATGATGCCGGTGATGATCGTGCGCTATACTGGTCCAGATTGATTTAGTGGCTCACCGTAGCGCACTCCTTTCCTAATATTGTCATGTCTTGTTGTGGCTTATTATAGTGCACTTTCTTGCTTATCTTGTCCACTCTCGCATGTCCCTGTCTAGGATTGATTCTGCATAATGTCACACCCAGAATCCTTAAAGAAAATGTTAAGGACTAAACAACTAGTTGATTACCTAGATGTATTGGGAGGGAAGAATTTTTCGGTTGCCTCTAAGCCCTTTGTTCCGGCCCTTATATATATGTACATGAGATTTGAAACTATCTGTCGTGATGAGCTCACTTCCAGCGCACCGTGGAGTGTTGCACTTGTCCATAGGATATACTTGTCTCCCGGGCAATGTATTCCTCCAGCCATGATATACTTGTCTCCCGAGCAATGTATGCATTACTTTCTTTCTTTTGGCCTGGATAAGTTGGGTAGTCTTTAGGACAGGTAACTGGATTAGATTTCTCAACTTTTATATTTTAGTAATTAGGATGGTGATAACCCTAGTTAGCTAATGTATCAAGCCATACTCATTGCTTGGCTGTGATTAATGTATGGAGTCCATTCATGTCTAGTCTTGCTCCAGTTTATCCTATTTCAGTACTTATATTCCTGTTATTCTTGTTCATGCCATTATTCCTGCTATATGCTTGGCTTCACTACTTGTTCTACATGCTCGAATTCATTACATGCTTACATGCTCAGTTTCACCCTTACCAGTTGATATGCTTTTTCTTACATGTTTCCAGTTTTCTTTCATATATGTGGTACCTTTATTTATTTCCCATCTGCTTTTACTTTTTTATTTTAGTATTATATTGATTTGCATGCTAGTTTTAATTCATACTTGGCTTCCTTTGTGGTACTTGCTATTGGGGATCTGTCTCCACTGGTTTTGTTTGACCTGATCTTGTTGAGGAGCCCGAGGATCTTTCGGATCTTCCACTCGATGGTGACCATCTGGAGTACCAGGGTGCTTGAGTGGGTGTTCTTTCTCTTACCTACTCTTTTTTGTACATATTCTTTTGCGACATTTAGCCACCGAACACGTGTTTAGCTCGTATTTTGGACTTGACATTTGGCCTAGAGGATTAGACATGATTGTATAATTTTTAGACAGCAGCTAGAGTTGATCATGTATGACTTAGTCTTGCTAGTTCTTTATTTTGTATTACTGGCTTCATGATCATTTATATATACTATAGTTTGGGACGCTATACTATCTTATATGACTGATGATCATATCCTTGTACATTACTTTCTTGACTGTAATTGAGATATCCAAGAATCATTTGACTTATGACTGACTGTTGGTTTTTAGTAGTAACCCCCATCTATACAACTTATACGTTATTTTGGAGTACTGGAGTACTTTGGTATACGTAGCTAGCCTGGTCCGTCCCTACTTACCAATATTCTGGTTCTTGGGTGTGACATCTATAGAAAGAGAAGGTTTACAACTGTTGAAAAGAGAAAGAGGGATTGATGGTCGTTTCGAAGCGAAGATCAATTTTGGGTAATATTTTTCGTCGTCTTCGTTCTTCGTGTATCTGTAATAGTTTCACCTTCCATGGGGTTGTTGGTGATCCGATTCAGATCAGTGAGGAGGTTGTAAGGAGTTGTAGTATTTCTTATTCCATTAGTGGGGGCTTTGTAGGGTCGGACTTCTATTGTCCCATAGTTTTTATGTAAGGGTTTTCCATGTAAACATCTTGGTGTTTGCTTTTGTTTCTTTGTGATTTTGCGTTATTTGGTTTGTGTATATTATTGCTCGGTTCTCTCGCAGTCTCTTTGCTTTGAGAATAGCTTTCGCATTTTATTCTCATCAGAGTGGTACCAAATCTTTTTGTTCTACTGATACCAGCAGAGTGGTATTAGAGCTTTGGTTTCAAAGGATGTCAGAGTCGACAATTAAGCCAAGAAGAAGAAATGAGTTGGCGGAAATTGGTCGCGGTCGACTCGATTTTGACACTCGACTAAAGTATGGTCTGATATGACTCGATACAGTGCAAACTCAAGATCGTCACTGAAGACATCTATGCTATGGCTCATATGATAAATAATGCAAGTTTTTGTCGTCTAGCCGTTTTATTTATATAATCGTTCCTTTTTGGACCCATGTATATCGAGTCATACTGGCAAATTAGAAAGCTCAAACCCATATCCAAATCATAATTTACTTAAACAAGACCCAAACCCATGTTTCAAACCCAAAACCAACTTAGCAAAAACCCATAGAACTTATTACTTCATGGTACTTGGTGGAGAGCTTCGAAGGTTGCAAACGAGAATGTAAGAAGGAACTCCTAAACATGAATGTCATAATTATACTTTATTTTTGATATAGGTTGTGATGATAGAGGGTTGATTCTTTACTCCGTTGAGGATCTGATTGTGAGTGGGAACTGCCGGGCTTAACTTCATTGGCTAAGGGGAGTAGCAAGAACTCTCTCTGGAATGCTCAAGAACTCTTGAGGAAATGGGAGGAACAAGGGGGTTTGAATGGAGGAGAGCCCTCCTATTTATAGTTAAGGGAAAGAGAGGTACATGTTCCTATGAATAGATATGCGCGTGGGTCTTCCACTGCCACATGGCTTTCCAAAATAGGGGTCAGTTGCAACCGAGCGCGCACTTCATTGGTGTGGGGTTATTGCTGACTGCCATGTCACATTTTATTGGGATTTGCTTTTGGAAAAGATCTCGAGCTTCTCAGAACCCATTCTCTGGCGTGATTAGGTCTTCGACACGTGGCATGCCTTAGTTCCACTATAGCCAACAAGACACCCGTGCCTAGGAATCACCATCCTAGGTAGCGTGTTATTCATATTGGGAGAGAACTACAGGCGTGGGGTAGAAGCACACACGCTTGGGGGAGACTCAGGACGACACACACCTGAGTTTGATCAGGCACCACGGGCTGAATTTAATCGGGCGATACATGCCTGTCCATACTATTTCCAAAGAGGATGAACTTTGACTTCTGCGTTCGTTCTCTGCACAAGAATCGAAATGTCGAGTCAAAGTCTCAAGAGGAGTTTAAGCTCATAAAACGCAGCCTCAGAGAGAGCAACTGAGAGGTGTAGGTGGGGATGCAAGGGATTAAGCACGCCAGTATGAGTGAGGCACGAGTAGGAGAGAGGGGCGTGCCTTTAGCGAGGCATGAGTAGCTTAAGTAGTCATGACTTTGGTCTATGTGCCTTGGCCGTCTTTTGTACAGAGGTCGAGGAATTCTACCTAAGGCTCGAGGGCGTAGGTGACGTGATGTCTATGTGAGGCGTGCTCAACATGCTGTTTGATGAGGCGCGGACGGCCCATGAGGCACGGGGTCACTCCTTATTCTGAGGTGCGTGGTCCATGTTTCTACAAGACCCCTTCAAAGTTTTATAACTTTCTGAATAAAGTTAGAATACTTTGAACAGAAACAGGGCATGCGTATTTTAGATGACATCAGCACAACCTTCGTCTAGATGAGAATGGTTAGTTCGGTTTAATCCAGAGTAGACAACTGTTCATTTTTTCTTCTTATCAAAGTACACATCATTTAAGGCCTATAAATAGGCGTTGAGATGAATCCCCTAAAAAATTGATCGACAGGAGAGTCGAAGTATCAGATTCATCGCCATTAATGCTAGGTTTGTTGTATTAAGTGTGGGTTTGAGCCTATAAATATGGGTTTTTGGAGAGGGTTTTTATTTGTTCTTTTCTTTTCCTTTCATTTCGTGATTGACGTCAAGGATCCCTTGACTCTTCCCTTCATTGGAAAGGAGAATGAGCACAAAGCAAAGCCGCCCAAAGTTATTACCAACATATCGTCCAAAGCTCTCGTCGAGATTCCGCTCAACGTCGGCATGATGCACTTTGTAGTTAAAGGTGGGCGACCCGCTATGAGAGAAAGAAAACTTCATTCTCGGAGGCCATAATACAAGAATGCGTATGACTTGGCTTTTGCCTTCCTCCTAGAGTGTGTGCATCTCGGGGCATTCATCATTGTGCTTTATGCACAACTTCTCCCGCACGCCATAGCACGTGTGTACTGTCGAAGAGACGCGCTGATGCATTCGACAGTATGTTGTACACACAGTCTTCTATTGTGCACCACGACACGTGCGGGCCAAGATGTGTTGCTGTATTCATCTGTACGCTGTATGCACGGGCTTCAATTTGTGCATCATAGTACATGTGCGCTTGTGAAAAAGACGTGCTGATGTATTTGTCAATACGTTGCACGCACATACTTCTATTGTGTGCCGTAATACGTGCGCCTGAAAAAAGGATACGCTGATGCATTCATTAATACGCTATGCGTACAGGACAATTTTTAGTTTGTGCCTTTCTTTTCTTCAAATCTTTTCTAAGATGATCCTCTTTGCTTATCTTTATGCAAGTTTTATCTCAACTCATACCGACTCAGATGGAGCATGGAAGGATATTATAAGTCAGTTGATTCAAAGAGACGACTACTCTAATATGGGATTTTGTTACGAGATCAAGCGAAGTGATCCCCATTCATACATCATATTAGCTATGTTTACATCCGAGACGAGACGTATTGTCCACCAATATAATGCCGGGCCTATAGAATTAGGATTGATTGTCCAGTTTGAACACCCATCTCCTAGTAGCTCATTCGCATGGCCGAGGCGACCATCCTGCACATTTGAGACGGCCTTCCTCATTTTCTTGAAAAATTAATGTTGGTCCAGTGCTGGAGATTTGTCACATAACTGCCCTTTCTGTACTGGAGATTTGTCATATTACTGCCTTCTACATGGGGCATTTGTCACATCACTGCCCTCTGCAGATGGAAGGAGTGAGCCGACATCTTCCAAAGAAATTTGATTTCTATCATATATAATCATGAATATCAATAAAAATCTAAGTATGTGATAGATTTCTATCATATGTAATCATGAATATCAATAAAAAATCTAATCTCTTTTTGCTATTTTATGTGAGCTCTTGTGGACATTATGGATGAACTTTGGGGGCTAACACTTTTTAAACGTGGATGACATGTATAAATGATAGGCACTGTGGGGGTAATTAACCAAAGGGTAGGAATGTTTGTTCAGAGGTGATATGGACTTGCCATTGATAGACATCATGAGCAAGTCTCCATTAGGTTTTTTCAAACATAATTCTTCTTAAGGGTTTCGCTCGGTTTTATGTTTGTTCATGTCGAACTTCGTATTGACCTCGGACCTGATTTACTATCAGCTAGGAATCGCCATAAGCTTCCAGAAAGTCGACCTCCGGTTCTATAGCTAGCTGGAGCCCTATAATGAGAGCGTTGTACTCGGCTACATTATTGGAACTTGGTTCCGAGAGTGAATATGCTCGCTGGATGACCAAGTCATCATGGAAGATTAATACTACCCCCACTCCTGCCACGATATCACCTTTGGACCCTGTCCTTGAAGCATCATCAAAGAACATTACCATACCGGTTCTTCTATTGTAATATGGGCTTCCATTACTTCATCTGGGATGTCCTCATAAAGTTTTGAGATTTCAGCTACTGGATGAGCAGCCAGGAAGTTGGTTATGCTTGGCCTTTTACCTCTTTTTGTGGCACAAACAACATGTCATATGGTGATAATAGTATTGCTCACGTAGCAAGGCATGAATTTAGTGCTCCCGGTTTTGTCATGAGGACCCTGAAGGGGTTGACCCAAGAGAGAATGTGAATCGTCTGACCCACTATGTAATGACGGGTTTTTTAAATGGCAAAAACTAGGGCAAGACTTTCTTTCTCAACAGGGGTGTATCTATGTTCGGTCCCGACCAGTTGTTGGCTGAGATAATAGATAGCTTGTTTGTGGCTTGTATTACTGTTCTGGACCAATAAGGCGCCAAGAGAATATTCTATGGCTCAGACGTAAAGTAGAAAGGGTTTTCCCATAATTGGGGCTATTAGAACTGGAGGGTTCGTGAGGTACCCCTTAATGTCTTCGAAGGCTCGTTGGCACTCTTCGGTCCAAACATAAGATACCCCTTTCTTTATCTGTTCAGTGAAGGGCTTACAGCATCCCAAAAGGTTAGAGACAAACCTTCGGATGTATGCTAATCGTCCTTGAAGGCCGCAAAGTTCACGAAGATTCTTCGGCGGTTGCATTTCAATGATAGCTTTTATCTTCTCAAGGTCAACATGGATACCTTTTAAAGCAATGATAAAACCCAAGAACTTGCCGCTAGATGCCCCCAGGAAGGACTTGGTTGAGTTCATCTTCAGTTGATGTTCCCTCATTAGGTCAAAGACGATCCTCAAGTCATGGAGGTGATCACCACGTAAGTGAATTTTGACAGCAATGTCATCAATGTAGCATTCAACTGTCCTGCACAAGTGTTTACGGAATATGGTACTCATGGCCTGCTGGTATGTAGCACCTACATTCTTCAGACCGAAAGCCATCACAGTGTAGAAAAATACCCCGACAGGAGTCCGAAATGACGTACGTTGTTCGTCATATAAGAATTCATCAGTTATAGGTAACGGGAATTCATCTTTTTGACAAACGGCATTCAGATCACAGAAATCTATGCATGCTTGGATCTTTCCGTTCTTCCTGATGACTGGAAAAATATTGGCTACCCAATCTAGGTGTTGTTCTTCACGGATGAAACTGCTTTCTATAAGTTTATTCACCTCCACTTCAATAGCGTTCATGAGATCTGGGCGAAACCGCCGTTGTTGTTGCTTCACTGGCTTAGAGTTGGGTAAAATATTTTACTTATGTACGACGATGTTTGGATCCAAACCCATCATATCTTTATAGCTCCAGGCGAAGACATTTATGTATTATTTTATAAGCTTGATGAGAGATTCACGATCTTTCCCTTTTAAGCTTTTGCTAATAAAGATCGGCTTAGGAGAAAAGTTGCTTCCCAGATTGACCTGTACAACCTCATCTTCGGTAGAAGGCTCACGTTGCTCGAAAAATTTCTTCCATTGAGTATCAAGTTATTGAGCCCAACGTTCAACTTTGAAGGGCTCGAAGAATTGGTTATCTTCATCGATATGGTCTATAGACGTCATATTTACTGATAACATTTTCTGGAATGCTTCTTCGATGTTGACGTCGGAGTCATAGGAAGAGTCTGAAGGATACGAGTATGTTTCTTCCTTGGATGGTAAAATTTTAGGAGACTTAGATGAGACATACCTAAAACCACATCGGGTCTTGTGGTAATATTGGTCAGACTCTCCCGTGGGGACATTAATCTTGACTGGCAAATGACAACCCTTACCATAGTTAAGGCCCATATTGCTATTCAAATCATACCCCATCTTCTGGATGATATGTTGAGCTTGAGGAGTGTAGTAGTGACTCTATATTGTACCAATTTTGGTTCCGTCTCACAAGGGATATAGGTTTGAGAGCCTTCTATTCAACCAAAGGTAATTGGCTTCTTTCCCTTCTTTCTGACTAGTAATATGAAATATATATCGGGAGCACTAGGCTCACAGAGTAAGCGGGCATGATTTGTGAATGTAGCAACAACCTTAGATTTTATTCAATTAATATGCACCAAGAGAAGAAAAGTAATCTGAAGGCATCCCTTTATTGATAAAATAGGACAAATCGTCCTCCGGCACTATATTGTCAAATACAGGAAAATGTGGTACAATAATATCCTTCAGATTACTACCCCCAGTGTCCACGATTGGCAGGAGTGAAGAAGGAAAAGGCGGGCTGCACAGTTATACTATGAGGGGCTTGGATGAGGAATTTTCTTTTGCAGGCAGCTTTTCTTTCAACCAGACCACTAACAGAGTTAGAGCCTTCGCCGGAGGCTTGGCCGTTAGTTCTATAGGGCGTACTTTTAATTTTACTTTGATAGGCCCTTCGGAGGAGGTCCGAGCTTCTGCCTCATAATCAACGTCCTCACCTGAGTCCTTTTGATGATTCTTTCGAAATAGATGAGATTCCGTGTAGTTAACTTCATCCCCTTTAAAGGGATCGATATCTGCGAACTCAGTTTTGACTACACCATCGCTATTAACATACTTGAAGCACTGGTGTAGGGTGGACGACACAATCATGTATTCATGTATCCATGGTCTCCCTAGTAAGACGTTATAACAAGTGTCTGCGTCAATGACGTAGTAGGTTGCCTCTGTCTTCAGATGGCCAATTTTTATTTTAGGTAGATTTTTCCCTCTGGGCAACTTTTGCCATTATTGAAACCACTAATTATGGTCTGGGTTGGAGACGGCCAATGAATCAGAATTCCTATAGTATGCAGTAAGCGATGGGAAATGATACTTACGGACGATCCAGAGTCGATATACATATGATCGACCTTGATAGCACCAACATACCCTGTATAATACAAGGATCTGGCATGCCTATTGTTCTTTAGCAGCATATCCTATTGCAAAAATGTGATGCTTGTCATGGTTTCCATCATGTTGTAACATTAAGGACATGCAACGGGGTCTTCTTCCGGTTGTTGTATTTGTCCTAAGTAGGACTCGGCGTGCTGCAACACCTCACCCATTGCCTCTCGAGTCTTCTTGGAGAGACGAAGAAGCTCAAATAATGATAGTCTAGTCTGAGTGTTGGCCAGTTGTGCCAAGACGTCGAAATTATAGGGCCTATCTAGCCCCTCTGTTATTTCTTTCCCGAGGGGTTTGTCAAAATACCCCTAATTTTGTTTCTGCTTATTCGTTGATGGCTATTGGGTTGGGCCAGGTTCGAATGAGCTGGGAGTTACCGATGTCGAGGCGGGTGATGCCTCTTTTCCAAGGGTCTGGTCGTAGCTACATGAGTAGTCCAGACCGGTCCTGGTTGCTTCCATCCTTTTTTCATCGGGCATAGAGGAGACCGTATTGCATGATTTAATATTTTTCCCTTTGACCTTAGCGGTAGAACACATGATAGGTCGGGTTAGGTCATCGGTGAGGTCGGGGTGTACCCATATGACCTCTCCTCGAGGTATTTTGATGGGTACTAGTCCAGATGATTAACTAGCTGGGAGGTTAATGACCTCCATATTGTTTTTGGGATCGGGACGACCCCATATTGCGCCTCTGTGGGCAAAAAATTACTGATTTGGAGGGTTACCATATTGGTAGAGACCACCTTTTCTTCAAAGTCCAGTGAAAGAACATTAGCGTCGACCAATCTCTATAATGGTTCTTCAGGATGTAGCAATCTTGAGTCGTATGGTGGACGTATCGATGATAGTGACAGTATTTGGGATCATCCACCTTGTTTACCTCTTTAGGACGCCTGGGAGAGGAAGTTGGAGTTTTCACCCTTGAGGAGTATATTGAGTAACTGCAGTGCATCCTCATCCTTGAAAGAATAGTTCCTCTTTTGTATCGGGGGTCTGTCGGGCTTCTGTGCAGGAGCTGTACCCCGACTAAGGCTTGCAGTCATGACCTGCTTTGCTTTGGACTCCCGGTCATTGCTGAGCCAGAGGTCACTTTTCCCGTCCAGCCCGGGATTGAAGAAGCTATTCCGTTCTGCTTTGCCACTTGAGAATTTTTTGTTGTTGTTGGAAGCCCCTACAGATCTCTGAAATTTTTTTTGTTGTTGGAAGCCCCTACAGATATCTTACCTTTCTCATTAGGAAAGCTTATCCCCAACAAATGAGCCTTCTTAGCTTTCCTTTCTGCGTCATCGACGTTAATGATGAACGTAGCCCAGCCTGTGTGACTGGAGGAACCAGTCCCGAATTTAGTCATGGGTAATAAGCCTTTTCGACAAGTGTCCATTAAGACTTATTCGGGAATGCTTGGTGGTAATCTTAGTACAGCTTGCCGGAACCATCCTATGTAATCCCGTGCAGACTCCTTGTCCTTCTGAGTGGTGTCCAACAGGGTGGACATCGTCATATCCATTCCTAGTTCATAAAATCAAGACAGGAGCAAGTGCCGAAGATCGTGGAGGGTTGACACGCAATTATCTGGCAGACTACAAAACCAATCGTAGGCGACTCCTTTCAAGGCACCAACAAAGAGATTTGCAAGAAGAGCGTCGTCTTTTGGTAGATGCCCCATTATAGTTCTGAAATGATTCAGATGTTGACGGGGAGATCCTCTCCCGTCGAAGGAAATAATGGATAAAGGCTTGTATTTAGGAGGATAAACAACCTTATTTCATGCAGTGAGAAAAGGTTGACTGAGTCCCAACTTCCACCGAGATTCTTGTTTATCTTTGGCATCAGCTCTTGCTCGAGGATCCCAGATGGCTTCGAAAACTTCTTCCGACGTCGTCGGCATAGATTCTTGCGGGAATGTACGGTTACTGGCCACGGGCGATAATGCCACTTAATGACTTATAGTCGGGGGCTGTAGAAGCTGAAAATCATACAGATGGTACAGAAGCGCAGAAGACAACAGTTGCTCCACAGAAGCACAAAAGAAAATAGTGATTTAAATCGCAGAAGACAACAGTCGTTTCACATACTTCACAGAAGTGTAGGAGACATTCAAAGATATTTGCATAAATGAAAGTTCTTTATTAAAATCATGTTTACAAAAGATATTTTATAGACTCTTTAGGATTACATATAAATACTAAACCCTAAAGCATGGTCTACAAAGTATGCAAAGCGTACAGACCCCAAAATATACAACAGTGTCAGAGCGAATCACTTCCACATCAGAGCGAGCTACTTCCTAGTCAGATGCGAAGGAACTCTGATATGGCTGATGAAGCAGCTATTGGCTGGAACAAAAACGTAGCTCCTATTTGCAACATTGCTTGCGGCTCTTCCAGTATAATAGTGCGTGCTGTAGGAACAAAATAGTAAAGCGTAATACTCTAGAGGGGGGGTGAATAGAGTTGGCAGCGGAATAATGCTAATTAAAAATGTTAGCAGCACAATCACAGAATATTAATCACAACTGAAATAAAGTAAAGACAGAGTTAAGAGAGCAAACGCAAAGACAGCGATGTATACTGGTATTCCTCTGTTGAGGACTAATCCAGTCGGTAGAACTCTTGCTACCAGTTGAATCCACTATTGGAAAAACCGCAAGTTTTCTTACGAAGTCCTTGCAACTTCTACAACGCGAGCTTTGATACGAAGAACTCATCCAACTTCAAATGTGAAGAGGTATTCTTCAATCAAGCCTTCTAATTACAATCTCTCAGAAACTTCTAGACCGTACCGCACTGGCAAATTGACTAGAGAATTGTAACTAGCTTGGGATCTGAAATTGAAAGCTCTAGAAAACTCTTTGGAAGACTGAAAGCTTTAGATAGAGAGAAGATTGAAAGTGAACGAGTGAATTGAAATGATCGAAATTCTTCTCTATTTATAGGAGATCCAAAGGCAGACTTCTGTCAGAATTCGGGCAGAATTTGGACAGAACTCTTTGAGCAAATCTCAGTCAAATCCGCAACTGCAGGAGGACCAAGTTCCAAAGATTCAAAATCACAACGGCCACCAACCGAACTCTGGTCGAACTCGGTCCGAGTTCTGTCAGGGTTAAGTCAGGGTTTAGTTAGGGTTTTTGAAAAAGCTTTTGGTGAATTTTGAAAACCTTTTTGAAAACCTTTTTGAGAGGTCATTTTAAAAACATTTTGAACTCATTTAGGGATAGCCTATTTGCCAGTACGACTCGGTGTACAACATATTCCTAGACTCAAATAAAATGAAAAATATATTGCATAAGAAATTACAGACTCGAGTAGGCAAACAGATCTTCGGTCTTGAATGGAGTGGATAGCCAATCTTGATCATGTCCAAGAATCCGAGATGTCCCGACTAGCTTCGTATATCCAGACAGAGTTTGATCAATTATTAAAATCAGGTTGACCATATGACCAATGGGCCAACAATCTCCCCCATTTTGATAATTGACAAACTATGAATGATATAACATTAAGCTAAGCTTGTTCAAAAAATATCAAAAAGTAGAAATTGTTCATATCCTGTATATCTCAAAAGAAATGTTAGATCTTTAATTTTCTCCCCCTTTGTCACTTAGCAAAATAATTACAAAAAGAGAAGGCTCCCCCGCAATCAATGCATAAGTAACAAGTAGTGAGAAAACAAAAAAAATTTGAGAAACACATTACAGCATGTATTGTTTCTGAACTTTCTTGCAAAAGGTGATAAATTCGGATAATGCATCATTCTTGCGTGTCAAGAAATATACCCACGTGTATCTAGAGAAATCATCTACAATTACGAAAGCATAAAGTTTACCTCCGAGGCTAGCAACTCTGCTAGGACCAAATAAGTCCATATGAAGCAATTGTAGAGGTCTAGTAGTACATACTGCATTTACTGACTTGAATGTGGATCTGGTAGCTTTGTTCCTTTCACATTGGCTGTATACCGAATCCTTCTTGAATGTAATATCTGGTAAACCGCGTACTAGCTTCTTTGTGGATAATCTTGATATTGTATCCATATTAGCGTGACCGAGTCTCATATGCCACAGATGACTCTCATCACTTTTGGCCATTAAGCATCTACCTGAATTGTTAGTTTCTTCTAACAAATAAAAAACATATATATTGTCTTCCCTGATACCTTCAAAGATAGTACTACCAGTTGAGCTATCAACTATAGTACATTTGTCTTTGCCAAAGTTGATTCCATAACCATGATCGGCTAGGTTACTTATGCTGAGTAGGTTATGTTTCAACTCGGTAACCAGACAGACATCCTTAATCACAGGATAGGGAGACTTACCAACATCACCGATACCAATAATATACCCTTTCAAGTTATTACCGAAGGAGACATAGCCTTCCTTCTTTTTCTTCGACAGTGTTGCAAATAGGGTAGCATCACCGGTCATATGCCGTGAGCAACCGCTGTCGAGGATCCATTTACTTCTAGCGTGTGAAGGGTATTCCACCTGATCGGATGCCATAAAGCATACGTTTGCAGCATCTTCTGATTATTCGTCTTCTGAGTCGCTGGCTTCACTTTCATGCCATATGCTGGTGTTGGCATATTTTCGTGATGTTGATCTCTTCAGGTTCCCTTTTTCATACCTGTTGCTCTTCTTGCTTGATGATGAGTTTGTGGGACAATCCTTCTTCATGTGTCCCTTCTTCTTGCAACCATAGCAGACAGCATCTTCTTGGTACCAGTTGTTGCTATTGTTTTCTTTGACTCTCTTCTCATGTCTCATGAATCTTTTGAACTTCCTTGCTAGGAGTGCTTGATCTTCAGTGTCAGATCCACTGCTGTCTGAGTCATCTTCAGCAGCTTTTCTGTGCTGAGCCTTGAGGGCGATAGTCTTCTCCTTTGGTGCAGGCTCTTCAAAATCTTGTAGCTCCAGTTCATGAGTGAGTAGCTTACCCATGAGTACTTCGAGGGACATCGTTGTGAGGTCGTTCCCTTCAATGATTGCAGTAGCCTTTGGAATCCAGTTCTTGGTGAGAGCTCGCAGGAGTTTGTGAATCTTTTCATGGTTACTGTAATCTTTGCCTAGGGAAGACAAAGGATTTACAATATCCAAGAACCTCTCGAACATTTGTGTAACTGTTTCGTTGGGCTTCATTTTGAACGCCTCGTACTCTTGAGTAAGTCTACTGACTTTAGATTCCTTGACTTGAGTCGTGCCTTCATGTGTGACTTCGAGTAGCTTCCATACTTCATTAGCCGTTGTGCAGATAGATACCCTGTTAAATTCAGTTCCGTCTAAAGCACAAAAGAGAGCATTAATAGCACGTGTGTCAAGACTGGCCCTTTTCTTTTCTTCCTCTATATATCTGCTATGGGGTTTTTCAACTAAAACTTCATCAACATTTATACGAGGTGGCTTTTGATAGCCATCAAGAACAATGGACCATAAATCAAAGTCAAGAGATTTCAAGAAGAAACTTATCCGTGTTTTCTAATATGTATAATTCGTACCATCAAACAGTGGGGGTCTGTTTGTGGCCTGGCCTTCACTTGTGAATTTCACAGTTGCCATGTGTTGTGCTATGATCTATATAACAGTTAATTAAAATAAATAAATAATTGCACTGTTACCTTTGCTTTACCTGTAATACCCGCTCTGATACCAATTGTAGGAACGAAATAGTAAAGCGTAATACTCTAGAGGGGGGGTGAATAGAGTTGGCAGCGGAATAATGCTAATTAAAAATATTAGCAGCACAATCACAGAATATTAATCACAACTGAAATAAAGTAAAGACAGAGTTAAGAGAGCAAACGCAAAGACAATGATGTATACTGGTATCCCTCTGTTGAGGACTAATCCAGTCGGTAGAACTCTTGCTACCAGTTGAATCCACTATTGGAAAAACCGTAAGTTTTCTTACGAAGTCCTTGCAACTTCTACAACGCGAGCTTTGATACGAAGAACTCGTCCAACTTCAAATGTGAAGAGGTATTCTTCAATCAAGCCTTCTAATTACAATCTCTCAGAAACTTCTAGACCATACCGCACTGGCAAATTGACTAGAGGATTGTAACTGGCTTGGGATCTGAAATTGAAAGCTCTAGAAAACTCTTTGGAAGACTGAAAGCTTTAGATAGAGAGAAGATTGAAAGTGAACGAGTGAATTGAAATGATCAAAATCCTTCTATATTTATAGGAGTTCCAAAGGCAGACTTCTGTCAGAATTCGGGCAGAATTCGGGCAGAACTCTTTGAGCAAATCTCAGTCAAATCCGCAACTGCAGGAGGACCAAGTTCCAAAGATTCAAAATCACAACGGCCACCAACCGAACTCTGGCCGAACTCTGGCCGAACTCGGTCTGAGTTCTGTCAGGGTTAAGTCAGGGTTTAGTTAGGGTTTTTGAAAAAGCTTTTGGTGAATTTTGAAAACCTTTTTGAAAACCTTTTTGTAAACCTTTTTGAGAGGTCATTTTAAAAATATTTTGAACTCATTTAGGGATAGCCTATTTGCCAGTATGACTCGGTGTACAACATATTCCTAGACTCAAATAAAATAAAAAATATATTGCATAAGAAATTACAGACTCGAGTAGGCAAACAGATCTTCGGTCTTGAATGGAGTGGATAGCCAATCTTGATCATGTCCAAGAATCCGAGATGTCCCGACTAGCTTCGTATATCCAGACAGAGTTTGATCAATTATTAAAATCAGGTTGACCATATGACCAATGGGCCAACACGTGCAGCCCCACTCCGATATGGCTAATGAAGCCATTATTGAACGGGGCAGAGCACACCCTGTGGCTCTTCGGGTTGGCAATCAATCCATACCCGGTAGCTTGGATCTCAAAGACCTCTAAGATGTTGTTCAGGTTTGAAACCTTACGTCAAACGCAAAAGTACATCTCGAAACTCGGACATGGTTCTTCTACAAAGCCACATCTTCTTTGAACGAAGAGATCTACAATCAACAGTCGACTTGTGCAAGGCCCATGGCCGTCCAAAGCTAAGTCAGGGTCGAGCATGACAGGGAGATAACAAGAAACAGTGAGCAAATTGTTAACTGAAAGCTCCTCTTTGTATGTAGGCTGTGTGGTCCAAGCCACAGGCTACGTGGCGGTCAGTCAAAGGACTCCGCAGTAATAGGATGAACCTAGGACTTAGCACAATAAATCTTATTTAATAGATTTGTTTGACTAAGCCTTGTTATTGCTTTTCGAGCCCCCAAATAGCAGTAATTAAAGAGGATGTTGACTCAGCCAGTCAAGGGCAGTTATTTAATATTCTTAGGAGGAAATGACTTCGATAGAACTCGCCCCTTCGGATCAACCCAAAAGTGCAGCCGTCTCGGTTCAACCCAGAAGCGCAACACCTTCATATGCAATCTAGAAGTGCAACCCATTCAACAGCTCCTTCATTTAAGATTTTGTTGCCTCAGTACAGTCTCCTCGTCGTCCTAAAGCACAATGACTTCGTGGTCTCAGCACAGTCAACTCATCGTTCAAAAGTGCAGTGACTTTGTTATCTTAGCACAGTCTCCTCATCGTCCTAAACTGTAGTAACTTCATTACATGAGCAGTCTCCTCGTCGCCCTAAAGCGCAGTGACTTCGTTGCCTCGGCTCAGTCACTTCGTAGCCCTAAAGTATAGTGACTTCATTGTCTCGGTACAGTCTTCTCGTCGCCCTAAAGTGCAGTGACTTCGGTGCCTCAGTACAGTTTTCTCGTCGCCCTGAAGCACAGTGACTTTATTGCCTCTGCACAGCCTCCTCGTCGCCTTAAATCATAGTGACTTTGTTGCCTCAACACAGTCTCCTCGTCGTCCAAAAGTGCAGTGACATTGAAGCCTTACCAAAAGTGTAGCTCGTATAGACGTACAGTTCTATGAGGTGGCATTGTTCCACGTAGCCACTCTGGCATCTATATCTTTTTAATATGATCCAATCGATTTGTTTAAACCATGCTCCTAACAAAGAACGAGGTTTTGTTCTGTTGATAAGAGTAATATTAGATCAGTTTGTTTAAATCGTCGCTCCTAAGATAGGAACACAATTTGGTTCTGTTGACAAAGGTATCCAATCGGTTTGTTTAAAACCGTCGCCTCTAAGATATGGACAAAATCTGACTCTATGGATAGGAGCAAAACCCATTCGGCTTCATCCAATCAATATTATCGAGCTATAAGCACACGCCATGTGTCATTTATTCGGTTATGTTGATAACCATCCGAGATCTTGATAGAAGAGAATCTCAACCTCCGTTACGTGTTAGCTCAGCAGCAGCCCCACCGTACAGTTACAATAGATTCTCTTATTTCTCCATATGCAGTGCTCCTGTGTGCCCGGAAAAATCCTATACACATCGCACATATGCCGAGCTATAATTAGAAGGAGTTGACCTTCACTAAAAAGGTCAATATTTTCCTGATTGGCAACCCCGAATACCACTCTTAAGCATCAAAAAGTCAGAGCAAGTTCAAGCCATCGTCAGATCATCAAAGGAGTAAAGGAGCTGCTGCATTGCTCGATCTCCACCGTCATACTTCCCTAGAAATTTTTGTACTTAATCCTCCTGTTTAGGAGTCTTTTTTGTAATTTTTATACGTTTGAATACAAAAAGTTCGTTCAACTTTTATCATGGCAAATAATAGGATTGGGGGTATTGGATTCCCCGTTATTCCTCAGCTCTGGAGCTTGAAACTGTTATTGCAATATGGTTTGGGCCGCTTTTAATTCTGCGGCAGTCTTCATTAAGAGAGCCAGTTAGCATTCATAGTCTGTATTATTTCTTCGATCATGTCGAAGCGTCGACTATCCTAGGATCTTTGTTCATCTTTTGCCATGTGTGAAGGCATGACACGAGTGCGAGAGGCTTGCTCGCTTTCAGTCCCTGACTTCCAATGCGTCAATGTCGGTGGTATAAGCAATCATCTGGGTGTAGTTAAAAAGGTTAAGGTTTTGATTATCCTCAGTCCTTGAGGCTTCAGAGGTATACTGGGGATGGGTACCCCCGATACCTATTCCTTTGGTTCTATAGGAATCACTATCCCATTGAAACGTGGGGTTGCGGTGCAGTACTGGGAGTTGGCTACCCCCTGAGTCTTGGGCATGCCGAGGATCGGTACCCCCAACTTGGTCTGTATCAGGTACGAGACACTGACTACCCCCAACTTTTAGGGCTTTGGACAAGAGTTTGGATTTGGAACGGGTGCTTTAAAACACCACGGTGTTGGGCACAACCAACTTGCTACTCTTGAGTCAATTCCTCGACGTACTGACCAAAGGATTAAAGTTTTTTTGTCCAGAGGATGTGGTAAATAGTGGCTCATCCTCGTTGTCTGATTATATCCATTCACTAAGGCACTATCGATCGAATGTGGTAAACTATAGCTGCTAAAATACGGATTATCTTTTTTGGGCTGCTACTAATTTTGTACAACAATAGTTGATGATTATACTAGCACACATGTGCCCAACTAAGGGTGTTTCGCATGCAGTATCTGCAATTATTTCTTTCAATTTGTGTTTGTGATTAATCATGTTACCCAGATCGTGAGAAGAAATATTTACTTTTATGCCCTCTCCAAGCCCCTAGGTCGATTGAGTGCTTTGGCATGTAAGTGGAAGTGTATCTGAATAGAAGTTCCTATGCATGTAGCACATTTGGGCATCTGGAGGACTCTGGAGATTGGTCCAGCCCTGGCGCCAAGGCGCGTGGACAGGACCTATAGAGTTTCCCATCGGGTGCACGTGTGACAGTCAGAGGCATAAGCTTCTTGCTTATTGCTGGCGCAATAGTGTTGGCGCACATAGCGGATATAGCTCATACTAACTTGGGCCTGCCATATGCAGGGCCTCTGTCTTAGGCTCCTTTTCGTGCTTGGGGATCGTGATCCCCCAAATGGTTCAAGGCTTTGCCTTGGGTCGAGTTGTTTCTGTGCCTATTGGCAGGCGCGTGTTCCTTTCGCCACGCTTCCCTCTGGAAAGGTGCATTGTACTTCTCAAAGCTACATGACTGGGGAGAAAGGGAGATTGACGTCGTCGATGCGCCAGGCAAAAGTTGTACTGGCACATATTTCTCTATTTTAACAAGTTGTGGGTAGGCTATACGAGCCTTAGGCACCCATGCCTTCTTCATTTTCTTAGACTTCGATAGCCTAGGAGAAGGACCTGCACTGTCTCCAGAGAGTATTTCCTCAAAAGATGATTGGTCGAACATAACGACCAACATCTTTGTCGTGGTTCCGAGCATGGCCATGTCAGATTGCATCATAACTTTCTCGTCGGAGGAGAAAGTCGTCCCTAGTAGAGTTGCTATCTTCTTTGCCATCTCTTCATGGAGCTTGGAGGAGAGCTTCGAAGGTTGCAAACGAGAACGTAAGAAGGAATTCCTAAACATGAATTTCTCAATTACACTTTATTTTTGATTTGGGTTGTGACGGTGGAGGGTTGATTCTTTACTCCGTTGACGATCTGACTGTGAGGAAGAACTGTCGGGCTTAACTATACTGGCTAAGGGATGCAGTAAGTACTCTCTCTGAAATGCTCAGGAACTTTTGAGAAAATGGGGGCAACCGGGGGTTTGAATGGAGGAGAGCCCTCATATTTATAGTTGAGGAAAAGAGAGGTACATGTGCCTGTGAACAGATAGGCGCATGGGCCTTCTATTGCCATATGGCACTCCAAAACATGGGTCAGTTGGAACCATACGCGCACTTCACTGGTATGGGGTTGTGGCTGACTGCCATGTAGCAGTTTATTGGGATTTGCTGTTGGAGAAGATATCGAGCTGCTCAGAACCCATTCTCTGGCATGACTAGGTCTTCGATACGTGGCACGCGCCTAGTTCCACTGTAGCCAACAAGACAACCGAGCCTAGGAATTACCGTCCTAGGTAGTGTATCGTTCATATTGGAAGAGAAATATAGGCGTGAGGGTAGAAGCACACACACTTGGAGGAGACTCAGGGCGACACATGCCTGCGTTTGATCAGATAGCACGTGACTAAATTTAATTGGGCGATAGGCGCCTGTCTATATTGTTTCCAAAGAGGATAAACTTCGACTTCTATGCTCTTTCTCTATTCGAGAATCGAAGCGTCAAATCAAAGTCTCGAGAGGAGTTTAAGCTCATTAAATACAGCATCGGGTAGAGCAACTGAGAGGCGCAGGTAGGGATGCAAGAGATTAGGCGTGCTTGTATAAGTGAGGCATGATTAGGAGAGAGGGGCACTCCTTTAGCGAGGCATTAGTAGCTTAAGTAATCATGACTTTGGTCTCCGTGCCTTGGCCGTCTGTTGTACAAAGATCGAGGTGTTCTACCCAAGGCTTGAGGGTGTAGGTGACATGACGCCTAGGTGAGGTTCTGTAACACCCAGTTTCTGAAATAAGGGTATTTTTGAAATTTTGTATTTATAATTATTATTTATTGCATTTAAATCACATTATGAATTTTGATGATTTTTAATCAATTTAAAATTTGTTTTAAATCATGACTCGTGATTTTGATGTGCTGCTAGTGAAACCCGAGAGACTGTCTGACCTAGAGCCTAACCATGTCATTAGGATAATTTATTTTTACTTTTGAGCATGAGGGTATTTTGGTCATTTGGTCTCTTTGATTTATTTTAGGATTTATTGCATTGGTGATTGTTAATTTTGACTTTTTGCTAAGCTGTGACTTAAGAGACTGTCCTAGACTTTGACCTTGACTTTGGTGACTTAGTTGACATGGAAAGGGACCCTAATCTAACTTAAGTTGGTCTTGGTTGACTTAAGTTGACTAAGTTTCATAGAGAGAGTAGGAGGATTTTTGCATTGGACCAAAGGCTAAGGACTTGAGCTAGTTAGCTAGTACAACTAGGCCCAAAGCCCATTAGACTAAACTCTAACCCTAATTTTCACTTTATGACCAGCCACTAGGGCTCTCCCTTCCCTATAAATAATCTCTTCCTTGTTCTTGCCTCTTTTATTTGTTTTCCAAGTTTTGAAGAAAGAGGTAAATAGCCATTCTTTTCCAATCCATAGATTTCTCATTTTAAATTCTTTTTAACTCTAGTTTCTTGCATTAGAGCCTAATACCCTTCTATTTCTTGTTTATGGAGAGTAATTCCAGATTTTGAGCAATTTAGCGATTCGAGCTAGCAAGGAGGAACACTTTATTTTGGGGCTTTTTCTTGCTATTTGCACCTATAGGTAAAACCCCTTAAATTGCATTATTATTCTGATTTCTCTGCATATTAGGCTAGATCCAGGTGTCCCCTAGCTGTCCCTAAAATTTGGGTGGATTTTGTGTCCGTTTGGTGTCCGTATCGGACACGTATCAATGTATGTACATAGGTGTTCGACGAAATGCCTCTTAGAACTTTTTGTTCTTAGTTTTCAAAACAAATTATATATTTGGATAGCTAATCATATGTAGATTATGCATGTATATGATTGAGCATGATTTGGGTTGGTTTTATGTCCAAATTTGGACACGATGTTAAACCCCTAAATTTCTACTATGATTTTTTTCTAAATTAATTCGGTATTGATTTTATTCGTAATTGTACATTGCGTACGAGTTCGCGTTATTCGTATTTGTACGTCGCGTGCGAAATTGTGAGTTAGTCTGTATATTCATATAAAATATTTTATTAAAAGTTTTTTCGTATAGAAAAATAAGTATTAAATATTTGTATTATTACATCGCATTGAGTATTGGCAAGCATTATTTAAAAATGATTATTTTTATGAAATTGTGCAATTATAAGTAGTAATTTTGAAAACTATTTTTTTGTTCAAGAGAGACATAAAATTTATTTCATGCCCACTCGATTTTCGAAAACTATTTCTAATTAGTTTAATTATTTATAAAAATATATTTCAAATATTTAAGTAATTATCATAATTTTCGAAATTTAATATTATTATATTTTTAATATTTAAGGAAAAGATTTTTAAAATTTAGTATGATTCAATATTTGATTAAATGTGGTAATTTAAATTGGAAAAGATTTTATTGACTTTATTTAAAAATATTTAAAATTAAGGATATAATTTATCTAGATTGGATTTGATTTGGATTGAGTTATTTTCAAGTCAATTTGAAATAATAGGTAATTTATCTAATTGGGATTTAAACAAATCATAGTCTCTATCAAATTGGAGCCACCACCTCCTATATAAGGAGAGCTCCATTTTGTCTTTCTCAATATCCAAAAAATCTAAAATTTCCCCCAGAACCGTGCATCGTGTCTGTGTCATTGCCTTTCCACTATAATTTTAATTACAATTACAATTATGACTCCGCCGTGTCCGACACCCGGACATGAAGGCAGCCTCCAACACGCAAACCCAATGCAGACCACATCCAACTCCACCGCCACCGCTGCCATCGCCATCAGCCACGAAACCACCACCGCCACAACTTCCGACAGCCTCCCAAACCACCGGCGCACCCAGCCAGCACCCGTAACATCGTCATCACCACAGCCGTCGTCACCGCCACTATATCCCGGCCACCGGTGGACGCCACCAGCCACCACCGTGGTGCAACCACACCACCCTCAAAATTTCTTCCCCGGCCCATACTCTGGCATACTCCTCGGCCAACAACCTGCCACCCCACCGGCGTAACCACCACCATCATCACAACTGAACAAAAAGAAAGAGGAAAACCCCCACCACTTACCCGGCCTCGCCATAGCCAAGACCCCTCAGCCTTCTGGTCCGCCGCCTAACCACCACCACCTCCGCAGCGATCGACCCTCCGATCCGGAGTGTCCGCCGCCCTTTGCCGTTCCCGGCCACCGGTGCCGTCTCACAGCGAGCGCCACCCGCTCGTGCACGTCCGCCGTGTGCCCGACCTCCGCGGTGCCTCCCCTGCCGGATCCCGGTGCCTCCCAGCGCCGCTGGTGCGTTCCACCGTAGATGTCGGCCGTGCTCCCCTCGGGTAAGCCACCACTCTCACCGCCACCTTTTTCCGCTCCTCTCTTCCTCCTTCTTTTTTCTCACGGTTTCTTCTCAATGGAAAAGAAAACCCTTAAGTCACCCCTTCCCTTTTTTTTTACTCTCTCTACTTCAATGCTATGGCTTTAATACTCCTCTTCGGTTTGAGGGAGACAACACAAATAAAGTTGTTACTGTTACCTATTACTTTTACTTTCACTTTACTTTAGTTTTATTTTGTTTATATTTTTTGCTGTGAATATCTAAGTGTATATACTGTTAGTGGTAATATAATATCATGCATTATTATTTTATTTGTAGTAAATGTGATTCTTAGTTTTGGTAATATACAAAATAAAAATATCACTATATTTAATATTTGTGAGAAATTTACCATTAAATTAGTTTATGGTATTTTATATGTAGATTTTAACCTACATATTATTTTGAAAAAAATTTACTTTAAGTTTTTATATTCTTATGTATTTTGAATAAGAAAAATGTAATCTCCAATTTGTAGAGTAATTTTCAAAGTATTTTCAAATAATTATCTACATTATCTAAAAAAATATTCTTTCCTATCTATGAGTATATTTTGCTGAAAAACGATTTTTGACTTTTAAGTATATATTTATTTAAAAGATTGTTGTGATGATAAAAATTTAGTTTTCAATTATTATAAATATTTTCTACAAATCGTTTGCTAGTCCACAAAATCTTTTCGATTATCATCATTGATCGTGACTAACCGTATACTTCTATTTTCCTGTAAATTTGGACCCTTCCTCATCGACTACGACTAATGAAACTTTCAGAATATCGTACCACACCAGGCGACACACCAGGCAAGACACCTTGCCTTTACTGTTTACTTTCTTGCTCAATATCATGTATGTTTTATTAAGTTATTCTTTCAAAACTGTATGTATAAATAAATTGCTATATTTTATGCAATTGGCTTAGAGTTAAGGGACTACCATATGTTTAGAGCATCTCATAAACTGTCACGATGTGCCACGGGTTGTGTGTGAGTGGTGAGTCTCATATAGCTTCGGACTTGCGTACCGACCGTATATCGGTGCGTACAGGCCGTGCGTTAGGATATAACTGCCAATAGATTGTGTAGAAGACTTGGCAGTTATTAAGGATCAAACAGTGTCGTAGAGACGACCTATGTATAGTATCATGGGGAGGGAGAGGACAGTTATTAGCATAGGGTCTACATTTATTTTTACACACATTTTGGGACGATAGTGACTCGGATGAGCGCTACTTACTGCCCCGGGCCGATGGCCACTCTTTATTACTCTGCTGATCCTACAGCCCCTACGTAGAACGTTATCCTCAAAGTGCATATCACATAGAATGGTTAGGAACCTTTACTCATGCATACTTTTCTGTTGAGCATTATTATTCAGTTTATTGGCATGATATTATGTGTCTTGTTACGTCCCTCTGAGGACATGGTGATATCTCCAGGTGTGTGCTCTTGTCTTTCCCAGGTGTTCTAGCTCTAGCCGTGATCATCGCTATTTCTTCGAGGATGATTGCACTTGGATTGTCTTCGCTTCGCTCGCCAAACTCATTTTATTTTTGTGTATTTTTCCTTACTTGTTAGTAGTGGATTTGTCTCCGCCCAACATATTGTATCAAGATAATTCGTTATCATTATGTGATATCTTTTATTTATTTATTTTTACGTGGATGAGATTAGTCATGGTTCTACTATATTTTACGGTTTATGTATCCTTACGAGGCCTATGTACTTCGTATGAATACAGCTGGCATGATACGTATCTAGTCCCAAGTATTTTGGGACTGGGGCGTTACATGTTTTTGTGGTGGCCCATGCAGGTCAAGTTTGCCGTTTCGGTTACATGACTGTACCGAGCGGGCCTGTAATATAGGATTAGATCCTAGAATCTTATCTATCTAGCTACTTGACATCCTTTCTTGACTTCAAATTTCGAACTCTCGTTCGACCTTCTTGATTTGCATCTTGCTTGACTCCTTCTACCATAAATTTTTAGTTTCGTGCTTAGTAAGATGACTACACTAGTATATGCTCATAGGATAAACACGTGGCTAGAAGGTTACATTGACAATTAACATGCATTAGTATTTTATTTGAGTTATAAAGGCATTTAATTTCCTAGAAATATGACCTTAAGGATTAGTTAATTTTAAGTTAGGTAGTAGCATATTACCACTTTTAAAAGATAGTTGGAAATTTTATTTTAATATTACAAGGTGGTATATACAAGAGGATAGCTAGATTGAGAAAATAAATTGATTTTATTTGGCCTTTTAATTTTTGAAGGTCCTTGAACATTTATGATTTATTGAGTTATAGCTATACATCTTTTGGAGGGATATAAATTTGATTTGAAAATGATCATAAAAATTTTAAATGTGGAAGTATGATTTACGATTGACCAAAATTTGAGGATGATTGATAAATTTTGGGTAAAATATTTTTGAATTAAGTTACGTCATATGATCTATGATTTATAAGGATATTTGGATTTCGAGTTTAAAGCCTTGATTATGGATATTCAAATTTTGGTAAATTTTTTTTTCTTTTGAATAATATTTGTGACTTATTGGAAGCTAGATATACACATTTGAAGGATATAAAACTAAATTCGGGAGTTATTTCAATGTTCCATCGGGTAGTATGAATTTCGATTGATAAACTTATTTAAATGGTGAGTTTAAGATTAGCGATATATAAAGGTTGTTTCGAGATTGACTAGAGATTTAAAATTTTGATTAAAGTTGACAGCCACAGATGATTGGAAAATTTTGGTGGGGTATCTTGGGAGTTTTGTAGAGAAACTTTTGAGGAACTTGAAATTTTAGAGTAGATCACATATTGATAGAGAACCAAGAAGCAAGTAGGATCACCCTAGTGAGATAGAAGTATTCCACATTAGATGGCCATACCACCTATGGTTATGATATTGCATATACCCAAGTATAGTTAGTCATCGACCAAACCGATAAACATATCTTTGACTTACTCGACCATCCCTCAAATCTAGATCTTTAATCGTGACCATTTAATTGTTTGAAACTTAGAAATAATAGAATCATTCCCTTGACCATACCCTTATCTAAGAGACTATCTCCTCTCAAGAAACTGTCACCCTAACTTACTTTACCTTAATCTATGATGTCCTAAATTATCTTATTTCTTGCTTTAACTTGGTCATTTATTTTGTGCGTTAATCATTATCTCATGAACTCCCACTTTCTATTTTAATTTCTTTTGTGTCCTTTACCGTGACTTGGATATTTGGAGCACAATACAAGACTTTTCCCTCCAACAAATTCTATATGCAAGACCTAGACGAGCCCACCTTCATATAGGTATATCACGTGCCACTAAAATACGTCTTCTTGTACTCTATTTTCATGATATGACTTTTGGGTGGAAAAGACTAAACTACAATCTTTACCATGATACCGATATATTTATCGACCATGGACCTCGACTCAATTCTTTCAAACTGATATGTGATTGTGCTGTACTTAACTCTTTAAATGTTTAGCTTGTGCTTATTGTTGGTTACTAACCCATGTCTTTTATTCTCGTATCTTAACTTAATTTGCTTATACCCTTAAAATTTATTTTTGCACAATAATCCGTAATTATTATCAAACCCTTACCAAGACCATTGGAGCCTAGCCATATTCTTCACCCAAATGTTTACTTTATTTGACTTCCCGTAAATCGTGCAAACCGTGTTATTATGGTTTCCTTGTGTGTAGATGAAATTTCTATGGCACCCTTCAATCCTACGACTAGATTAGAGAATCCCACGTGGGAGATTAAAGGAATATGAGGAGTAAACTATGACAAAAAAATTGAAAGAATTATAAGGTGACAAATTGTCTTCGAGGAATAAACAGAAATTTGAGAGTGAGGAATTGTGATGCTTAAGGGATTGATCATATATCAGTAGACACGGAACTCCTAGTAAGAAGAATTGATTTGAGAAGTATATAGGTTTGAAAAAAATGATGATCGAGGAATTTATTAAATTCCAAAAGTTTGAGACTTTATTATGAGGTATGTGATTTTTTTCAAAATAATCAAGATTAGAACTAAGGTTACGAGATTTATGATTTGCGAATATGTTTTAAGGAACCAAAGTTTTATGATTCAAAATTGAGGAGAAACTCCAATTTAAGGAAAACAAAAATGTTTTATGAGAAATTAAATTTTGTGGAATATGAAAATTGAAGAGGCTCTATAAAGTTACTATTGATAAGACGATTCGAGATATAACGATGAAAGTTTGAATCAAGAGTATCGAGCTAGTAATTTTTTGAGATTTGGAAAATTGTTGTGAGCTTACACGTCTTGGATAAATGATAGTCTTTTTTGAATATAGACATTGATTGGGACGCCATGACATTTCTTCTAGACTATACCAATTCTTTCTTATTGTTGTTCAAATTGCTTGCTGGATTCCTTTTCTGAATCGTTGCTTAAACTTCTTATCGATAAACTCTCGTGCCTATGATTTTACCATCTTGACTAATACTGCTACTATAATCTAGTTTTGCAAGCTCATTGATTTATCAAGCTTGTTCATGACTTATGCTGTTGAACGCGCTCACTAACATATTGTCTAATCAGAACCGGTGTATGATGGTCTGATCAACCAAGTGCACTTTGGTTCGCTTTTTACCTATGGTTCTACGTGGATGGGATATAACTAAAACTTGGCCTCTAGAATCCCATCCACGACTGCCTTGACAATTCTTTTGAAATTATTCGGTCATCTTTGAATCACATATTCGTAATATCGCTTTTGATCTCTTTATTGCTTTCGCCTTCACCTATTTTGGAATGACGAAGGCACTTGTACTAGAATTCCCTCTAGCCTACCTATCACTTGTGACCATTGTCACCCAATGTGACTATATCTTCGTCTTAAACTCCTCGTCCTTTTCTCGACCCAACATTTATTATCACCACTCAAGTTAGGAGTGAATCATTCTCGTAATCGTGCCCTCAAACCTACCTACTCCTAAATTTCGAGGACGAAATTCTTGTAAGTTGGGTAGGATGTAAAACCCCTAAATTTCTACTATGATTTTTTTTCTAAATTAATTTGGTATTGATTTTATTCGTAATTGTACGTCGCGTACGAGTTCGCGTTATTCGTATTTGTACGTCGCGTGCAAAATTGCGAGTTAGTCTGCATATTCATATAAATTATTTTATTAAAAGATTTTTCGTATAGAAAAATAAGTATTTAAATATTTGTATTATTGCATCGCGTCGAGTATTGGCAAGCATTATTTAAAAATGATTATTTTTATTAAATGGTGCAAATATAAGTAGTAATTTCGAAAACTATTTTTTTTTCAAGTGAGACATAGAATTTATTTCATGCCCACTCAATTTTCGAAAACTAATTCTAATTAGTTTAATTATTTATAAAAATATATTTCAAACATTTAAGTAATTATCATGATTTTCAAAATTTAATATTGTTATATTTTTAATATTTAAGAAAAAGATGTTTAAAATTTAGTATGATTCAGTATTTGATTAAATGTGGTAATTTAAATTGGAAAAGATTTTACTGACTTTATTTAAAAATATTTTAAATTAAGGATATAATTTATCTAGATTGGATTTGATTTGGATTGAGTTATTTTCAAGTCAATTTGAAATAATAGGTGATTTATCTAATTGGGATTTAAACAAATCATAGTCTCTATCAAATTGGAGCCACCACCTCCTATATAAGGAGTGCTCATTTTTGCCTTTCTGCAATATCCAACAAATCTAAAATTTTCCCCAGAACCGTGCATCGTGTCTGTGTCATTGCCTTTCCACTATAATTTTGATTACAATTACAATTATGACTCCACCGTGTCCGACACCTGGACACGAAGGCAGCCTCCAACCCGCAAACCCAATACAGACCACATCTAACTCCACCGCCACCGCTGCCATCGCCATTAGCTACGAAACCTCCACCGCTACAACTCCCGGCAGCCTCCTATACCACCGGCGCACCCATCCAGCACCCGTAACATCGTCATCACCACAGCCGCCGTCACCGCCACTATATCTCGGCCACCGATGGACGCCACCAGCCACGTGGCGCAACCACACCACCCTCAAAATTTCTTCCCCGGACCATACTCCGGCATACTCCTCGGCCAACCACCTGCCGCCCCACCGGCGTAACCACCAGCATCATCACAACTGAACAAAGAGAAAGAGGAAAACCCCCACCACTTACCCGGCCTCGCCATAGCCAAGACCCCTCAGCCTTCTGGTCCGCCGCCTGACCACCACCTCCGTAGCAATCGACCCTTCGATTCGGAGTGTCCGCCGCCCTTTGCCGTTCCCGGCCATCGGTGCCGTCTCACAGCGAGCGCCACCCGCTCGTGCACGTCCGTCGTGTGCCCGACCTCTGCGACGCCTTCCCTGTCGGATCCCGGCGCCTCCCAGTGCCGCTGGCGCGTTCCCCCGTAGACGTCGGCCACGCTCTCCTCGGGTAAGCCACCACTCTCACCGCCCCCTTTTCCCGCTCCTCTCTTCCTCCTTCTTCTTTCTTACGGTTTCTTCTCACAGGAAAAGAAAACCCTTAAGTCACCTCTTCCCTTTTTTTCTTAATCTCTCTCTACTTCAATGCTATGACTTTAATACTCCTCTTCGGTTTGAGAAAGACAACACAAATAAAGTTGTTACTGTACCTATTACTTTTAATTTCACTTTACTTTACTTTTATTTTGTTTATATTTTTTGCTGTGAATATCTAAGTGTAAATACTGTTATTGGTAATAAAATATCATGCATTATTATTTTATTTGTAGTAAATGTTATTCTTAGTTTTGGAAATAAACAAAATAAAAATATCAATATATTTAATATTTGTGAGAAATTTACCATTAAATTAGTTTATGGTATTTTATATGTAGATTTTAACCTACATATTATTTTGAAAAAATTTACTTTAAGTTTCTAGATTCTTATGTATTTTGAATAAGAAAAATGTAATCTCCAATTTGTAGAGTAATTTTCAAAGTATTTTCAAATAATTATCTACATTATCTAAAAAAATATTCTTTCCTATCTATGAGCATATTTTGCTGAAAAACGATTTTTGACTTTTTAAGTATATATTTATTTAAAAGATTTTTGTGATGATAAAAATTTAGTTTTCAATTATTATAAATATTTTCTACAAATCGTTTGCTAGTCCACAAAATCTCTTTCGATTATCATCATTGATCGTGACTAACCGTATACTTCTATTTTCCTGTAAATTTGGACCCTTCCTCATCGGCTACGACTAATGGAACTTTCAGAATATCGTACCACACCAGACGACACACTAGACAAGGCACCTTGCCTTTACTGTTTACTTTCTTGCTCAATATCATGCATGTTTTATCAAGTTGTTCTTTCAAAACTATATGTATATGCAAATTACTATATTTTATGCAATTGGCTTAGAGTTAAGGGACTACCATATGTTTAGAGCATCTCATAAACTGTCACGATGTGCCACGGGTTGTGTGTGAGTGGTGAGTCTCATATAGCTTCGGACTTGCGTACCGATCGTACATCGGTACGTACATGCCGTGCGTTAGGATATAACTGCCAATAGATTGTGTAGAAGACTTGGCAGTACTAAGGATCAAACAGTGTCGTGGAGACGACCCATGTATAGTATCATGGGGAGGGATAGGACAATTATTAGCGTAGGGGCTACATTTATTTTTACACACATTTTGGGCCGAGAGTGACTCGGATGAGCGCTACTTACTGCCCCGGGCCGATGGCCACTCTTTATTACTCTGCTGATCCTACAGCCCCTGCGTAGAACATTGTCCTCAAAGTGCATATCACATAGAATGGTTAGGAACCTTTACTCATGCATACTTTTCTGTTGAGCGTTATTATTCAGTTTATTGGCATGATATTATGTGTCTTGTTACGTCCCTCTAAGGACCTGGTGATCTCTCCAGGTGTGTGCTCTTGTCTTTCGCAGGTGTTCTAGCTCTAGCCGTGATCATCGCTATTTCTTTGAGGATGATTGCACTTGGATCGTCTTCGCTTTGCTCGCCAAACTTATTTCATTTTTGTGTATTTTTCCTTACTTGTTAGTAGTAGATTTGTCTCCGCCCACCATATTATATCAAGACAATTCGTTATCATTATGTGATATCTTTTATTCATTTATTTTTGCATAGATGAAATTAGTCATGGTTCTACTACATTTTATAGCTTATGTATCCATACGAGGCCTATGTACTTCGTATGAATACAGCTGGCATGATACGTATCTAGTCCCAAGTATTTTGGGACTGGGGCGTTACACACGATCTTCAGCATGAGGCCCCCGTGCAGTGTCCTGCTGCCACACGTCCATATCCGACATGACACGACTGGGTTGGATACCAAAATTGGTTGTCACCTGGGGACAATGTCTGACAACATACCCCCAAAGTCTCACACAATTTGGTTTAGTGGTTTAGGAGTTTTCACTCTCGCATTGGTCGCTGTCTATCATGCACACATATGTAAACCAGCACCTAGACGCACTCACACATACGATACGACACCACGTGGACACGGTGCAGGGCCATAGACACGTAACCCTATATGGGGTGAACACATAGGCACAAGCACGAGTAGTGTCGTGTCCTGTGTCGCGTGCACGAGGCCGTATCCTCGCTACACGAGGCTGCCTGCTGCACATTACTGAAACACAGTGTACACGAATATTTTGACACGTCGTGTCCACTCATTTTGATACGACATGGCCTGTGGAGTACCCTTACACATACACGACACTATCTAGGCCCCTAATTAGATGTATTAATGTAATTCGAATAATGATTTTGGGTTCGAACCTATATTTTTCTGATACCTAGGCTGAACCCTATTTTCTGAGATTTTGATGTATAATTTAAACTGTTTGATCGATTAATTAGGATGTTTTGTTCACCTATATGTATCAGAGATTGACCTACGTATTTGGGTTCATTTTAGCATGGGTTTTGGCTTTTGAAATTGCATTTTTAACTGTCAATTAGTGAACTGTTACTATACCTCTCTGTTCCGTGAACTGTGTACATGTTTAAATCCTTCATTAAATTCCAATCTGCAGTTCAATTTCCAGATTTCAATATGTAAATGGTTAAAACTGAATATAATGTTAGGCTATATAGTTTATGTGTTAGGTTGGCTAGAGTTGGGTTTTGCATAGTGTTCGTATTTCCAGTTTCCTGAAAACTGAAACCTGTGACACACTCCTATACACACAATTTTGTTTCCCCATACACACACTGTTAGGAACTGAGAAGTTACACATTGTTTTCTTGTTAACCTATGAGCTCACACACTCATTCACTCATTCACCTCTATGACACTTCACACTATTCTCACGCATACACACACTGATTCCTATTCCTGTACACACACATCACTCTACTAAAACCTGAGAAACCCCTATCTATAACCCTGTTTTCCTATTGTACACACACCCTAGTATCTACTGTCACTGACACAATATTCACACACTATTTCCTATACACACACAGGCCCCTTTACTTGCCAATTCCCTGTTTTGTATGCATACACCCTTTACTTGGACACCACTTGGATATCACTCGATCAACCCTATACTTTGGCACTTGGCCATGGACCATAGGCATGCTATAGAATGGGTTTTCGAATGCAATGCCAATATCTGATATTTATTTCAGTTTGGGTTAGTATCACATGTTGTGTGAGTATACTTATGTAACCTAATAAAGGGGTATTGGGGACAAGGCAGGTAATAGATATAGTTGTGGTTAGTAGAGAGGTTATGAAGTATTGTAGATTGGCTTGGTTCAGCTCTTGTTGCTGTGTGTTAGCAGTTCGGGTATTAGGAATGGGATGTCCCTATGTGTTGATTTTATTAGGGGTTAGTATCAGCTAAGGTAGATGTCAGTAGCAGTAGAAGGAGCAGTAGGCAGGAAGCTTGGGTTAGGCTTGGCTTGTATTTGCAGCAGCTAGGCCGTAGCAGCTGCATTAGCAGTAGAGGCAGTAGACAGGAACCTTATTGCTAGGCCTGTGCCAGCCTGCCTTGGCTTGGCCTGGCTTTGCATTGCAGCAGCTGCAACAGAGTGCAGTTGCAGAGCAATTTCAGCAGCAGCAACAAGTGGCATTAGCAGCAGCAGTAGGCTATTTTGAGTAGGCTATGTTGGCTATGGCTTTGGGCCATAGATTTGAGAGAGGGAGTTCAGGTTGAGTATTTTGAGAATAAGGGAAGTGGGGGTATAAAAGTTAGTATCATTTAGGTTTGTGTGTGTGGTGGTTGATTAGATGTTAGGCTATATGATTTTGGTCATTAAATGTAGTTAGACTTTTGTAATTCTAAGATTAGTTTAGTTAGTAGATGATGAGTTATCTAGCCTAGGGTAATAGATGACCTAGATTGGGCATATCCTATATATATGTATATATGTACTTGTATAGGGTAAGGTTGGCTAAGGCTATCTAAGTTAGGATATTTCAGGTAGGTATGACTTGATATGGAATGATTGACCAATTTTGACTTGTTGACTTAGTTAGCTAGAAAGTTGACCAATGTAACCCTAGATATTGACCTAGTTTGACCTAGACAGTTGACCAGGTTTGACTTAGAGTTGACTTTGACCTAGATTTGACTTAGTGTCACCCTCATTTCCCGTATTTCGTATTTATACTCGTAGTTGGATTTTGGCATGTATTTTATTTTTCTCGACTTGCGGAATTTTGGGTTTTTTCGTATTTTGGGTTTCGGCTCGGCTCGATTTTAGTTGAGTTGGTTTGATTTTAAACCCAATGGAACACTTTAACCTATACTCCACCCTCATTCCACCACAACCCCCCTCATTAAAATCCCCACCAACCATTCTCTCTCCTCATTACTTCCCTCATTAAATTCTAACTCCTTCTTCTTCTTCCTTCTTCCACACAACACCAACACCATAGGCAAGTGCACCTTGCCACCAAATAAGCACCCCATTTTATTTGTCCATTAGCTAGATTAGGCCATCGTGAACAACATTAGAACTTGGCATTTTGTGATTTGGAGCTTCCATTTTTCTAGATCTAAGTTTTAACCATTTTTGGTTTTTTTTGGTTTTGATCTATTAGACTTAGATTTTTCCTTGTTTTGAGACTTCCATAAGGAAGAGAATTCAATTTTACACAAGTTAGAACTTTGAAAATCCAAATTTGGTTTTGTTTTGGCCAAAATATGAATATTTGAAATTTAGGGTTCTTGGAGTCTTCCTCTCGGTCTGATGGAGAAGATGACCCTCGGCCTGCGCTCTTTAGCGCATGGCCAGAATGCGCAACTCCTCGGCCAGTGCCTTGTGCTGGGCTGACTTGCGCTGGCGCTTCTTAGCTCCAGCGCCTTCCTCCCCTTGGCGCACTTGAGTGCTGTGCCGCTCGCTCCCAGTACGGCTCGGCTCCTGCGCAACTCAACCCTACGAAACTTGACCCAGCGCAACCCGCTCTCAGCGCAACCTGCTCCCAGCGCAACCTGCTCTCAGTGCAACCTGCTCCCAGTGTAACCTGCTCTCAGTGCAACCCGCTTTTAGCGCAACCCGACCCAGCGCAGTCCATCCCCTGCGCAGTTCATCCCCTGCGCAGTCCATTTCCCCCAGCGCAATCTGATCCCCTGCGTAACCCACTTGCCCATGATGGTTTGATTTTATTTCTTGGACTTGGCTTCTCTTTTGTGGATTAGAGTTTTGAGATCTTGTTCCACACAACACGACTGTCTTGTCCCAACACGACCTGGCACGGTTTTTGGTGTTTGCTTATGACTAGTACGGTTTTCGTGAATTTTGTGATTTATGATTCTAGTGCCTTCTGGTCTTCTTGATAGTGACCCGATGGGGTGCGCTCTTAATTGTAACCTGTGACTCATAATTTACTTTTGTAACTGGATAACTTGATAGTGGCCCGTGGCGGCGCACTCCTGAATTGTAACCTGTAACTTGTAACTTGACTTGACTTGATGCTGTTGCGATGGCTAACTTGACTCGTATAATCAACTCTGACTCCGTGGGTGTTCATTCTTGCTTCTTGTGCAATCCACTTGTCTTGTCTTGCATCATGTCTAGGACGTGACTCCCTGGTTACCACGGTCAGGGATTCACACTGAATATGGATTAGGCTAATGACTAGATCAAACTATAGTTCATGGAAATTTTTTAGTCACATGCGATCTTGTTATCTGGGCATTTTAAACGGACTTGTAGCCTGCCGACGAGTAGGGCACATTTCCAGCATACTGTTACGTGTTGCACCCTCTAAGTCACCTAAGGGTATATCGTCTCCAGGGCGATGTACCCAACCATACTCTCAATCTGCGGAAGGATAACTGGATAATCTGCAGGGCTTGGGACTGGGAAATTTCTCATTTGCATTTTGTTAGTAACTAGGCTTGTGATAACCCTAGTTAGTTAAGTAGTAAGCCGTAGTATTTGCTTGGCCGCTTGTGAATGGATGGTGTCCAGCCTTGTCTAAGTCTCGTCTAGTCCCTGTACCTGGTACCCCTGAACATGATTGATTTACTTATCTTAACCATAAATGGGTAGAGACAAGTGCAATTCAGGCGAAGGGTTACAACCCCGGTCCTTGTTTGGTTTACGGGTTGTAATCTGGCTCCCGAAATGGTTCCATGTCCCTAGTCGTTTATTGTCATGTTGTACTCTTTATTACTTGTACTTTTCTTCTATTTCTTATGTTCTGATATGCTGGCTTTAGTTCTTATTTTGTGGCCTCCTTTGTGGCACTTGCTCTTTATGCGGTTTGACCCAGCTGGTTTTGTGTGGCCATATTTCGGAGCAGCACCCGAGGATCTACCGAACTTCCAGTCCAATGGTGGCGACTAGAAGGAACCCGGGGTATGAGTGGGTTTTCTATTTTGTTTCACTCACTCCATTTTAAAATTATTCTTTTGAGGCGTTTAGCCGACGAGCACCTGTTAGCTCGATACATATTTACTTACTGTCTGCCTACGGGCTGTAAACATGATTAACAAATCCTAGGGTTGATCATGTATGACTGAAATCTTGCTAGTCTCGACATTTTGTATGACTAGCTTCATGATCAACTGAATATATAATATTTGGGACGCCTTTTATTGTATATTTGGTGGTCTAACATCTTGTAACTATATTACTTGCTTGAGATTGAGACAATAGGCTTGACCTTAAGAGACCGTTGGCTTGTAATAAACCCTCATATCTAGACAGCCGTGACCGTATAGCGAGGTGGATTCCATTTTAATATACGTAGCTGGCTATGTATGCTCCCGCTCTCCAGTATTCTGGTTCTAGGGCGTCACATGGTTTAAGTGGTGGCCCATGCAGGTCTTGGCATACAAGAATGTGAGGGTTTACCTAATAGATATCTCAATCAGTATTCGCCCTTGATCTCTACTCGTATCTTCAAATCTCTGAGAATCTTGACCTGATCACATGCTTGTATCGTTGATCTGTCATGGTCCTTCCTTATTGTTTCTCTGTGCCATCTTCTTCAGTGGTACTGTACCTGACCCTGCCGATCAGCATGGTGGAGCACGTCCTATGGACCAGCCGTAACTCGGAGATCGAGCCCAGCATTTCGGAGTAGCCTCCAGAGTTGTACCTACCGGAGGAGAACCACCTATCCGGCCCGTCCAGCCCACCGAGCCTGACGATGGCACCTTGGTAGGTTTCATCAGGACCTTAATAGCTTCCCAGGATCGTAGAGGAGATGTCTTGCACCAGGTAGTGGCAGATCCTTTGACCAGAGGCGGTCATCTAGGGAACATCACGGCCAACAGCTTCCAGCGCTTGAACCCTCCCTTCTTCGACGGCAGTAAAGATGCGATTGCCGTGGACGCTTGGCTTCAGGATACCGAGGTGGTTCTGGAAGCAGCTAGAACACCTGAGAATGAGAAGGTGGCAGTGGTACGCCTATAGTTGCTAGACTTAGCTCGCAGTTGGTGGGCGGCGCAGGCCGTGGGATTAGCGGCACCGGTCACTTGGGCGGTGTTTAGAGAAAGATTCCAGACGAAGTATTTTGATGCTGTAGCTCGGTACGACCTACAGACGAGATTTACCAACTTGAAGCAAGGAGGCAGAACGGTTGACGGTTATGCATCTGAGTTTTTTAGACTCAATAGGTTTGCCCCTACCTTGGTGGCGACCGAGTTTGATAGGGCCCAGCGGTTCCAGCAGGGACTGTATTTGGAGATCTTGTTGGTAGTTGAGCAGTTCGAGCACCAGACGTTCGATGCAGTATTGAGGGCAGCTAGGAGGCACGAGTACACCTCCCAGAGGATCGTGGATAGGACCGGAGGTAGAAAGCGATCCTACAATCAGATGCACCAATCATCAGCTCCAGTCCCGGCAGCTAGAGATTTGACCATTGGAACTCCGAGGTGGGCGGCCCCAGTAACGTCGGTTCAGCATTCAACCCCGACGTACCCACAGCAGTAGAAGCAGAAGCAGACTTCCGCGATGGGTTGTTCTCATTGCGGAAAGCCAGGGCACGTGGTGGCAGATTGTCGCAGGGCGCAGGGATTGTGCCTAGCTTGTGGAGCGACAGATCACAAGATAGGAGCCTGCCCAAATAGGGGTAGTTCGTCCTCTTCTAACCTAACCAGTCCATCGGTTAGGGGACCAGCACCTATACAGCAGCAGCAGTACCCGAGGCCATTGTTGCTTCAGGTCCAGGCATTTTATCAGCAGAACCAGCAGCAGTATACCCAAGCCCAAGTGCAGAACAGGCAGAGAGGTTTCCAGCAGAGGGGACCCGCAGCCAGAGGACAAGGTCAGGCCATGATGATGACTATAGAAGAAGAAGTTGCACCAGGTGAGGTAGTGACAGGTACTATTCTCGTCAACTCCTCTCCAGCATTGGTATTATTTGCTTCTGGTGCATCACATTCATTCATGTTTGCACGATTCGCGACACGGATAGGATTGGAGCCCGAGTCATTATCAGTGAGGCTCAATATACTTACTGGTAATGGTCTTGTGGGAGTAGATCGAGTGTTTTTCTCGTGTCGGATCGTAGTTAGCGATAGAGAGTTCCTCGCTAGATTCATAGAGTTCCCTATGGCAGACTATGATGTAGTCTTAGGCATAGATTAGTTAAGGAACCAGTATGCTAGGATCGACTGCCATGTTGGCAGGGTTGTCTTTATTATTCCAGGCGAGCCAGAGTTTTCATTTTCCAGAGGTGCAGTGGAACCATCTTCCCCAGTATTGCGGATGGCAGTAGCAGCAGTACAGTTACCTATGATAATTGAAGAGTTTCCAGATGTCTTCCCAGAAGAACTTCCAGGGATGCCGCCAGAACGGGAGATTGAGTTCAATATAGACTTGATCCCCGGGACAGCACCAGTATCAGAACGAGTCTAAAGGATGGTGCCTTTAGAGTTGGAGATTTTGTACAAGATGATTGAAGAACTCAGGACCAAGGGATTCATTCGTGCAAGTGGATCGCTTTGGGGAGCCCCGATGCTTCTTGTAAAAAAAAGGATGGTACATCCAGGTTATGTGTAGATTATCGTACCTTGAACTCAGTGACAATCAAGAATAGATACCCTCTCCCGAGGATAGATGACTTGTTTGATCAACTCAAAGGGGCTTCAGTATTTTCGAAGATAGACTTGCGGTCAGGATACTACCAGATCAGAGTCAGAGAGCAGGACATCCCGAAGACAGCATTTAGATCGAGGTATGGACATTGGGAGTTCCTTGTTATGCCCTTTGGAGCGACCAATGCGCCGGCCGTATTCATGGATCTCATGAATTGCATTTTCATGCCTTACTTGGATCAGTTCGTGATCGTATTCCTAGATGATATCCTGGTCTACAGCAAGAGCGAAGCAGAGCATGAGCAACATCTCAGAATCGTTCTTCAGACGCTTAGGGAGCATCAGTTGTACGCTAAGTTCAGTAAATGCGAGTTCTGGCTCGATCGTATTTCATACTTGGGTCACATCATTACCCGATGAGGAGTGGAAGTAGATCCCCAGAATATTGTGGCTCTCGAGACATGGCCAGTACCTAGCTCAGTGGCAGAGGTTCGCAGCTTCCTTGGATTGGTCGGCTACTACCGGTGATTCGTTTCAGATTTTACAAGGATTTCGGCGCCGATGACCCAGTTGACCCGTAAGGATGTGCAGTTTGCTTGGACAGCAGAGTGCCAGGAATCATTTGAGAAGTTGAAGCGAGGTTTGATAACGGCTCCCATTCTCGCACTTCTAGATGGGAACGGAGGATTCATAGTTTATTGCGATGCCTCAGGCAGAGGGTTGGGGTGTGTCTTGATGCAGCATGGAAAGGTAATATCTTATGCATCACGTCAACTTCGTGATCATGAGAAGAATTACCCGACCCACGACTTGGAACTGGCAGCAGTAGTGTTTGCACTTAAGCTTTGGCGGTACTATTTGTACGGAGATAGAGTGGAGATATTTACTGATCACAAGAGCCTGAAGTATGTTTTCACCCAGAAGGACCTCAACATGCAGCAGAGAAGATGGCTCGAGCTACTGGTGGACTACGATGTGGATCTGTAGTATCACCCAGGGAAGGCCAACGTTGTAGCAGATGCATTGAGCAGGAGAGCCGGAGTTTACTTCCTAACGGCACAACCAGAATTATTGGCAGATCTTCAGAAGATGGGAATTGAAGTGGTTCTTCCTACCAACGTGGCGTTGATGGCCAGTCTACAGGTTCAGTCCAGCATAGTTGAGAGGATCCGGATGGCACAATCTACAGATTCCAAGATTCAGCGACTCAGAGCAGAGTGTGAGGCAGGAAGAAGGCCAGAGTTGTACATTCATGAAGATGGTACATTTCGACACGGCACTCGTCTTAGTGTACCCAGTGGAGATATCAGACAAGAGGTTATGGCAGAAGCTCACAGTTCACAGTATTCTATTCATCCCAGTGGCACAAAGATGTACCGTGATATTCGTCAGCATTTCTGGTAGAATGGCATGAAGAGGGAGATAGCCCGGTTTGTCTCTCGGTGTTTGGTTTGCCAGCAAGTTAAAGCTGAACATCAGAGGCCTACCGGACTTCTTCAGCCCTTGCCGATTCCAGAATGGAAGTGGAAGCATGTGACCATAGATTTTGTGACTGGATTGTCTAGATCCCTAGCTGGTCGAGATGCTATTTAGGTTATAGTTGACAGGCTCACGAAGGTGGCTAATTTTCTCCCATTCAGAGTTGGACAGTCTACGGCTCAGCTAGCAGAGATGTACCTCAGGCAGATTGTCAGGCTTCATGGTGTGCCCGTCAGTATCACCTCGGACAGGGATTCAAGATTCACATCACACTGTTGGCTAGCCTATAAGAGAGTTTGGGAACTCACCTTCAGTTTAGCTCAGCTTATCACCAGCAGACAGATGGTCAGTCAGAACGTACAATCCAGACTCTTGAAGATATATTGAGATCTTGTACCCTTGACTTCGGTGGTTCATAGGAGGATCACCTGCACCTGGTAGAATTCTTGTACAACAATAGTTTCCAAGCCAGTATTCAGATGGCCCCGTTCGAGGCACTGTATGGCAGGAAGTACAGATCCCCGTTAGCCTGGGACGATGTTGGAGAGAGGCAGATGCTTGGTCCAAAAATGATTGCCCAGACAGTTGAAGTGGTCAGAAGGATCATAGATTGCCTTCGAGTGGCCTAAGATCGCCAGCGCCATTGGGCCGATGCTCATCGACGTCCCTTAGAGTTTGCTATCGGCGACCATGTATTCCTTAGGATCTCGCCTAACTGCAGCGTCATTCGCTTTGGCGTACGGGGAAAGCTTAGTCCTAGGTATATAGGGCCGTTCGATATCCTGGAGCGAGTAGAAAATGTATCCTATCGTCTCGCTCTTTCGCCGTCGCTAAGAGAGGTGCATGATGTATTCTATGTATCCCAATTACGACAGTACATCCCGGACCCGAGCCATATCCTGGACCATTCGAAATTGGTTGTTGGTACCAACCTTTCGTATGAGGAGAGGCCTGTGTCTATATTGGATCGGAGAGAAAATATACTCAAGAACAAGACTAATAGCTTAGTCCGTATTGCTTGGGGTCATCACTCTCTAGGTGAGTCAACGTGGGAGCATGAGGACGACATCCGATTGTGATATCTCGACTTGTTTGACTCATAAGGTATAATGTCTTCCTTATGCCTTATGCTTTCGATCCCTTGCTTGCATGTATGATTGTTTGATTGTTTGCTTAGTATAGCTTAATTGTGGATAGTATAGATGGCTCTTACATCTCTAGATCCTTGATTAAATTTCGAGGACAGAATTCTTTTAAGGTGGGTAAAGTTGTCACCCTCATTTTTTGTATTTCGTATTTATACTCGTAGTTGGATTTTGGCATGTATTTTATTTTTTTCGACTTGCGGAATTTTGGATTTTCTCATATTTTGGGTTTCGACTCGGCTCGGTTTTAGTTGAGTTGGTTTGATTTTAAACCCAATGGAACACTTTAACCTATACTCCACCCTCATTCCACCACAACCCACCCTCATTAAAATCCCCACCAATTATTCTCTCTCCTCATTACTTCCCTCATTAAATTCTAACTCATTCTTCTTCTTCCTTCTTCCACACAACACCAATACCATAGGCAAGTGCACCTTGCCACCAAATAAATACCCTATTTTATTTGTCCATTAGCTAGATTAGGCCATGGTGAACAACATTAAAACTTGGCATTTTGTGATTTGGAGCTTCCATTTTTCTAGATCTAAGTTTTAACCATTTTTGGTTTTTCTTGGTTTTGATCTATTAAACTTAGATTTTTCCTTGTTTTGAGACTTCCATGTGGAAGAGAATTCAATTTTACACAAGTTAGAACTTTGAAAATCTAAATTTGGTTTTGTTTTGGCCAAAATATGAAGATTTGAAATTTAAGGTTCTTGGAGTCTTCCTCTCGGTCTGATGGAGAAGATGACCCTCGGCCTGCGCTCTTTAGCGCATGGTCGGACTGCGCAACTCTTCAGCCAGCGCCTTGCGCTGGACTGACTTGCGCTGGCGCTTATTAGCTCCAGCGCCTTCATCCCTTTGGCGCACTTGACTGCTGCGCCGCTCGCTCCCAGTGCGGCTCGGCTCCTGCGTAACTCAACCCTGCGCAACTTGACCCAGCGCAACCCGCTCTTAGCGCAACCTGCTTCCAGCGCAACCTGCTCTCAGCGCAACCCGCTTTCAGCACAACCCGACCCAGCGCAGTCCATCCCCTGCGCAGTTCATCCCCTGCGCAGTCCATTTCCCCCAGCACAATCTGATCCCCTACGCAACCCACTTGCCCATGATGGTTTGATTTTATTTCTTGGACTTGGATTCTCTTTTGTGGATTAGAGTTTTGAGATCTTGTTCCACACAATACGACTGTCTTAGCCCAACACGACCTGGCACGGTTTTCGGTGTTTGCTTATGACTAGTACAGTTTTCGTGAATTTTGTGATTTACGATTCTAGTGCCTTCTGGTCTTCTTGATAGTGACCCGATGGGGTACGCTCTTAATTGTAACCTGTGATTCATAATTTACTTTTGCAACTGGATAACTTGATAGTGGCCCGTGGCGGCGCACTCCTGAATTGTAACCTGTAACTTGTAACTTGACTCGACTTCATGCTGTTGTGATGGCTAACTTGACTCGTATAATCAACTCTGACTCCATGGGTGTTCATTCTTGCTGCTTGTGCAATCCACTTGTCTTGTCTTGTATCATGTCTAGGACGTGACTCCCTGGTTACCACGGTCCGGGATTCACACTGAATATGGATTAGGCTAATGACTAGATCAAACTATAGTTCATGGAGAATTTCCAGTCACAGGCAATCTCGTTATCTGGGCGCTTTAAACGGACTTGTAGCCTGCCGACGAGTAGGGCACATTTCTAGCACACTGTTACGTATTGTACCCTTTAAGTCACCTAAGGGTATATCGTCTCCAGGGCGATGTACCCAACCATACTCTCAACCCGCGGAAGGATAACTGGATAGTCTGCAGGGCTTGGGACTGAAATTTTTTTCATTTGCATCTTGTTAGTAACTAGGCTTGTGATAACCCTAGTTAGTTAAGTAGTAAGCCGTAGTATTTGCTTGGCCGCTTGTGAATGGATGGTGTCCAGCCTTGTCTAAGTCTCGTCTAGTCCCTGTACCTGGTACCCCTGAACATGATTGATTTACTTTAACTTAACAATAAATGGGTAGAGACAAGTGCTATTCAGGCGAAGGGTTACGACCCCGGTCCTTGTTTGGTTTACGGGTTGTAATCGGGCTCCCGAAATGGTTCCATGTCCCTAATCGTTTATTGTCCTGTTGTACTCTTTATTACTTGTACTTTGCTTCTATTTCTTATGTTCTGATATGCTGGCTTTAGTTCTTATTTCGTGGCCTCCTTTGTGGCACTTGCTCTTTCTGGAGTTTTACCCAGCTGGTTTTGTGTGGCCAGATTTTGGAGCAGCACCCGAGGATCTATCGAACTTCCAGCCCAATGGTGGCGGCTAGAAGGAACCCGGACTACGAGTGGGTTTTCCATTTTGTTTCACTCACTCCATTATAAAATTATTCTTTTGAGGCGTTTAGCCGACGAGCACCTGTTAGCTCGATGCATATTTACTTACTGTCTGTCTACGGGCTGTAAACATGATTAACAAATCCTAGGGTTGATCATGTATGACTGAACTCTTGCTAGTCTCGACATTTTGTATGACTAGCTTCATGATAAACTGAATATGTAATATTTGGGACGCCTTTTATTGTATATTTGGTGGTCTAACATCTTGTAACTATATTACTTGCTTGAGATTGAGACAATAGGCTTGACCTTAAGAGACCGTTGGCTTGTAGTAAACCCTCATATCTAGACAGCCGTGACTGTATAGCGAGGTGGATTCCATTTCAATATATGTAGCTGGCTATGTACGCCCCCGCTCTCCAGTATTCTGGTTCTGGGGCGTCACACTTAGAATCATGTGGATTGCATCATAAATTTCATTTACCTTATTTTAAACATATTATAACCTGTACTGCTCTAGGACATTGTGACTCCGGTGCAGACATCTGATATTATACTACTCTTTTCAGAGTATCAAGCGAGTACATTCTCTGATAGTTCTCTCATTTATTTGTCAATTACTGTACTTCAGTTCTAGTTAGTTGTATGCGATTCTCTGTTACAACACATATAGATATTTCTAGATTCATGTATGCGACACACATTTATTGTCTGGCCACTATTACTGGAATTATTCTGGAATTATTTACTGGTATCATCATATTCTGGATGGACTCATCTTAAATCTTGTGTCAGATTTCTGGATTCACTTGCTGGAAGGGGAAATACTAGAGTAAGACATGTCGACATACCCCAATTCTGGAATCACCCTCATGCCGGAATCAAACTGGAATGATAGCTATCTCACACCCGGCCAGGTGTGTGATGTACCGGATTACCTATAGCCGTTTACATGTCGATCTCGGTATTTTAAAACATACTGTTAGAGTATAGGCTTGACTCACCCTGGAATCATTGATCACTATGACTGGAATCATCCCGTACTGGATTCATCTTGTATTAGATTCGTCTTATACTGGACTTACATTGGAGTTTACACTTGTCTACATTTACTGTCTGGAGTTATACCATGTTACTCTAGTTCATCTAGTTTCTATTTTACAGTCTTTATTACCATGATTCTTCTCTTGTTTAGTTACTTTACTTACTTTGTACCATATCTGTCTCTCTATACCATTACCTGAATACAAACTTCAATGTTCATCAATACAACTATCTATAACTGCTTTATAGTTCTCTGTCATTTACTTGGGTTTTCTAGATGAGATGTGCTCGTTCCTGTCCTAACTGGACCTGTTAAATTTTTTATAGATGATTGCCCTGAGGACACTTGCCCTACTCATTATGGATCGGACGAGGGATTAGCCACCTTTGGTCCCGACACTTAGCAGTGATCGGGATACAGTTTTAGACTTGCATTAGTTCTTATTTGGATTGGTTGTATTCATTTGAGACTTGTGTCGTATTTTAGATTTTTGAGATGTAGTTATTATTTCAGTAGTGTGGTTGTCTTTCTATTTCTTAGTTATTCTTCTGTGGTATCTTATCGTTCTTAGACTGTGATTGAGTTACAATATCTTATACTTGTCCTCCGTTCGGAGTTGATCATGATGAGTACATTATATACTGCATGAGTTGATGGTTAGTTAGAGACTTAGAACAACGTTCTACCGCTGACACTGCGGCGTAGGCTGGGCTCTGTTACGTACTTGTACCCTCACAGTGGGTACGGGTCGTGACAGGCGCCTGGTCCATGCTTATACACTCATCCAAAATTCTGTCCACAAACTGTCCAAAAATTCTAGAACCATACTGGTCGATACAGATTGAACTCGGGCCGAGTTCTTCCTATGGCCTAACTCTGGCTGAACTCGGTCCCTTGAGACTCAGTTTGCAACTTCTTTGCATTTGACTCCTTTCTTCTGGAGAACAGGGTGCCAAGTTCAAATTCTTGAACCTTTCGGAGATCGAACTCTGCCCGAACTCAGTCCCCATTTGGCCAGAACCTAGCCTATAAATATATCCATTTCACTCAACTTTTACCAACTCATTCACTTGCAAACCTACGATATATTCTGAGCTACAACCTTCATACTCCCAAGAGATACTCCCAAGCCTTTTAACTGCCAAGTACGATCTCAGTAAGAATTCTATGAAGAGTTGTAAAAGCTTGGAGCTCCAAGTTTTCTATTGCTGAAGTCATCATGCCTTTCGATCAAAGCATGTGATTATAAGATGTCGGCGAGCACTTCAGATCAAAGCTCATGTGATTATAAAAGTCTGCGGGACTGGATTGCCTTCTATGGAGGACACGAGTATACATCGTGGTATTTGCGTTTTTAACTTCTTAACTCTAGTTATTTTCTATTCTTGCTTTTATTTTTTTAGTTGGTAATTTGGTTTTATTATAATTTGATTTTATCGCATTACTCTATTAACCCCTCGAGAGTTGCCTACAATTGGTATCATAACAAGAACTCTATTTTTTTTGGCTTAGCATCCTTAGAGTAGATATTTATTTTTCTATGTCATCTTTTTCATCCTCCAATAAAGTAGTTCTATTTCTAGTAGTATAGACAATCATTCTTCTTCTAAATGCGACAATTGTCTTAGGTGGAGAGCCATGGCTAATCAATCCTTAGATATTCTTGATAACCTTCATTCTACTAATGAAGAACTTCAGAAAAGGTTTTTCATTTAGAATGAGCTAATGAGTTGGTGTGAAATGAAAACATGAATTATTATATAAACTAGATTCTCAAAACTCATATTGTGTTTCTTTAAAGAATTTAAATGATGCTTTAATTTTTGAACATAAGAACTCTCTTCTCATCGGTAGAAGACCTCAAGGGTCAAACACATGTGTTAACATCTTTGCATGGTCCTTCTATTGATGCTTTAAAGGAAAAAAAATGATACTTTTATATTTAGAATTGCTTTATTTGAAAAAGATAATAATTAACTGAATGCTAAATTTGATTCTCTTACTAGTACGCATAATGATTTATTGTTAGAACAGAATATTCTTAAAACCAAATATTCTCATGTTAACTCTAGAGATACCAATCATTCTAGTATGTTATATGATCACTACCATGCTCATTCTGATACTTGTGCATACACTAGCATTAGGTGCATCTTTTGCTCCTGTGTTGGTCATATGAACTTCACTTGTCCTATTTGTAGAAGGTTTACTACAAATGCTAGAGTAAGTGCTATTTAGGTTTCCAGAGCTAACAAATATGGATCCAAGTTTATTTGAATACCAAAGTTTTTACCTATTGTTGTAGGTGGAGTTTCTTGTGTTCGGACATAGTACCACATAGAATGTTGGTGATTACAAAGCTACAAAGGTCATCTTCCTCCTCAAGAATTTTTAGAGCCTTTCTTCAAAGATCTAAGCTATTCTTGAGATTCTCTTCCAGATTTCATCTTCATTTTGAGGTATAAATCACCTTTTCCTTCTATTTATTCATGGCTTCTAGACTATTCAATAAGGGTGGTAGAAAGAAAATAAGGGCTGATGAATCTTCTTTTTCTAGTCCTCCATAAGAGGATCATCCCATTTCCATGTTCAATCCTCCAAAGCCCGAAGAGGGTCATTTCGATGGGTCACTCTTTAGAACCCTAGAAATTTTGGTGGAATGGTACACAAATTTCTACAAAAGAAATGTGTGTCCAGGAAACCCTTTAAGCTTCACAATCTTACCGAATATCGGGATATTTTTTGTGATCTATGCATGGAAGATTTTGTTTCTATTCGAACTCCTATTTACATAAATGCCATTCGTATGTTCTATTGTAATCTGACATATAAAGATAACAAAATTTGCTTACTTGTCTGTGGCATTCCTATTGAGTTTGACGACAAAGATTTGGGTGAGGTACTCAACATCCCAATCATGGGAGACACCCTTATTGATGCTTGTCAGTTTCAATTTGAAGACGTCATGATACTTGACACTTTTTAGACTAAATTGTGTTTTCCCCATCATCGCCCATCTGACCGCCTTTATGTTAGTCTGAACCAAAATTTCTATGAATTGCATAAAATAGTATTTTCTACTACCTTCCTAAAGACTGGTTCCACTGATGAGATAACATACTTAGAGATGTCCCGTCTTTATCATCTGTATTTTAGAGTTCCACTTAATCTTTCCAAGACTATAATAAATTTCATGGTTAAAAGTAGAAAGAGCATAACCTAGTTTACGCTATAATTCTACCTTTAATCTTTTATCGATTTTATATTTACTCGATGACCGTTTCATTGATGAGCCGACCTATCTAACCCAAGATCGTAGGACTACTAGTGCTCCTCCTACACCTCAAATTCCAGATGATGACTCCCCATCTAGTTCTCACGAACACTCTGCACATCTTTCTTCTGCTGTGGTTGCCATATTGGATTCTATCCAAAATATGACTCACAATTGTTTTCGATTGCAAGATTATCGTTTACTTTTCATGCACATGCCATCTCCAACACTCTAGCAGACATCCAGTATAGTCTCTCTCACAAACCTCCTGGGCCTAACCCTATGGTGCGTGATCCTTCATGCACAAGCTTCCAGATTGATGACTCTATTGTTAGGAGGCACTTAGATCCTGTATCATCCTACCATGAGTTTAGTCCATTTCAACCTAGAGTCCCTGATGATGGTGCTGATCAGTAGTTTGTGGCTTGCATCTGTTTGTGAGACTTTAGCATTGATGAAGTCATGATGTTCTAGATTATTAGTTGTTTTCACTTTGATTATGTTGAACTCTTTATGTTTCTATGTTGTAAACCCCTGATTTTTATTTATATTCTTAAGTATTTGTATATTATTTTTCTAGCCTTGTAATTAATTTTGTGATTTTCGTGAATATTAAAACTAGCAAGTAAGTGATATTATATATGTATATATATGGTAATTTATTTTTGTACAGGATTTAGTAAAATGCTCTAGAACGTTTTTGAGATTTAGGCTTTTTAAGAAAGATATTTATTTAGATAATTTAAAGTATTTCTTAAATATTAGTAGCTTGAATTGATTTTAATAGTCGTGCTATTCTCATAATTGGTAAATGTACAAATTATTCATTTAAATATTTTTATTTTAAAGGATTTTAAATTTATTTCACATATTTAGTGAAATATTTTGAAGAGATATATATATATATATATATATATATATATATATATATATATATATATATATATATATATATATATATATATATAACTGGAAACTAGTATTCATTTTTATTAAATAGCAAAATTTGCAAGCAATTATATACTAGGTAAAAAGAAAGAAAAAGAAAAAAAGCTTGTACATGATACCAAATTCATTATGTAGGAAGTATTCAGGAGTTTTTAAAATATTGCTCTTTTAGGATTATATATATATATATATATATTTTTAATATATATATATATATATATATATATATATATATATATTTTTAATATATATATATTTTTAATATATATATATATATATATATATATATATATATATATATATATATATATATATATATATATATATTTATATATATATACATATATATATATATATATATATATATATATATATATATATATATATATATATATATATATATATATATATATATATATATATATATATATATATATATATATATATAAAATCCTAAAAGAGCAATATTTTTTAATATATATATATATATATATATATATATATATATAAGTGGGTATATATAAATAACTATATTTTAAAAAAAAAGGGAAAAGAGATGAACAATACTAATGTACTGTTCAAATTTTCCAGGCATCAAAGCCGAGCTCTACACACCCATACTCGAAATCGAGTAAAACTCTGTGAATAAAAATCAAACTTCTTTATACACAAAATTTGATCAAATCTATTGCACTTAAATCCTTATCAAATTCTCTCTAAACTCAAATACAAATCCCCCTCAATCCAATCAGAATCCTATTTGAATTTGGATTTAATACGAATGCAAATAATCATATGTCGAGCATATATACAAATATGTATTCGAATACTCAAGCTTTTCCCAAATCCCTCCAAACAACTCAACCACCCCGGCCATCCCTGGTCTCCGGTGACCCCTTGCTCCGTACACCACAGCCCGAATTGGCCGCAGCCGCGCACGCGCAGCGGCAAGCTGCTGTCGCAGCACCTGTAGCAGTAGCCGTTGTAGCCATCAAGGCATCTTCACAGCAACCTTCCTCCGTGGTCGCTCTATTATTTCGTAAACCGATTTCACAGGTATAAACCCAACCTAACCTAGCTCAATTTCCTGTAAATAGATTTGACTGTATCGTAGTCTATATGCCGAAAATCGAGCCCAAACTTAACGAAAAATTTGTTCAAACTTGAACAGATTTATAGTTACAGAACCCATGTTGGAAGTTAGATTTATGTCAAACCAACGATCGAATTAAAAAACTAATTGAACAATCTCGTAGTCAACGTATACAGATTCAAAACACTTTTTGTATTTCCTGATTTCATCCACTGTGCACCGAGAAAACAAATTTTAATAATCAAGAAAACAATTTTCAAAACAGAAAAATTTTAGGAAAATTTTTCGAAACGCCGTGCGCCCCGAGATTCAATGGACCTCAATTTTGCTGTTTGCGCACGACGAAATCAAGGCGTATCCATCGAGATATCCCGTATCGGCCCCTTTACAAAACAGTCCCTTACTTCATGCACGTTCGTCACCTCGAGATAAAACTTATGCCAATAGGATCGTATCATTTTTTTGGTCCTGTATGCCAAGTTTGGTCCGATTCCGAGAAGGTCGACCGAACGCTATTCTTGGAAGGCCCGCGACCTAATCCAACGGGCAAATTTGTGCATGACCCACCGGAATCCAACTTTGGACATAAGGTTGGGTTCATCTCGTCAAACCGAATCTGTAGACATATAGTTTGACTTTTTTAGAGACCATATGTACTGGCATGCTTTTCGGTGCAAATCGGGTGCAACGACGGATATCATTTTGACAAAATTTACTATTTTGCTCCTGTATCCAGAATTGGACTATGGGTAGTCTATCCTAGCTATTTTTCTTATTATAGGAACGATGGTGATGTTTGTTTCAGCACCCGGCGATGTTCGTGGAGACGCTTATGTTGCTACCCTTCTTGGTCTTGATGATTTGCCTACAGGACATTATTGAATTACTGCTTCACCCCAGGCAAGATACCTTGCCACTATATTCTGATTATTTACTGTCATTTAGCATATTTATTTTTATTATTTATTTACTTGCTTATTTATTGCCATTTATGTTGCTTTTATTTGTTTTATACATGTTGATATAGTTTTAGAGGACATACATAGATTGGAGCACTGGGGGGGGGGAACATACACTAGATGCTTGGGCAATGTTGTGTCGAGTCGTGTCGGTCTTGCTAGTGTCTCGTTTGAGCACTACCTGTGTATTTTCTAGTGACTCATTTGAGCACTACCCGTGTACTTGCTAGTGACTCTCCGGAGCACTACTCATATATTGTGCTAGCGACTTGCTTGAGCACTACCCGTATTGTTGTGGTCAGTCAGTCAGCCCTTGCGTTGAGTGTTGTTCCAAAATGCATTACACATAGAATGGTTAGGTGTCCTTATACCTGATTATGGCTTAGAACAGTATTCTGTCGCGAACTAGTGTACTACACCTTGTCCTTGTTTGGTTGTAGGTGTGGTTCATTGCTTCGATGATAAAGTACTGAACCATGTTATGATCCAAATTATTATAGAGCATTTATATTCAGTTTATACGACATGTTCTTCTTGTATCTTGTTGCGTCCCTCTGAGGTCCTGGTGATTTCTCCAGGTGTGTGCTTTTATGATGTTTCACAGGTGCTCTAGCCAAGATCATGGTCTTCCCTTTTCTATCAAGAAGGACTGCTCTTGGATCATCCTTTGTCACTCTTATAAATTCTTTCCATGCATTTTTTCTTCTCATTTAAATGGTTGGTAGTGGATTGATCTCCGCCCAACGTCTTGTACAAAATAACAGTTCATAGTTGATTTATATCATTATTCTTTTATTTTCATGGATGAGATTTAGTTGGCATGGTTTATTACATTTTACAACTTATGTATACATACGAGGAGTCCACATATTGGAGTATACTTCGTATATATGCAGCTGCCATGTCTAAGTACTTAGTCCTACGTATTATGGGACTAGGGCATTACGTATTTTTATGGTGGCCCATGCAGGTTATGTTAGCCGTTTCGGTTATGTTATTATACCGAGTGGGCCTACATATATGATTATTGTCTAGGATCTCATCCACATACTTGATCTCCTCCCTTGAATTCTAATTTTCGAACTGCATATAAACATTTGATAGGCATAAACTTACCCATGGCAAAGCGTGTCATTGCAGTATGAAACTTACCATGTTCTTCCCTTAAACTAGATAACATTTGATAAAATAGTGTATACATGTGAAGGTCATTGGCATAAGAAGCCATCATCGACTATAGCCTTGGTTAGACGTCATTTCAACGCGGTTGTGTGCCCGTTGAAAGTTTCTGAATTGCCCGTGCTAGGATTTAGCGCAACTATCTTATTTTCCTATGTCAAAATCAGTTCCGTGGCCCCTTGGATTATCGTCAAGGAAACTATACCTTGTGCATAAGTTATCCAATGACCATACTAGACTAAATTAGATATTCAGGCATGTTCTACGACTTCATGAAAAACTTAACCAACTCAATGTCTCCGTCTCATCGTTGCAACATTCATCGATTTATTTATGCTTAACATAGTTCTATAATGAGTATAACATAAGCAAGCATTAGCAGTTTTATAGCAAGTGTACGTGAAAAATCGTGCAACAATTTATTGATTCAATTCCATAGAAATAAGTATTTTTATATTGTGTAAACTGCATCAACCTCAAACATTATTTCTTTGGTGTCGTCAATTGATTGAGGTCAAAAGAAAAAAGGGTCAATCCACTCACTGTTGATTGAACTAACTAAAAGAAAGAGGCCTCGTACACTATACAACACCTATATGATCACCAGCAATCGTGTAAGCAAATGATCAATACTTTCCCCTTTCTCGTCGGATTCAGTATGAAGTGCAAAGTCCAAAGAACGCAAGCAATAAAATCCATCGAGAATATTCTCGAAAATACATTTAGGAAAACCAACACAAAGAGGCAAATACGGCATAAAAAATAGAGCAATGGGAGTTCTCTACCAAGTCAGCCGCAAAGTCTTTCGTCGAAACGCAATTCGCTGAATATGGGACTTGATTTCGCATAAGCCGATCTATAACGAAGAAAGGTCTTTATTCAATTTGTCCCAATCAATCGATAACTGCAGTATTTCTTAATCGTGCTTCTCACATTGCGAACGATGAATGGGGCACGATGTTGGGATGGAGCACTATATTATAACCAATTAAGAAAGTTTCATCCTTAAAACTTAAGAATATAACCAACCTCTAAGAAACAATGAAGAAAACCTTTCCTTCATCTCAGACTCAAGTTTTTGGGTCGATCCTTGACCGAATGGTTCCTTCAGAGTACGCAAATGAGAGGGATCGCACGATTCTGAAACAATTTATTCTTGCACTTGAAGACTTGGACAGGTTCCTCCATGTACGATAAGTCCGCTGTCAACTCTAGCTGACCAAAACTTACCACATGGCTCGGATCATGCATATTTTTTATGAGACATAGAAGATATCATGCACAACTAAAAGTGTTGGTGGCAAAGCGATCTAGCAAGCTGTTGGGGCGACTCGCTAGAGTATTTCGAAAAGACCAACAAATCTTGGTCTCTGCTTGTCATTTGCTCCAAATCTGGTGACTCTTTGCATCGATGATACCTTCAGAAACACGTGGTCATCCTCCACAAATTTGAGGGGTCGTCGATGGATTTCGATATAACTTTTCTGTCGACTCTGTGCCACCTTCAGCCTTTTTCTTATTTGCTGACCTTCAGTGCGGTCTGTTCCACCAGTGCTAGACCAAGAATTTGCTGCTACCCGACTTCATTCCAGTAAATGGGTGATCTGTACTTCCATCCGTACAAAGGTTCTTACTATGCCATTTGAATGCTGGATTGGTAGATATTATTGTATGCAAATTTTGCTAGCGGTAGACTAACGTCCTAGCTTGACTTCAAGTCTATTTCATAGAGCTGTAGCATGTCTTCGAGAATCTGATTCACTTGCTCTGTTTGGCCATCGGTTTAGGGATGATAAGCAGTGCTAAACTTCAACTTAGTCTCCATAGCCGACTGAAGGCTACCCTATAAATAAGATAAGAATCATCCATCCGGATATGAGATGATGGATACTGGAACTCCATACAGCCATACTATCTCGTCATGGTAAATCTGAGCCAAACGGTCGATAATCCAAGTGACTTTAATGGTAATAAAATATGATAACTTTGTTAATCGATAGATGATGATCCAGACGACATCGTTCCCCACCGTATCTTTGGCAACCCAACAATGAAGTCCATACTGATGTGCTCCCACTTCCAATCTAGAATGACAAAGTTCTGCATCTTCTCGCCTGATCTCTGGTGCTCAACTTTTACTTGATGACAAGCATACATTGTGAGGCAAAGAGCGCCACATCCCTCCATATGCCATGCCATCAAAAGATTGTGCGAAGGTCCTTGTACATCTTGTTACTTCCTGGATGTAAAGAATATTTTGTATAAGGAGCCTTTGACATTACTTTCTTTCTGAGTTTCGCATCAATCGAAACGCATAGTCAACCCTTCATTCGCAGCACCCCGATCTAATCTTCCATAAATTCGGTCGTCTTACTCGTTGGAATCAGCTTCCATATCTTCTTCAGGTATTGGTCGTCCTTCTGAGCGGTTTTGATTTTTCTGATAAACTCGGCTCCAGGTGTAATTGAGCCAGTTGCACACATATGAATCGAAACCGAAGTTTGATGCCCATCTGCTCTAAGTCACACAATAACTTGCCGTTGATGGATCCACGTACTTCTGGTTTAGTACATCCGCCAAAACATTCTCCTTACCCGGCGTGTAGTTGATCGTCAAGTCATAGTCATTGATTAGTTCAAGCCATTATCTCTGTCGCAAATTCAGTTTTTATGAGTGAAAAGATAGTTGAGGTGCTTATGATCCATATAATTCTTGCATCCCATGCCATAGAGGTAGTACCGCCATAATTTTTAATAAGAACATAATTGCCGCTAACTCCAAGTCATGCGTGGGATAATTCTTCTTGTGCGACTTTAATTGACTTGAAGCGAAGGATATCACCTTGTCCTCTACATAGGCACATATCCCAAGCCTTGGCCTGAAGCATCGTTGCAGCTTTAAAAATCCTCTATCCCTTATGGAAGTGTGAGTGTCGGGACCGAAATGAGCCACTGCTTTAATTCCAAGAAGCAAGTCACATAGTTGTCTGACCACTTGAATGCGACATAGTGAGGTGAGTTAAAGGCGATGCGATCTTTGCGAAGTCTTTCACGAATTGTCTGTAGTATTTTGCCAAGCGAGGATGTTTCAAAATTTACTAACTGATGTGGGCCATTTCCAATCAGCAACCGCTTCAACTTTCTGTTGGCCCATTGGTCATACTCACACCTGATTTTGATAATCAACATAAACTTTGGTCGATACGCAAAATATACACAGCTACAGGTACATAAATAGTACGTCTACTTCCATACTACTATCGCTCATTATCTTCATTAAACAAAGAATACAAATGCTGATGAAGACATATTTTTATATTTTATTATGTATCTTTTATTATATTGAGTCTAGGAAAAATGTGAGCTCGATCGGATTGGTAACTAGCTATTCTACTAAACTCCACTTTCAAAATAGCCTATCTATCTACACCACATTCCATACTAGCCAATACCTAAAAATTCGAACAACAACTATACCTAGAAAGCAATCTTCATAAATACCCCACAAACTGGTCAAAAAACTCAACCTAAGCGTTCGGCCAGAGTTTGTCCCGAACTCTACTCGAGTTCGGTCAGGGTGGTTCCTGAAGTCTTGTGGTCTTCCTGAAGATCTGCAACCAACTTTTGAATTACGAAGAATATGCAACCGAACTCATGTCAATTTCTGCCCATAAAAATGCTATAAATAGATGAGAAGTTCCCATTCTAAATCACTAATTCGTTCTTCTTTTCTCTATCTATTCAGACGCATTTGAGAGCTTTACACTTTCAAATCTAGCCTTTAACGACTCCTAGCCGAGTCAAGTGCCAATTTGGTTCGATCTAGAGTTTGGTTCGAGTTTGTATAGAAGACTTTTTGAAAATATTTCAGTTTTCAAAGTTCGGCTTATTTGAAGTTACGAGTCTTTCGGATAAAAAATCAGGGTTGTAAGTAGCTACAAGCGCTTCAGATTCAAAGCTTGTGCCATAGTGGATTAACGTTGAACAAGAGTACTCGAGACTAGACTAGGCCTCTCAGAGGGATACCAGTATACATCGCTGTGTCATGAGTTTGCTTTTCTGATTCTCTTTACTTTATGCATTTAATATTTATATAGTTTGTTATCATCTTCCTAGCACTTATCATCTATGACATTGCATATAATTTTTAATTTGGTGATTATATTTCCATTGCATACATGCACTCTATTTATCCTCCTCTAGAGGTGCTCAATGTTCCTACATTTGGTATCAGAGTTGATTATATTTCTACATAACACTCTAGATAGTATATATAGCAGCCATAAAATTAATGTTCACAGGTGAAGAGCAATCCACAAATAGATCTCTACAATTTGATGGAACGAACTATACATATTGGAAGACACATATGAGCGTCTACCTGAAGTCTTTAGACTTTGACTTATGGTACATGTTGTTAATGGCTACAAAAAGTCTATTATCACCTCTATTCCACTTCCTCTATTATTAACAAGCCTTATTATAGTTACAAGGAAGAAAAGAATTTAGCTAGCCTTGATGCAAAAACAATAAATGCTCTTTATTGTGTTGTAGACATAAATATATTTTATTGTATTACTACTTGTACAACATCTTATGAAATTTGGAAACCGCTTGAAGCTACTCATGAGAACAGGTACAAAAGTGAAGCTAGCAATTCCAAAGAAGAAAAAAATCCTTGCATAATGGCATTAGGATTTAAGGTGCAACACAACCCATTATATAAAGAAGAGCTTGTATGTTACACCTGCAACAAGACAAGACACATCAAAGAGGATTGTTGTACTGCTCAGAAGAGAAGTCGCTATGACCGATCAAACATAAATTCATCATCCCAAAAGTACACAAAAATAAGCATCTGACATAAGAGTGAAGCCAGTGATTCAGAGAAAGAAGAAAGACCAGGTAACACTACAACTGCCTATTTAATGGCATTTGATCAGGTATCTACTAATCCTCTATATGATGAATTTACTATCGATGAACTCTCTGATGCTTTGCTCTTTCTCAAATAAAAAAAGAGCTTCCATACAAGAGAGAAGGAGGTCGCTTTGCTGGATATAGAGACCTACTTGATGAACACAAAAATATGTTAGACAAGTACAAGTAATCTCGAAAAGAGATAAAAGCATACACAGCCGAAGTTGCTAGATTGTCTAACTTATTGCAAGAAATAAATAAGATATCTACCACATGTAACAAGGAAGAAATAACTAACATTAAGCTAAGTCTTCATAAGGCTCACTGCACGATTGAATAGAGAGAGAAGGACTATGCAAAAGTGCTTGCTCTATATAACTCTGAGAAGAGATTAAAAATTGACACTGAACAAAAGCTGAAAGATATGACTGGAAAATATGTAGCAGCTTGTTCAATCTCTAAAAAGTTAGAGATAAAGTTAGACAAACAGGTTGTTCCTGTTACATTGCCTAAAAGCTGTCCTACTGCACAATATATATCAAATAGGTCACGATCAAAGAAAGCATGCAACCAACATGTTCCACATAATCATGCTTTTATTTACAAGTATCCACGTAAGACACAAAGCACTCATGTCTGCACTGAAACAAAGGATACCCACTCTAGAATTATATGTTTATACTGAGGTCAACATGGGCCTATATCATAGTACTGTAGAGTTAGAAAGTTAGTGTATATGAATAAATACACATAAAACTAACAATGCTGGACCCTAAAGAAATGAGTACCAAAGGTCACATCTACTTGTCTTATAGGTGGTCCAACCCTCTCATGCTAGAAGTAAATAGATCTTCGATAGCGGGTGTTCGTGGCACATGACAAATGACGTATCTCTATTCGTGACGCTATCGATGAAAAGAGAAGTATATATCTCCTTCGGTAATAATATGGGAGGTAATATTATAGGTAACGGTACTGTTGGTATTTCTCCCAATCCAGAAATAAAAGACGTTTGTCTTATAACTGAATTAAAATATAGCCTTCTAAGCATTAGCCATCTTGCTGACAATGGTTATGGCATTAATTTTGTTAAAGACAAATGTTCTATATATGATATGTCTACTGATAATCTTATCTATGAAGGAATCATAGAGGATAATATTTATATTTTTTTTAAGAAAGTACTAACAGTGCAGGTAACTGTCTGTAGTCAACTAGGACAAAATTTGGCTATGGCATATGATATTAGGACATTAACATGGATACCATTTCAAGGTTATCAACGAAGAAATTGATAAAATGACTATCAGAGATATCATTCAAGAGAGACATGGTATGAGCTGATTATGAGAAAAACAAAGCTACTAGATCCTTATTTATATCATCCATCAATGTTGTAAGTACTTATAGACCTTTGCAGTTGATACACATGGATTTGTTTGGACCTAGTAGAGTCGTCAGTCTTGGTGGTAAACTCCACACCTTTATTATTGTTGATGATTTCTCTAGCTAGATATACATGAATTTTCTTTTTATCAAACAAAAAAGATGCAAATTTTGAATTTGAGATTTTCTGTAAAAAGGTTCAAAATGGATAAGATTTCATGATTACTCATATCCGAAGTGACCATGGAGGCAAATTCATAAATTCTGATTTAAAAAAGTTTTGCAAAACAAATAGTTTTTCTCATAAATTTCTTGTCCTAGAACTCCTCAATAGAATGATGCTATGGAGCAAAAGAATAGAACTATAAGTGATATGGCTAGAGTTATGCTAAACTAGCACAATCTTCTAATTTTTTTGGGCTGAAGCTATAAGTACATCTTGTCATATTTTGAAGAGGGTTCTAATTCAACATATATCAAAGAAGACACCTTATGAATTATGGTTTAATCATATTCCTAATATTTCATATTTTAAAGTTTTTAGATGCCGTTGCTTTATTCTGAACGCCAAGGATAACTTAGGTAAGTTCGACTCGAAGGCAGACGAAGGGATATTCCTTGGTTATGCTGCCAAGAGTAAGGGATATAGAGTTTTCGATAATATCTATAATGGTTGAAGAATCGATTAATGACTATGTAAAAATACTTCTAAAGTGACAACGATAACAAAGACGCAAGGAACACTTCTAAATCCCCTGAAGATACTGTTGTTGATAATGATTATCTAGAGAGTCTACCAAAGAAGATAAAATTTATATCAGATCATCCAGAGTCCCTTGTCATAGGTGATGTATCGAAGGGAGTAGGTACATATTCTTCTACTAGGGATATAGCTGCTAATATTGTATTCATTTCTCAAGTAGAACCTAAATCACTAGTAGATGCATTTTTAGGTAAAATTTGGATTTATGCCATGCAAGAGGAATTAAACCAGTTCAAAAGAAACTAAGTTTGGGAACTTGTTCCTAAACCTATTGGTCAATCTATAATTGGTACCAAATGGGTGTTCCAAAATAAACTAAGTGAGAATAGACAAGTTCTACGCAACAAAGCTCGTCTAGTGGCTCAAGATTATAATTAAGAAGAAAGAATTGATTATGACGAGGCTTATGCTCATGTTGCTCGACTAAAATCCATTTGCGTGCTTTGTGCATTCACATATTTTCGTGATTTTAAATGTTTTCAAATGGACGTGAAAAATGTATTTTTAAATAATTTTATAAAAGAAGAGGTTTTTGTGAAACAACCCCATGGTTTTGAAGATTTTTAATTTTTAGATCATGTTTTTCAGTTACGTAAGGCACTTTATGGAATTAAATAAGCCACTCGTGCTTGATATGATCGCCTAAGTTCCTTCCAACTTGAAAATGATTTTTTTCTAATGGGAGAGTTTATACTACTTTGTTTATCAAATCTTCAAATGATGGCATTTTATTTATGTAAATTCATGTAGATGATATTATATTTGGTTCTACTAACGAACATCTATGTCAAGAATTTGCTAAGTATATGAAGAGTGAGTTTGATATGAGTATGATGGGAGAGCTAAACTACTTCCTTGAACTATAAATCTAACAATATTCACATGAAACCTTCATCAATCAAGCTAAGTACACAAATAACTTGCTGAAGAAGTTTGACTTCGACAACGCAAAGCCTATCAGGACTACTATTGCTACATCAACCAAATTTGATCTTGATAAAAATGGTAAATCAGTCGACCAACGTCAGTATTGAGGTATAATTGGTAATTTATTATATTTGACTACTAGTCGACTTACTATTATGTTTAACATTTGTATTTGTGCAAGATATCAAGCTAACTCTAAGGAATCACATTTATGCGCCGTTAAGCGTGTCTTTTGATACTTAAGGGTACTTTTACTGTTATCTTATGGTATCCTAAAACTACATCATATGACCTACTTGCGTATTCTGATGCTGATTTTGCGGTACTGAAAGTATACCGTAAAATTACCAGTGGTATGTGTCATTTTCTCGGAAAAGCTCTAGTCTCTTGGTTTAGCAAGAAGCAAAATTCTGTTACAGTGTTAACGACTAAAGTCATGTATATTGTTGCAGGTCGTTGTTGTGCACAAATTTTATGGATGAAGCAAACCCTAGAAGACTATAATCTGCACTACACTAAGATTTCCATATATTGTGACAGCACTAGCACTATAAATCTGACTAAGAACCCTGTATATTACTTTTGCACTACACATTGAAATACGTCTTCGCTTTTTACACCAACAACATGGGGATATCTATTTAAAATTTATTGACACAAACCATCAGTTGATAGATATATTCACAAAACTATTGGCTGAAAATCGATTCAATTATATACGTCATGAGTTTGGTATTCTTGAATTATTGGAATATAATGCTTTATGTTTAGGAAAACACTTAGACTTTATTCAACGATGCTTTTAAATCAAAGTTATTTTGGGTACGAGCTAAAAGGATCATTCGGTCATACATGTGTAATAGCCTGCAGAGACATGATGTACTAGTCTTCGGACTACCGCTAGTTGGGATCTGACCCCTATAGTTAACCCAAAGTAATAGAGATTTATTAGATCAAACGAATAATAGTTTTTAAGCTATTTTAGTTAAACATTAAACAACCATGCTTCACAGAATTCAGGCATACAAAATTCGAATCGAACTCTGGCCGAGTTCGAGATGAGTTCGGTGCTCATGTTTCCAGACCCGACCGAGCGCTGGCCCACTTTTTTAAATTGCATCTTTTTTCAAAAAAACCCCATCTTCTTTCCGAACCAGCAGCCGAAAACCCCTTTCCAAAGCCTAAAATCAAAACCCTAACCCTAGAAATTGTAATCTTTAGGGTTTCCAACTCCAAGCTTTTGGATTCAAAGGTTTTTAGTGTTCTCTTCCAATCTACATCATTCTTTTGTGGTAATTTTCTCTTTTTTTTATAAAATTTCAATGGCTCCTAGATTTGTTAAAAAGAAGAAGAAGAAGAAGAAGAAGAAGAAGAAGAAGAAGAGAGAAGATGGTTCTTCAACTTCGAACCCATCGTATGACCCTCTTGAGAGTCTCTTTAGTTCTCCTCCTTTCGATGAGGATGAATTTGATGCTACTCTATTTGTAGACTTAGAGGCATCTATTGCTTGGTTCGATGACTACCACAAACGAACTATTTGTCCTGGAATTTCTATTATTTCAATATATTTCTAGAATATTATTTGACTTTTCAAAATATCAGCCTATGTAAATTTTTGGAAGTTGCCAACACTATATATGGCAATACAGTTCGCATGTTCTACTAGAATTTGTAATATTCACAGGGCATAGTATATTCTTCTGTCTGTCGAATCGTTATTGAATTTGATGATAATGACTTGATTGAATGGCTCCCAGTTTCGAATACTGGAGATGCTCTAATTGACTTCACCAAAGTCCAATTCGGTCCCAGCTTGAACTTATAAACCTTTATGAACGTGATATGTGCTCTAAATCCCAAAACCCTAGAATGGCTCATGTCATGGTACTTGAATTAACACTTCTATGAACTCCATTGGATCATTATGACATCTATCTTACTCGAAATGGGATCTACCGATGAGATCACATATTTGGAATTTTCTGCTATGTGTTATTTATTTTAGGATTCCTTTCAGTCTTTCCAAAACTATGATAACGGTTATTGGCAACTGTAAGAAGGCCGATCGAAACCTTATCTACTCGATGATTCTACCTATCATATTTCGTAGATACAACATTCCCTTGGATTCGGGTCCCATTGATGACACTCCATATAAACTCTATAGGTCTCATAGGTTTCCTCCTTCTCTTCTTGCAGTTGGTGTCGGAGGTATTCCATTTGTTGCTCAGGCTCCTCAGCCAGATCTAGTCCCTAATGATGTCCCTCCTGCTCACACTGTATATCAGATTTATACCTTTATGACTCTTCAGAGCGAGCATTTTGAGGCTCACTATACTCTTAAGGATGAGCATTATCAGACATAGCACATTCGTTAGAGAGACACAGACTGCCGTCTCACTTACCAGTTCCAGATCCTACGAAATGGTATTACTGATATTTAGTGGACTATGACTCATCATCCCTCTGGTCCCACTCTATTGATACGTTATTCGAACTTTGATAGACCCAGATATAATGACCGTCAGGCTCAAAGATATTTCGATCCCACTACAGCTTACATTGATCCGACCCAATCTAATAATACTGGTGACGATGCTAGCTGACGAGGTGTTTGGGCTTTTGGCTTTGTGTAACTGATGATGCTAGTGATGATGATTTTGTAGTAGTTTTTTTATGTCTTAGACTTTGATTATGCACTAGTTTTTATTAGTTATGATTAAGTCTCTTTCAGACTTCCATATTATCTTGGTGATTTTTATGTACTTCCATGCTACTGCTGTTGCTGTTTATTTTAATTCTACTTCTATTATTATTGGCCTTATCATTAGTTTATCTATTGGTATTGTTATGCTTTTTCCTATTTGTTGTTTATGCATACAATTTGAGGGGTAGAATCCATTTTGTACAAATGACAAAGGGGAAGAAGAGTATACCAAATACACTCGAGAATCAAGAGAAATTACAATGGTCAAAAGGTATAAAAATTTCAAGTTATTATTTTTGATATTAGACTTTCAAGTTAATAATTTTGATATTATTTGTTATAAACTTAAAGTTTATCAATTATCAAAATAGGGGAGATTGTTTGTCCATTGGTCATAGTCACACCCGATTTTGATAATCAATGTAAACTTTGGTTGATACGCAGATAATACGCACCTACAGGTACAGAAACAGAATATCTACCTCTACACTGCTATCACTCATCGTCTTCATCAAAAAAAGACTACAGATGCTGATAAAGACATATTTTCATATTTTAATCGATTTTTTTAATTTTATTGAGTCTAGGAAAATTGTGAGGTCGATCGAATTGGCAACTGTCTGTTCTACTAAACTCAACTTTTAAAATAGCCTACCTATCTATTCCACATTCTATATTAGCCAATACCCAATATCCAAAAAGCCCAATACCAAACTATACCCAAAATGTAATCTTAATCAATATACTACAAACCAGTGACGAAACTCAAGCTAAGAGTTCGGCCATTCAGTCAGTATCGTTCCTGAAGTCTTGTGGTCTTCTTGAAGATCTGCAACCAAGTTTTGAATTTTGAAAAATATGCAACCGAACTCATGCCGAGTTCTGCCCATAAAAATGCTATAAATATATAAAAATTTTCTATTCTAAATCACTCATTCATTCTCTTTTCTATCTACTCAGAAGCATTCGAGAGCTTTACACTTTCACATTTAGCCTTTAACAACTCCTAGCCAAGCCAAGTGCCATTCCGGTTCGATCTAGTGTTTTGTTCGAGTTTGTAAGGAAGGCTTTCCGAAACTTTTTAAATTTTTAATGTTCGCCTAATTTGAAGTTATGCGTCCTTCGGATAAAAACTCGTGATTGTAAGGAGCTCCAAGTGCTTCTGATTCAAATCTTGTGCCATAGTGGATTAACATCGAACAAGAGTACTCGAGACTGGATTAGTCCTCTCAGAAGGATACCAATATGCATCATTGTGTCATGAGTTTGCTTTTCTAATGCTCTTTACTTTATGTATTAAATATTTTATATAGTTTGTTATCATCTTCCTAGCACATATCATTTGTGATATTGCATATAATTTTTAATTTGGAGATTATCTTTCTGTTGCATACATGCACTCTATTCACCCTCTCTCAAGGTGCTCAACGTTCCTACACTTTCTTCTGGTCGACTACAATGCCTTCTTCTGAAATGATATGCCCAAAAAATTTGTCACAACCCGTTTCCTCTTTTGGGATATGAGTGCGAGTCCAAGTCCAGCCTACGTCGCAACATCGACGATAGTACACTGTCTATGATAACAATAGTCCACAACAAGAATAATACGCATATAATATCCACAACTAAGTTACAAATATTCACAAGAAAATTATAACTAACAATCACAAATAATAAACTAATGAAAGTCACCAAATAATCCACTACAACTCAGATAGTCTCAGAAACAAACCTGATAGCAGAAAATAAAATATATAAACTAGAATCCATAGCTATAACTACTAACTAATGTGAATGCATATGAAAAAATATATTCTAATTCGTATCAGTATTGGAATTAGGTATGCTAGTGACGTCAGTGTCGCCAACATACCCACCATAGACCTCGGGACAGATCACATCGTCTAAAGCTGAAAAATAATTATCCAGTCTGGATTGGAGCAAGATCACAATAATACTACATTGCACAATATAGTATACATGCATGAAGAAACAATAATAAGGAAGATAAATGATAGACATGACATAATATGATAAGAAGAGTACAGTTATAACAAGATGACAATATGAAAGCAGACTCGATGAAAAAAGAACAATTAACAATATAGCAATAAGGGATTACGTGTACTGTGTGTTTTAGAATACTAACTTTCTGCATGTAGACGGTTTGGGTTATACGTTAGTCGTACGTGTGGTGCATGACTAATATTATGCAATTAATGTATAGAGAGTCTGTATTCAATTCGTTGATATGCTTACTTGTTATATTCTCTCGCCCAACACGCCTATAATACATATACATTAGAAATACGATAAATAGTAAACATGGTAAACACGAATTCAATTATGAATATGTACTTATATTATGAAAATTATAACTCTCGTGCACAAAAATAACAGAATGATTCGAGAACAAGACTACATGACATATATAAGTTATATAGAAAAGACAACACGAAAATACATGCAGTACAAAATAAAGATAGTAGAGGTCATAGTGATACTTGCCTGGTCCGACAGATGATGAATTCATAGACTCAAGAATATCGTAAGTCCAATCTACCCCATCGCACAAACAATCACAAGTTAGATATAAAATTTCCACTCTAAAATTTATAGAAAGCGGCTAATGATTTGACCTAATTAATTCTATTTAATTCTAGAATAAATTATCTAAAGACCTAATTTTATTCTAATATAATCTGAAAATCAAAATTAAACAAATGTTTTGGCTAAGGAAAGTCAAAGTTTCCAATTCGGGACCCATGGCATACAAATCGAGGCCTACCCTTGACTAACTAGTCAAATGACATGAATTCAATGACTTGAGTGCGAAACCAAATAGATTTTAGTGCCACGAGTGCACTGGAATTGATGGTGAAACAAAATCACGATTTGGTCAAAAGTTATCGCCATTATGGCTAACCGTGAGCAATAGGTATATCACCGACCAAATATGAGTTCTACAATTTCAATAAAATAATAAATCATTTTACTAATTTCTAAAAATTTATATACTGTTGATTTATGTGTCATCTTTCAAAAATATCAAACGATTCGTAAAACGGAATTCGAAATCTTCCATAATCTCAAAAATTGTACGACATGTTGATTTTCAGACAACTAACACTCAAACAAATTTCTAGAAATTCAAGTACATAATTACAGAAAATAAATTATATATTTATTAAGCTAACTTCGATATAGTTCTAACGAAAAGGGCACCAAAAACGGACGTCGGGGGTGATCGCAATCGCCTAGTGAAGTTTGAAGGATCTCTAAGATCAAACCACAAAGGAGGCTAAAAATAATAGGATTTTTTGGAAACCATAATATATATAAAGAAGAGAGGAGGTGTGCCGAGGCTAAGCCAGCTGGAAGCTGACATGTGTCAGCATTTGGATGGCCGCATCCAGATCTAACGGCTATTATCAAGGCTCGGATGGCTTGGCAGCTCGACTTAGCTTCTATATATGGAATGCTGAGTCAGCCTCAGCGCTGACTAACATGCACGCCAACATGGCTGACAGAGATGGCTGACCGTGTTGTTGACTGTGTAAATATTTATTGTAATTGCAAAAATTTATTAATAATTCATTTTAACTCGAAAAAATCCAAATAAATCTCATAAAACTAGAAATTTTTTCGAAATTCTAGAAAAATGTTTGGTCTCAAAATATCTTTGTATGACCCACCAGTAAATAATAAAATCCTATGAAAAAATAATTTCTATAGGTTTAAATTACCTAAAAATCCCAAAAAATTCTAAAAAAATCTGAAATAATAAAATAAAATATCTGGGGCTATCTAGAGGCCATAGTGACCATATGTGGCCTAATATTATCATACTTCACCTATAGACCTAGGTACAAACCCTTGTGATCCCATCGTCAAAACCCTAATTTAATGATTCTAACCACTCATATACCTAATAATAAAATAAAAATACTATCCAAAATTAAAATAAACTTATGGGACAATTAATGTTACAGAGTAATACACTACTTAGCTAGAATTTACATTTTTCTTAGCTTTGCATACAACTGGTTGTCTTGAAGGTTCTGGAGTACGATCCGTAGATGCTCCACGAGTTGTGTCTTGTCGTTCGAGTAGATGAGAATGTCGCCGATGAAAACTAATATAAACTTATCGATGAATGATTGAAACATCCGATTCATCAGATCCATGAAGGCAGCAAGGGCGTTTTGTCTGGCCGAACGACATTTCCAAAAAGTTATAGTGGCCGTAATGAGTACGGAAGGCTGACTTCGACACGTTGTCTAGCTTGATCTTGGGCTGATGGTAACTCGAGAGAAGATTAATATTTTAAATTACCGAAGCACCCTATAACTGATCGAACAGATTGTCGATGCTGGGCAACAAATTTGTTCCAAATTGTGGCCTTATTCAGTTCTCGGTAGTCAATGTATAGGCGCATCGACCCATCTTTTTTTACGAACAATACTTATGCTCCCTATGGCGAGACGCTAGGAAGGATGAATCCTTTGTCGAACAATTTCTATAATTGGACCTTAAGTTCCTTCAGTTCTGCAAGGACCATTTTGTATGGGGGCTTAAAAATCGGTCAGGTGTCAGAAAATGTGTCGATGGCGAACTCAATTTCTCAATAGGATGGCATACCAGGCATCTCTTTGGAAACACATCGAGGAATTCTGCCACAACGTCATCCGTGTTTGCACCATCCTGTCGTGTGTCTCAAACAAATGCCAAGCATCATTCATAGCCCGAATGCAGCATCCTCTGAGAAGAAATTGCTGAGATCGCCATGCATATCGTCAACGCTTGACCACAGGATTAGCAAAATTCATAAAAAATAATAAATCCATTGAAAACGTTCACAAAAATGTATTTATAAAACCAAAGCCAAAGAAGCAAATACGACATAAAAAACCAAAATAACAAGAAGTTACTAGTTGAACAAACTTTTGTATTAACAAACGAGATACGTGTAACCTCCCTTCCCAAAATTTTTTGAAATATTTTTTAATATTTTTTTATTTTTTTATTTAATTGATTTGAATGGTGATTTTTAGATTTTTATAAATAATTATTTATTTAATTATTACGGTAGATGACTGTAGCCATGGTTGAGATTTGAAGTACAAGACGACTAGGAATCATGGCACGGATAGTGCAGTGGCGTGCCTTGACTAGTGTATTAGCCATGCCAAGGAAGGCCGAGCCATTGAGATGTCATAACTAGGAAAACCAGGCTAAGTCCTAGCATGACCATTATAAATGAGTTTTATTAATTATTATTAGATTTATTGATTTTGCAGGAACCCGGTTGAACCAAGTTAGTCCGAACTGGGTCGAACCAAATCCAAGTCCAGGTAGGCATGTAGTGGGACCAAGTACGGCCTTGTAGACATGTTTGGTAAGTACAAGTATTTTTGTATATATTTTGGAATTGGCAATTATTTTCTAAAAATATTTATTATACGAAAATTATAGGTATTATTAATATTAAATAGCATATTAGAATATTTATACGATTTTCTGGGGCCCCGTAATAGGAGTTTATGATATGTCCATCCAGGAGCCACTATTGAATTATTTAAACAACTAGTGAAATTATTATTATTAATATTATTATTATTGGGGTTATTGAGAATAAACTATTTATTATAATTAGTTATTATTAATATATTCTTTATCAAAAGAATAAATATTTGCATGTATGTGTATTTATATAAATATATATATATGTATATGGGTCTATGTGTAATTATATGTAAATATATATTATATATATATATATATATATATATATATATATATATATATATATATATATATATATATATATATATATATATATATATATATATATATATATATATATATATGTTTATGAGTGTATATATATTTATGTATATGTATATACATAGATATTGTATACGTGTGTATATATATATAAATATTATATGTGTGTATTGTGCGTGTGTATTAAATATATTATACATATGTATATGTGGGTATATATATATATATATATATATATATATATATATATATATATATATATATATATATATATTATATATATATATATATATATATATATATATATATATGTATATACAAGTACAAATTTATTTATGTGTATTATGTATTTATATGTAAATATATATTATATATTTATGTAGATGTGTGTGTATATATATATATATATATATATATATATATATATATATATATATATATATATATATATATACGTATTAGAAAAGGGAAAATAAAAACCGAAATACTAAGCCCAGGCCCACCCGGGCCGAGCCCAGCCCAAACCAGCATGGCCCAGGACCAGGCCGAGCCCAACCCAGCAGCACCAACCCAACATATGAAACCCCCACAGCCTTATATTTGTAATGTAAACGAACCCCTATCCCAGCCTTTAAACTGAGAGTTGAACCCGAGAGTATAAGGGAACATCCCGAGAGCGTGAGGGAGGAAGGAGCAACCAAAACCCAAAACCCTAATGTCGACCCAATCCCTGCGCGCAGCATGGGCCACCGCGCACGGCCACCGGAGTGCCGTCGGCCGCCGGCGGATGCACCGAACAGCGGGCGTGCGGCCTGAAACAGAGCAAAGGCAGCAGCACGAATCGTAGGACCGACTTCGTGGCAACAGTTCATCGCGCTCGGTCAACCAATGGTCGAACCGTCTTCGCAGGTAACTCAACAACCTATACAACTGTAACTCCCATCAGTTAGGTTGATTTTAGATAACCTCGGTTTCTCGAAAAATCGAACCCAAGATCGACGAAAACCTGCCAAAACAGAATAGTTATTCGGTCCCAAAACCTCGACTTGGAAGGCCGCCCCTGAACCGAATAATACGAGTTTTTAAGAACCAATTAAAAACAGTCCTAGAAGACCTATAGATCTCGAAAACTCTTTTTACGGAAGATGAATTGATTGACTGAGCGTCGAGGAATCGATGTCTCAATTTGACCAAAAACATGTTTTCAAAAGTGTCCAAAACTTGAAAAACCATCCGATACGACGTGCGTCCCGCCAAACCAGGCGACGTGGTCGCGAATCGTAGGCATCGAAAGGTGCATAACGGCTTCGTGGTCATGTGGGCTTTGACGGAATTCAAATTGATCGCGTGTGCACGACGAATTTGATGCGTATCCGTCGAAATTCACCGTATCGGCCTCTGTGCAAATCTCCCAATTACTTCGTGTACGCTCGTCAGATCGAGACGAAACTTGCGCCAACAGGAACGTATCGATTTTCTGGTCCTTCATGCCAAGTTTGGTCCGATTCTGAGATAGTTGGTAAAATCGCCGTTTTGCGGGCCCCACGGTCCGACTCAACGGGTGATTTTGTCCACGGCCTGTCGAAATCCAACTCTGGACATACGGTTGGGTTCATATCGGAAAACCAGATCCGTAGACATGTAGTTTGACGACTTTAGAGACCATTGACTCTGGCACACTTTTCGGTGCAAAGCGGATCCAACGGCAGATATCGTTTTGCCCGAAATTACCGTTTTGCCCCTGTATCCAGAATTGGACTTAAGGACAGGCAATCCTAACTAATTTGACTATTCTGAGAATGTTGGTAGCATTTGTTTCAGCTTTCGGAGACAGTGGTGATGACTTTGACTTTATGGCTTACCAGTCGACCATATATTTGTTGGATCTGCGTGCAACCCCCAGGCAAGTATACCTTGCCTCTCTCTATAGTTTATTTACATGCATATTTCTAGTATTATATAGTTTTACGAGTTGGTTATTACTTGTGATCTGTATATCATACATTCTAGTATAGCTATAGTCCTTGTACATGATTAGCCTTGTTAGTTCATATTGGATTGGTTCTCTCGTGTACCGTGATTGGGTCGTGTCGTATCTTCACCTGTGTATTGACTGAGTCGTGTCTGCAAGTATGTGTGAGTGAACTGCTATTCCTTTGTCTTTTCCACAACCTGCGAGTCCACACACGGGGCGAGGGTTGCCTTTGCACCTGCGAGTCCACATTCGGGGCGAGGGTGACTTGTCTTGAAACTGACCTGCGAGTCCACATTCGGGGCGAGGGTTAGTTATCCATTAATCTACCAGCAGTTCATTTATGCATACTTGATCCCGTATCCGTGTTCATAGCTATCTGTCAGTAGCCACAGGTTAGTCTCTTATTTAGTTCCTGTTTACACCATGTTTATATTATTATATGACTAAACTGTTAGATAGGCATGTTTTATGTATCTTGCTAGTCCTCTGAGGACCTGATGATCTCTTCAGGTTTAGCGACTGCATGGTGTTAGTTAGCAGAGCGGGATGGTAGAGGATTGCGATGCATGATACAGGTATTTGTTTGTGTTATTTCTTTATTATCTTCTCGTGCTTTATATTCCATATCATGATATACTCTGCTTATTTATAGACTCACATCATTCTTCGAGTCTAATCGAACAATATGTTAATGGGCCGCAGACCATGACCCATACTTGTTCATTCTTGTTTATTTGATTCTTGTAGATTGAGATATAGTTTAGATTAGACATGTTACCCATGACTTGGACAGCTTATACGTACTCGAGTCGGGCTGGAGTCCGCTTGATACGTAGCTGGCTTGCTCATGAGCTTGTGTCCGAAAATCGGGTGTAGGTCGTGACAAGTTTTTGTGGTGGCCCATGCCGGTCAGAGCATATCGTACCGGTTATGTAACTGTAGTGGTACGAGCCTGCGCATATGACTAAACCTTAGAAATCTCAATCCACTATGCCTTGAAAATTCTCCTAGAAATTCTCTACGTCCTTGAAAACTCCGTATTCGCTCTCAATTATACTTCCTTGTTTTCCGTACCATTGAATCCCGTCCCTTCCTATTCCGGGGTGACGAATAATCGTGCTGTCCAGAATTCAGCAGAAACTCCTAAATTATAGTATAATATTGCTTGACTATTGAATGCTTGGTTGTTTATAGATAATGAGGATTATAAATGCCATATGTCTTAGATATCTAAGGATAATGACTCTAGCGACTTGATGGAAGATTATAAGATTTTAGTGATCGTGTTTTGAGGAGTAGTGTGACCAAAGGTAGGTAGAAGTCCTCAAGTATTCGAGGCCATAAAATATTTGGAGAAATTAAATTTGAGGAGATTAAGGACTTCGAATTTTAAGGAATAGTTATGAACTAGAATTTCGAGGACGAAATTATTTTTAAGGTGGGTAGATTTGTAGCCTCCCTCCCTGAAATTTTTTGAAATATTTATTATTATTTTTTTATTTTTTTATTTAATTGATTTGAATGGTGATTTTTAGATTTTTATAAATAATTATTTATTTAATTATTACGGTAGATGACTGTAGCCATGGTTGAGATTTGAAGTACAAGACGACTAGGAATCATGGCTCGGATAGTGCAGTGGCGTGCCTTGACCAGTATATTAGCTATGCCAATGAAGGCCGAGCCATAGAGATGTCATAACTAGGAAAACCAGGCCAAGTCGTAGCATGACCATTATAAATAAGTTTTATTAATTATTATTAGATTTATTGATTTTGCAGGAACCCGGTTGAACCAAGTTAGTCCGAACTGGGCCGAACCAAATCCAAGCCCAGGTAGGCATGTAGTGGGACCAAGTACGGCCTTGTAGACATGTTTGGTAAGTACAAGTATTTTTGTATATATTTTGGAATTGGCAATTATTTTCTAAGAATATTTATTATACGTAAATTATAGGTATTATTAATATTAAATAGCATATTAGAATATTTATACGATTTTCTGGGGCCCAGTAATAGGAGTTTATGATATGTCCATCCAGGAGCCACTATTGAATTATTTTAACAACTAGTGGAATTATTATTATTAATATTATTATTATTGGGATTATTGAGAATAAACTATTTATTATAATTAGTTATTATTAATTTATTCTTTATCAAAAGAATAAATATTTGCGTGTATGTGTATTTATATAAATATATATATGTATATGGGTCTATGTGGAATTATATGTAAATATATTATATATATATATATATATATATGTTTATGAGTGTATATATATTTATGTATATGTATATACATAGATATTGTATACGTGTGTATATATATAAATATTATATGTGTGTATTGTGTGTGTATATTAAATATATTATACATATGTATATGTGGGTATATATATATATATATATATATATATATATATATATATATATATATATATATATATATATATATATATATATATATATGTATATACAAGTACAAATTTATTTATGTGTATTATGTATTTATATGTAAATATATATTATATATTTATGTATACGTGTGTGTATATATATATATATATATATATATATATATATATATATATATATATATATATATATATATATATATATATATATATGTATATATATATACGTATTAGAAAAAAATATACATATTAGAAAAGGGAAAATAAAAACCGAAATACTAAGCCCAGGCCCACCCGGGCCGAGCCCAGCCCAGCCCAAACCAGCATGGCCTAGGCCCAGGCCGAGCCCAACCCAGCAGCACCAGCCCGACATATGAAACCCCCACAGCCTAATATTTGTAATGTAAACGAACCCCTATCCCAGCCTTTAAACCGAGAGTTGAACCCGAGAGTATAAGGGAACATCCCGAGAGCGTGAGGGAGGAAGGAGCAACCAAAACCCAAAACCCTAAGCGCCGACCCTATCCCTGCGCGCAGCCAGGGCCACCGCGTGTGGCCACCGGAGTGCCGTCGACGCCGGCAGATGCGTCGAACAGCTGGCGTGTGGCCTGAAACAGAGCAAAGGCAGCAGCAAGAATTGCAGGACCGACTTTGCAGCAACAGTTCATCGCGCTCGGTCAACCAATGGTCGAACCGTCTTAGCAGGTAACTCAACAACCTATACAACTGTAAATCCCATCACTTAGGTTGATTTTAGATAACCTCGGTTGCTCGAAAAATTGAACCCAAGATCGACGAAAACCTGCCAAAACAGAATAGTTATTCGGTCCCAAAACCTCGACTTGGGAGGCCGCCCCTGAACCAAATAATACGAGTTTTTGAGAACCAATTAAAACAGTCCTAGAAGACCTATAGATCTCGAAAACCTTTTTACGGAAGATGAATTGATCGACTAAGCGTCGAGGAATCGGTGTCTCAATTTGATCAAAAACATGTTTTCAAAACTATCCAAAACTTAAAAAACCATCCGATACGACGTGCGTTCCGCCAAACCGGGCAACGTAGTCGCGAACCGAAGGCATCAAAAGGTGCGTAATGGCTTCGTGGTCGTGTGGGCTTTGACAGAATTCAAATTGGTCGCGTGTGCGCGACGAATTTGATGCGTATTCGTCGAAATTTACCGTATCGGCCTCTGTGCAAATTTTCCAATTACTTCGTACACGCTCGTCAGATCGAGACAAAACTTGTACCAACAGGACCGTATCGATTTTCTGGTCCTGCATGCCAAGTTTGGTCCAATTCTGAGACAGTTGGTAAAATTACCGTTTTGCGGGCCCCACTGTCCGACTCAACGGATGATTTTGTGCACGACCCGTCGAAATCCAACTCTGGACATACGGTTGGGTTCGTATCGGAAAATTGGATCCGTAGACATGTAGTTTGACGACTTTAGAGACCATTGACTCTGGCACGCTTTTCGGTGCAAAGCGGGTCCAACGACGGACATCGTTTTGTATCGTGATTAGGTCGTGTCATATCTTCACCTGTGTATTGACTGAGTCGTGTCTGCAAGTATGTGCGAGTGAACTGCTATTCCTTTGTCTTTCCCACAACCTGCGAGTCCACATATGGGGCGAGGGTTGCCTTTGCACCTGCGAGTCCACATTCGGGACGAGGGTGACTTGTCTTAAAACTGACCTGCGAGTCCACATTCGGGACGAGGGTTAGTTATCCATTGATCTACCAGCAGTTCATTTATGCATACTTGATCCCGTATCCGTTTTCATAGCTATCTGTCAGTAGCCACAGGTTAGTCTCTTGTCTAGTTCCTGTTTACATCCTGTTTATATTATTATATGACTAAACTGTTAGATAGACATGTTTTATGTATCTTGCTAGTCCTCTGAGGACCTGATGATCTCTTTAGGTTTAGCGACTGCATGGTGTTAGTTAGCAGAGCGGGATGGTAGAGGATTGCGATGCATGATACAGGTATTTGTTTGTGTTATTTCTTTATTATCTTCTCGTGCTTTATATTCCATATCATGATATACTCTGCTTATTTATAGACTCACATCATTCTTCGAGTCTAATCGAACAATATGTTAATGGGCTGCAGACCATGACCCATACTTGTTCATTCTTGTTTATTTGATTCTTGTGGATTAAGATATAGTTTAGATTAGACATGTTACCCATGACTTGGACAGCTTATACGTACTCGAGTCAGGCTGGAGTCCGCTCGATACGTAGCTGGCTTGCTCACGAGCTCGTGTCCGAAAACCGGGTGCGGGTCGTGACAATACGTATAAAGAAATCCTAAACATGAACTCTGTGTACAAAGTTTTTGATTCTAGGAAAGTGTGACGATGGATATCAAATGCTGCAGTGGTTCCTTTACTCCGTTAACGATCTGATGACGATAAAAAATTACAACTCTTCTATTTAGCTGCAAAGTGGACAACAATTCGACTCTCTGAAGTTTGCTCTGACTCTCTAAATGTCAGGGGATAATATGAAGGAAGACTCCTCCTATTTATAGTAATTTTTGGAAAAATCTATCCATGCGTGCATATACGATGCACACATGGATTCTGGCATGCAGGAGAGCTGAGTGCACGGGATTTGTTACAACTTGGCATTTATGAATAGAATGTTGTTGTAACTGTGCGCATGTGGCCTAACTGACTGCCATGTGGCCATGGGTGGAATATTGCTGTTTATGAGATCTTGGGTTATTAACACCCGCCATAGGCATGACAGAGCCTTTGATATGTGGTGCATGTGATTTGCTCAAACATCTCGTTCTGTTGTAACAAAAATGATTTGATGTGCTAACAAGATTCAACTTATGAAGGGACCTTGTGCATGGCCTCTGGGGCGCATGGCAAGTCTGTACGCATGGCTTTAGGGGAGCATGCGAGAGATGGTTAGGTCAAACCACATGGCATGGCACAACTATAGCCGACAAATAAGTAATGATTAACTTGATGTATGTACTTACATAGGTGCATGGTGGTCCTTCGTTTGCTGCGTGGTCATCGATTATGCATATTTTGAGGCATATGCCGCTCCATATTCGTAGCTGACATCTGGCACGCTGGAAGTATCGCATTAAATGCTGGGGAGCAATTTAATCCTATAAAAACTTGGCGTAGCAAGATTTAGCTGCGCAAGTTTTGTAGTGTCCTATGGGCGCATCGTTTTTGATGCATATGGTTTGTCTTGCGCACATCCATTTGAGGCGTATGGCTTAGGCCAAATTCCTGAAGCTCTGCCGCTACGTGGAGGTCGAAATAATGGCTTTGACCAGGGACTTTGTCAAAATTTGATGTGGCAGATGCATTGCCATTAATGTGAGGTTCATCGCATAACTTTAAAGCTTTGACCTTTGGCCACTTGCGAATGAGTTTTGGCGCGTGTGGCCTAATAAATTGTGGTACTTGAGGAAAAAACTTGTTTATTCTCTTCCTTTCCCTACTTTATGCTTGAAACAAACTTGTCACACCCACTTTTCAAATTTGGGGTATTTTAGTAATTATGTGTGAATTTGAATTTTTTTTTATTTTTTTATTAAATTGATTGGTGTTTTGGTTTGAATAGTGCTTTGGGTATTAGCAGATGGTTTAACCTTAGTCAACCTTGATTAGAAGACTAACCATGTGATTAGAAACCTATTTAGCTAATTAGATTTTAATTTAGAGCATTAGTCCTAATTAGGAAACAAATTAATTCATTTTTAGGCTATTTTAGCATGTAGCTTTTTTGGCCTTTTTGCTAATGGACTTTATATGGATTTTAGTTGCATGGTGGCCCATCCTAAACCCTAACCTAGCCCTAGCAAACCCCTGAACGACCATAACAGCAGCCACCCTTTTTGCAGTTATATGCTAGTAGCCACCAAGTTTCAAAAACCCTAAAAATTGCCCTTCTCTTCCAAAAGCCTATTTTTCTCAACTCTCATCCAAATCAACCCAGATGAAGTGCGTTGCGATCCTTAGGAGGAGAGGAACTTGCTGGAGACTTGCTAGCAAGGAATCAGAGGCTTTGGACCGGAGGAAATCGACGTCGGGACGTTTGGAGGCTCGTTTCATTGAGATATTGACTCTCAATAGGTAAACCCCTCCAAACCCCTGTAAATTCTAATTTTTCTTCATAGTTGCATCCATCTAGGTATCCCGGACCTGTAGATGTAGTTTGGTTTATTTTTGTATCAGTTTGGTAGGCGTATGGGACGCGTGTCAGTGTATTGGAACACGTGTTCGATGAAATACCTCTTAGAATCGAAATTTCTTATTTTTCGATTCTGTTTTCATAAAATTGTTGCGGTTTATATTTGAAACGACTTTCGTGAAGACGGATCTCAATTTGACACATTTTTAGTATCCAAATCGGACACAGTCATATGTGTACGAGGCACGTGCCTGTCCTGATGCTCGAGTGTTATAACTCGATGGATATGACACGGTTTCACGTGAAACTTGATGGACACGTGGGTGCAACCTCTTCCCAAGTTCTCCTAAAGTTTTACTTGATGCTGACACGATGTTACCACAGATTAGTACTATATGGATCTTTACATGAGATGTTATCCCTCTCGGGTGCATCAGATACATCATATCATGTGCTTTTCACGAACATCATGTATTTTATGGACTCTTATTATTCATGTACAGTCATGTGCTCTCATGTACTCTCATGATCTCTTGAGCTTCATGTATAAACTTTCATGTACAGTAACATAACCTGTCTAGATCCTTGTGTATTGATTGGGGTACGGAAGAGTAGAAATAGTCATGTGAACAATCCCAAAGTAGTGTAATCATGTATAAACTTTGTAGTGTAATCATGTACAAATCAAGCCGTTCACATGTCTATCTTTTACTCTAAATCACTAGTCATTTACAGTTTTTTATTACCATATCTAAATATTTCCTGTTATCAAACTCTCTCTTCTTCTTTTTCATGTTATTCTTACTGTCTTCATGTACTATATTCTATAGCATGCTTTACATTTTCTGTCATGATATGAACTGTGTGAGAGATATGTATTCGTTAATGTCCTGACTGGACCCGTTAAAAATATTACATATGACGAGGAGGAGTTCAGCCCTACTTACTATGGAGCAGGCTTAGATGACACCGGTAACTTGGACCCTCAGGAGGATCTAGCAGTTGCTGAAGACTTGCCCATTATCTAGTTTAGACTTCTAGACTAGTTATCTCTATTTAGATGTTTTGTCTTGAGATGTACTTCAGTTATTGGATTTTGATGTTGTTTAAATATCCAAAATTATTTCTTTCAGTTGTAGTTCTCTGTTGAGATTTATTATCCATCTTTTATTCCTTCATTTCCATCTTAGATTCTGTGATTGAGTTGTACCTTCTATGTCGTCCTCTTTTTGGAGAGTACTTTATTGTACAGGTACAATTATATATTGTTAGATGTAGTGACCTAGGATAGCATTCTATCGTCGACACTGCGGCGTAGGCTGGACGTACCCACTTCTCGTGCCCTTATACTAGGTACGAGTCGTGACACATTTTTAGTAGTGGCCCCATACAGGTCGAGAGAGTCACAACTAGTGCAATTTCGTAGTGGTGTTCGAACTAGAGTATCACTACAGCATGCAGTAGGATATAGGATATAAGTTTAAGGTACTCAATCACATTAGGAAAAACTCTTCTCTAATTCTTGCTACAAATTGCTTTCTTTTAAAATAATTGTCCTCCTTTGATTATATCGCTTCCTTCTCAGTAATTGAATCTTTGTTTGATCTGTCTTCAGGATGGTGGGGACACGATCTCATCGCTCTGGCCCAAGGGATACCATAGAGAGGTCTGCCACTTCTCGTCTGACTCAGCAGGACCCTGGGACCGCAACACCTCGCGTTCCTGCTCAGGTAGGAGCGTTTGCAGCTTTTGGGGGTGCTCCTCCACTGGCTTCGAGGACTACCCTGGGGATTCAGGGGATGCTACCGCCACCGTCTCAGGGACAGTTGATATGGCGCAGTTTCTTTCCTTCTTCCAGCAGATGATGGAGGCTCAGCGGCGCCAGTCGGTAGATATGAGGCAGGGCATTGACAATACCCATCATCTAGCCATAGTAGCAGTGAAGAAGGTGACTACCCAGTCGCAGGGAGGGCAGATACAGCCGTACCAGCTGAGGACCCTGGGCATTCAGGACTTTCAGAAGATGCGGCCTCGAGACTTCAAGGGTACTGAGGGTAACCTATATGCCGACGACGGGATCGAGCATATAGAGGAGATCTTTTGTCTCGCGGAGATACCAGCTAGACTTCAGATAGAGGCAGTGGGCAGCTAGATGTAGGACCTTGCTTACACACGGTACCAGACCAACCCCAGGGTTGGTACAGAGGGGCAGACATGGGGAGCTTTCAAGAAGCTCTTCAAGGAGAAGTTCTTCCCCGACACAATACTTGGCGCCTTGGAGACGCAGTTCGAGAACCTGGTTCAAGGGAACCAGATAGTAGAGGAGTATGCCGGAGAGTTTTACCGCCTGGGCAGATTTGTTGAGGGCCTTAGCGAGACGGCGAAGGCTAGGAGGTTCAGGAAGGGCTTGGTCAAGGAAGTCAAGTCCTTGACAAAGAGTGACAGAAATGCTACATTTGAAGAGATTCTGCTGGGAGCTATGACAGCGGATGACGACCTCGAACTGAAGCTGAAGAGAGGTCGTGATTCACATGGAGCCGGCGGCATTGGAGGCCCGGCCAAGTGGCCGCATTTTCAGCAGCAACATCAGCAGAAGCCGTTCCAGCAGTAGCAGTTCCAGAGTTAGGGTCGTTCGCCTTTTCAGCAGAGACAGATACCGCAGGCACCTAGACATCAGCAAGTTATCAGTTGCACCTTCTGCAAGAAGCCAAGGCATTGGTGGAACGACTGTAGGAAGTAGCTAGACAAGTGCCTACTTTGTGGTTCAGCGGAGCACCAGCTGAGGGACTGTCCCATGTCTTCCGGATGTACAGCTCAGGGAGCAGGAGCCAAGGCTCCGATAAGTCAGTAGAAGGGACCATTGCAGACTCAGCAGCAGAAGTTCATTCAGCACCAGCAACAAGCTGGAGGAGGTCAGCATGGGTAAGCTTTTGCCATGTCAGCCGAGGATGCAGAGGCAGTAGGAGATCTGATAGCAAGTTCTATTCTTCTCGACTCTTTTCCTGCATTCACTTTGTTTGATTCAGGGGCTTCCTGTAGTTTCGTGTCTGTATCATTTGCTAGTAGACACCATCTACCTTCTGAATCATTACCTCAGACTTGCAAGATCACGACTGGGGGTGTTATCATCCTCGTTAGTGATATTTGGAAGGATCGAAGAGTAGTTTTGGGCGGCCGAGAACTGGATATGAGTCTGCTCGTAATGCCATTATCGAACTACGATATTGTACTCGGGATGGATTGGTTGAGCAGGCACCATGCCAGTATAGATTATCACGGTGGTAGAGTTCTTTTCATAGTGCCAGAAGAGAGAGTTTGAGTTCACTAGACGGGAGGTGGAGCAGAGCAGCGGAGTTTTCTGTGGAGTTTTAGTAGAGGAGCAGAGAGTGCCACATCCATTGATAGATGAGTTCATAGATGTATTTTCGGAGGAGTTGCCAGGGTTACCTCCGGACATAGATGTGGAGTTCTCTATAGATTTGGTGCCCGACGCAGAGCCGATATCTCAGCACGTCTATAGTGTAAACAACAGCGAGCTGGTGGAGTTGAAGAAGCAGGTGGATGAGTTTCAGGACAAAGGTTTCATCCGATCGAGTTCTTCACCGTGGGGTGCACCGGTACTCTTTGTACCAAATAAGGATGGGTCGGTACCGATGTGTATCGACTACAGGGCTCTCAAAAGCCTCACGATCAAGAATAAGTACCCGCTGTCGAGGATCGATGATCTGTTCTATCAGTTGACCGGACGAGGGTATTTTCCAAAATTAATCTGAGGTCAGGTTACCATCAAGTGAAGGTGAAGAAGGAGGATATTCCGAAGACAGCAATCAGAACATGGTATGGCCAGTTTGAGTTCATTGTGATGTCGTTTGGGTTAACTAACGCCCCGGTAGTGTTTATGAACCTGATGAACAAGGTGTTTCACTAGTACTTGGACAAGTTCATGGTGGTGTTCATCGACGACGTCTTGGTGTAGTCGATGTCACAACCCGTACCCGCTTTTCGGATATGAGACGTGTCCAAGCCAGCCTACGCCGCAGAGTCGGCGATAGAGCGCTGTCAAGACCATGATGCTCATAATCACATAAATAACATTTATTGCTCATTCACATTTCTAAATTGATTATAACATTTACAATATTTATAATTAAAGAAAATACAAGGTTATTACAATTAATGAAAATGATACCACTTTTATCTAATTTCTAGGTTTCTACCGGCAAGTACACCCGTATCTCCCCATGCTAAGTGAAGCCACAACTAAACCTAAAAAATGTTGGTTTCCAGTCAGGAATGGAACAAGCACACAAATCGACGACAATGCGACGACACAGTAGAAGTCACAAGACTTGAAAATAACATATGTGAGATAAAAACTAGAAAGTAACTGATGTCATGGCAAGCGGTGAAGAAAACAAGGAAATAAATAAAAGACAACTATCTATGTGTTTTGAAATATCAGTTTCGACAAGTGAACAACTAGGGGGTAAATCAGGCACCTTGTACGTGTCGTGTGCAGCTGCTATTCTCCACGAAAGACACGGAAGATAGTTCTGGGTAGTCCACATGTCTACTAAGATATTTCTCCTTCCGACTAGTACTCATGAACTCGAATAAGTCACGAAACACGAAAACACGACAATCACGAAATATAGTATGTAGAGATCCCTTACACTAATCCGTGTAACAATGTGTCAACAAGCAAGAACATATGTATAAACATGAAATGTAAATGATACTATGAATCGAAAGCAATCAGAAAGTGCACCTGCCTGAGGCCCTTAGCTGGTGAAACCGATAATGCTGTTTGGTTCAAAATAGTCCAATTAGCCTAGGGTTGATATGATTAAGTCAGAATCACAGAATATAGGAACGTATGACTAATCACGATAAAAATTAATTTTTAAAAAAATTCATTTTATAAAAATATATATATTTATATGTAGAAAATATTTATAAACTACTAAGAAAATATACTTGAAACTATATGTTTTACTTATCAAAATAGTTTTCTAGGTAAATACTTGGAAATATGAAAAGCCATGCTTTTGGGTCAAAAATGTAATTTAATATACCACAAAATAATGTAACAATAATTTGAAATTACATGTAAGGCTAAACCAATGCTACACATTTTCTTTGCCAAAATGAATACTTAAAAATCCAAAAATCATTTTTAGGGCTAAAATCAAAATACAATTTTTTTGGTGAAAACTATACTTGAAAAATAGCTAGAAATATATTTTAAAGTCCAAATCATATTTGAAATACCATAAATAATATTTTTGAGATATATGTTTAAAGAACAATATTGTCTATTAGTAAAACCAATAGTATTTTATAATAATAATAATAATAATAATAATAATAATAATAATAATAATAATAATAATAGGTACACATATATTAAATACTGATAAGTATATATAATACTGTACTAATTAATATGATACACATAAAATACTAGAATACTCATAACAGTATATTACAAAATATAAAATATCAATTCTCTTCCACTTTCTCGCTTGTACACTATGTCCAATACTGTGTTCTATTGAACACAAGTAGCAACAGCAAATGTTGCTGTTTGTATATATGGAAGAAAGTGGCAGAGAGAGAAAGGAAATAGTGTTAAAAAAAGGAAAGGGAAACATAGAGAGGGAGGGAACGAGAACGAAAGAGAGAAGAAGAAAATGAGGTGGAGTTCTCACCGCTGGATCATGACCAGAGCTCTGTCGCGACCGAAAGAGCAGATGAGACTTCACCAGAGGTGGCACGCTTAGTGGGGGCTCGCACCGGCTATCCTGGATGCTGGTGCGCGTCGGTGTTGGCGCGCGAAGAAGCAACGATCGTCGGATGTTAGGCTCGGGATAGAGACAAAGAGCAGACGAGCAACCCTCGTTAGATCTGGTAAGGTTGACGACGACTAGTGGCGCATCTGCTGGCATTGCCCGACAGCAGCGGTTGAAGAAGAGGTAGGTGGCGAGTATGGGTGGGGGTTGGGGGTTATGTTGATAACAGCTGATCGGCCATCGAGGTAGGGTCGTGGTCGCACTGCTTTCGGTGGATGGCGTAAGGCGACCAGGCTCGGCGTGGTCATGGCTGGTCTCGGTGATGCAGACAAGAGGGCATGAGTAGACGGGGCGACGACTAATGGTTGTGGTGTGGTGTTGATGATAGAGTCGACTAGTGGTGATGGCGATGGTCTTGTGCAAGGAGGAGCTAGGGCTTGGTCGACGCGAGTTTTGATGTTTGTTCTGATGGACGATGGCCAGTTTGGTAGTGGCAGTTAGGCTAGCACTGACGAGATTGGTGGTGGTTGGGAATTTTGTGGGCGAAAAGTCCGGGTTCTATATTGTCTACCAGAAAGAAATAAGGAGAATTGACATATATGTATTGGTATAGAGATAAGATTGGCTTTAGGAAGAATTCTATCAGGATTATGATTTTCCATAGATAATTGTTTATCTTAAACCAAGTATAATTATTTGAAACAATTTATGTCGATCAAAATCTATTAGTAGGTAATGATATCAATCTAAATTCAATGATTTAAATCATATGAACATAATTAATTCAAATAAGTATTTTAAACAAGTCTAGTATAATTATAATATATTAGTCGATAGAAATACTAATTTAAATCGATATCTAACATAATCATATAATTTTAAATCATATAAATTAAATCTAAAATTAAATAATTATTTAACATAAAATATTGAAATATATATTTGATATTATAAATAATTTAAATCATATACATTAGATTTGAAATCAAATAATTAACTGCTACAATAATTTAAATATAATTTAATATTTATCAAAAGTCGAAATCTTATAATTTAAAAACTAATTCAAATAGCGTAAATACTTGAAATAACCTTTAATGTTATAAGAGTAGTTTAAACCACATTATTCCTAATCATAATTCATTAGTCGATAATAATATCAATTTAAATCAACATTTAGTATTTATCAAATAATTAAAATGTAGACTTAAATAAATACTTTCAACATATAGATTCAAGTATTTAATTAAATAATAAACTAGGTCCTCAATTTAAAATATATCTTAAAAGGCCTGGCAAAATTAGGGTTAGGGTTAGGGATTTGTGGAAAATTTTGAAATTGGGGATTTTAGGCAATTAGGGATGTGAGGAAAAGTTTTGATAAGAATATTTTTTATTTTGAACACAACTAAGTAAAATAAATAATCGTTTGAAATTCGGGAAGAGGAGTTACAAATCTACCCACCTTAGAAATAAATTCGTCCTCGAATTTAAGGACTGCTAGGATAGGTAAACTTGGTAGCTCCATGAAAAGGTAGGAAAATGATAAGAAATTGAGAAGAAAATGTTGATCAACTAGAAGAAAAGAAAAGAAAGATAATTCCTCAATATTAACATCGATCAGCTAGAGTGAAGATAGAGGAAGTAAATAGATATGGCTTGTGGTTGGCATCTTAGGCTACGGTCTTGAATCCTAAAATGCTAAAAAAACCAAATTCGACACAAAAGCTAACAATAATCTTAAGGACAATTCATAAATTGAAACGCTACCCACCTTACAAAAATTTCTTCTTCGAAATTTAGAAGGATACGATTATGCTCGATTAAGAACAAAATCAAGAACTGATTTGATCAATAATCAAAGCGAGTTAGGTCGTGAATAGAATTGGACTTCAAGGAAAGATACCATATGGCACGATCAAAAGGGTATAGTCACAGTGGTCAAGGATATAATTGAAATATGATTATCTAAACAAGAAAGGTCGTTTAGGCACGATTAACTGCTATTGGAATCATGTTAGACATAGTAAATGATTAAAATTTAGACAAAGTCTAAACATGGTTGAAATTTCTTAGATACAGTTAAGATGCAGTCACAATCAAAGGCTAATCATGCAAGTCATCCAAGCATGTTTAAAATTAAAAGTTCGCACGAGCATGATCATGATCAAAATAGTCATGATCAGTGGAAAATCTAAACGTTAGTAATAATAAAGTTTGATATATAGGTGCGACTATGACTATGGTCAAATAGTTTAGTCATGATCAAAGTAGTTTAGGAACGATCGAAATTCAACTTTGTTTGGCACGATTAACTATTTAAGCAAAATTGTTTAGACACGACTGCAGAATCAAAATCTAGAAAATATGCGAATTGACATGGTCGAAATATAATCAAATAGTCTAGTTGCAAAAAAGTCGTTTAAGGATGATCCAAGTCGAATTTATTTTGGCACGATCAACTATATAGGCACGATCATAGATTCATATTATGAATATGCTGGAAGGAATTCAAAAATAGGTCTAAAAGATTGGTAGGAAGGTCAACAACGATATAAAAGTAAAAGATAAGAAAATTAAAAGGGTAAAGACTAAATCAGAATTTTAAGTGAATGCATGAAATTATGAACCATGAAATCAATAACCCAAAAAGGACGTAGTCTCTGTAATATTCAAAAATCGTATGCATATATGAAGTTATTTTACCGAGAATTTATGCCTCGCCAGTGTACACCTGGCTGCAGTAAACCCTTGGGTTCATGACTCGAATATGATACAACGTCGAATACTCTATTAGCTCTACCAATATTAACATACAACTCAAGGGTCAAAATAGGGCAACTTGGACATAGTTTTAATAACATTCAAAAACTTGCACTTACTCGAAATTACGTCGACTTAGGGATCATGCCACGCCAGTACGCTGCTGGTTGCAGTGAACCCGCAGTCTCGATAATTCAAATAACTGGCGACCGTGCACTGCTGTCTTGCCATCGCAAGTCATCAAAATTATTCTAAATTTTAAATGGGTTTTTAGAGATTCAACCGGTGGATCATGATTAGAAAAGGTAGGTATCAGTCCTTAAAGGAAAGTTATCAATTTTCAAAAGCAAACAATCGATAAGAAAAATGACTAAATGTAAGGAAAGTAAAATTTCCAATTTATAATTCTCTAATATTCAAGGGTCAAAGGAAAACATAAAACAAAACTGACTCATAATTGTCATATAGATAACTAAAAAAGCCCATGGAATAAAATTTTGATACTTAGAGAAACAATTTACTATGGCTAATAGGAATAAATAAGTAATACAGACCGCATGATATGACGATGTTTAGGGAAGGCATAAGATAAAATTATACGAATTATCAAGATTAGAAATGGAATCATAAGAGGGCCTAATTTTACTAAGCAAGTAGTCTACCCACCTTGGGTCATATTGTTGTATCAACATAATAGTGTATCTATAAAAATCTTTCTAAGTTATCTAAATTTAATAAATTGCATGGCCTAATCCTTAACTACCCAATAGTTAAATTAATAAGCGACTCCTATTCCTAGTCATTCTCCTAGAATTATCCAATCTTAATTGTGAATGAGAATTTCTTAGTCGCAGGCTCGTAATAGTACGACTAACTTAAGTACTATCATGAGTTCGCAATCTTTTGCAAAAACTGACCTGCATGGGCCACCACAAAAACTTGCCACAACCCGCACCCACTTTTCGGATACGAGACGTTTCCAAGCTAGCCTACGCCGCAGAGTTGACGGTAGAATGCTGCCATGGCCATGATGCTCATAATCACATAAATAATATTTATTGCTCATTCACATTTCTAAATTGATTACAATATTTACAACATTTATAATTAAAAAAAATATAAGATTCGTACAATTGATGAAAATGATACCACTTCTATCTAATTTATAGGTTTTTGCCTGCAAGTACATCCATATCTCCCCCATGCTAAGTGAAGCCACAACTAAACCTAAAAAATATTGGTTTCCAGTCAGGAATGAAACAAGCACACAAACCGATGGCAATGCGACAACACAGTAGAATTCACAAGATATGAAAATAACATATGTGAGATAAAAATTAGAAAGTAATTGATGTCATGGAAAGCGGTGAAGAAAACAAGGAAACAAATAAAAGACAACTATCTATGTGTTTTGAAATATCAGTTTCGACATGTGAACGGCTAGGGGGTAAATCAGGCACCCTGTACGTGTCGTGTACAGCTGTTATTCTCTACGAAAGACATGGAGGATAGTTCTGGGTAGTCCACATGTTTACTAAGATATTTTTCCTTCCGACTAGTACTCATGGACTCGAACAAGTCACGAATCATGAAAACACGACAATCACGAAATATAGTATATAGAGATCCCTTACACTAATCCGTGTAACAATGTGTCAACAAGCAAGAGCATATGTATAAACATAAAATAGAAAGACTACTATGTATCAAAAGCAATCAGAAAGTGCACTTGCCTGAGGTCCTTAGCTGGTGAAACCGATAATGCTGTTGGGTTCAGAATAGTCCAATTAGCCTAGGGTTGATATGATTAAGTCAGAATCACAGAATATAGGAATGTATGACTAATCAAGATCAAAATTAATTTTCAAAAAATTAATTTTATAAAAAAATATTTATATGTAAAAAATATTTATAAACTATTTAGAAAATATACTTGAAACTATATGTTTTACTTATCAAAATAGTTTTCTAGGTAAATATTTGGAAATATGAAAAGCCATGCTTTTGGGTCAAAAATGTAATTTAATATACCACAAAATAATGTAACAATATATTTGAAATTACATGTAAGGCTAAACCAATACTACACATTTTATTTGCCAAAATAAATAATTAAAAATCCAAAAATCATTTTTAGGGCTAAAATTAAAATACAATTTTTTTGGGTAAAAACTATACTTGAAAAATAGCTAGAAATATATTTTAAAGTCCAAATCATATTTGAAATACCATAAATAATATTTTTGAGATATATGTTTAAAGAACAATATTGTCTATTAGTAAAATCAATGGTATTTTATTATAATAATAATAATAATAACAATAATAATAATAATAATAATAATAATAATAATAATAATAATAATAATAATAATACTCCTTATAACAATAGGTACACACATATTAAATACTGATAAGTATATATATAATGCTGTACTAATTAATATGATACACATAAAATACTAGAATACTCATAACAGTATATTACAAAATATAAAATATCAATTCTCTTCCACTTTCTCGCTTGTACACTATGTCCAATACTGTGTTCTATTGAACACAAGTAACAACAGCAAATGTTGTTGTTTGTATATATGGAAGAAAGTGGCAGAGGGAGAAAGAAAATAGTGTTAAAAAAAGGAAAAGGAAACATAGAGAGGGAGGGAACGAGAACGAAAGAGAGATGAAAAAAATGAGGTGGAGTTCTCACCGCTGGATCGTGACCAGAGCTCTGTCGCGACCGAAAGAGCAGATGAGACTTCACCAGAGGTGGCACGCTTAGTGGGGGCTCGCACCGGCTGTCCTGGATGCTGGTACGCATCAGTATTAGCGCACGGAGAAGCGACGTTCATCGGATGTTGGGCTCGGGGCCACTACCAAAATATAGTAAATTAGCGACGGAACATTAGCGACGGATATCATCCGTCGGCGTTAGCGACGACTTTGTGGCAACTAGCCGACGGATTATCGACGACAGGCCGTTACATTTTTTATTTTATTTTTAGGTGGAGAAAAGGTCGCTCATCCGTCGCTAGGGCGTCGGAGATATAGCGACGGATATTCAGACGTCGCTATGCAGTCGATTATTTGGCAAAAATTATGGGGAGAATTGGCGGGACAATTCTTGGACTACGTAGCGACGGATATTCAGTCGGCTAGTATCAAAAAGAGTGACTAACGGGCGACGGATAAAAATCCGTCGCTAGTCCGTCGCTAGATATACGTTCTAGACTTAAATTGAAACGACGGGAGGAACTTTTCACATTCTCCCCAAATTCACTCTCTCTCATCTCTCTCTCTCTTTTCCACGGCTTCGGTGATCGGCGTCGGCGTCCTCTCTTCTCTCTCTCTTCTGAAGGTAATCCCCCTTCTCTCTCTCTCTATCTCTCTTTCGCTCGATCTCTCTCTCTCTATCGTAGTGTCGTAGGGGCAGCGGGGGCGGCGGGCTTGGGGCGGGGGCATCGGGGGTTGGGCGACGGTGGACGGAGAGTTGTGGGTGGCGGGGCTGCGAGGGGCGACGGGCTTGGGGCGGGAGCATCGGGGGCTGGGCGACAGGCTTGGGGCGGGGACGTCGGGGGCTGGCCGGCGGGCTTGGGGCGGGGGCATCGAGGGCTGGGCAGCGGGGGGCAGCGGTGGGCGGGGGGTTGTGGGTGGCGGGGCTACAGGGGTCAAGTGGCTAAGGCTCACTTCCGATTTCATGTGGTCTCTAAAATTTATTCAAACTTAGGTCACAGTTCCCTTCTTCCTGTCTTTTATTTTTTGCTCACTGCCATGCACAACCATAAGCATACATTTAAACTATGAACCCTAATATTGGCCTAACGGTGTTCTTGCCCAGGTTACAATGGACTTAGCAGGAGTCCATTCCCTGCTCTTCTATTGAACTGTCACACACATATATATATGCAACCGACGCACATCCATAAGCACTCTTCATATATATATGCAACCGAACTACTTTGCTCAAATCCTGAAGATTTCTTTACAAGTCTATATATATATATATATATATATATATATATATTGAAGAAAAGGGTACTTTTATTCAAAAAATGAAAAGACTACTGGTTACAACCCATAGCAATACACTACAAGCTATAAGCACTACATGCTGTTATCCTTCCATGAGGTTAGCATCCGTATCAATGTTGTTTAAAATCCCATGAATAGTCATGGATATGCCTTCAAAAACTCTTCTTTTTCGCTCTCGCCATATGTGCCATACTACCGATAATAGTTTGATCTTGGCTTGGGACGGGGGCGTCGGGGGCTGGGCGACGGGCTTGGGGCGACGGGCTTTGGTCGGGGGCGACGGGGGGCTTTGCTTCTCAAATTCATCTGAGTTTATATATTGGCTAAATAATGTGTTATCCATATTGGGTGTTATCCATTAGTTTGGTGGTGTTTGGATTAGTAAATGTGAATATGGGGTTTGGGTTCATGGTGTATATGTTCACTGTCTCAAGGACAGTACGAGTTCTTCATCTGCCTTCTTTGTTAAGAATATCCTTGGGACATTCGCTTCACCAAAGTCACTGAATAAGTAAAATTTTTCCTGCAAAACCGACCCTTAGAGTGTATCAGTTGTGTGCTTCTATATAGATGTATATATCTATACATCTAACTGTGATATACATATGTGTATGTGTGCTTTAAAGAGTGAGGAATGAAGACAGGCAATGATGATATGACAACCTATCACTATATCTTATATAGTAGTAGATGATGTCTTAGTATTACATTATGTGAGTTCATCTTGATTCTGTTACATTCTTCTGATACTAGATACGATAAGAACATATACTACACCATATGTACAGAACATAGATGATTTATACTAATGTATGGTAGAATGAATTTTGGGTTGTGTTCTGAGCCATCTGTTCTCACACTTAAAACACATAGGAATTAGTAGTGTAAGAGCGCCGGAGAGAGTGAGAGCGCCGGAGCGAGGGAGGAGAGAGAGTGAGAGAGTAAAATGGTACGACATGGTGAAGTAGTACTATATTTTGGCTCCAGCTCCATTTGCATTAATCTACGGTACGACATGGTGATCAGGACATAGTCCCTACAGCCATTCGACTGACGAGGCAGAAACTATGTAGCCGTAGATAAAATTGACTGTCCTCCGACCCTCATCCCTCGACAATAATGATATGACAACCTATCACTATATCTTATATAGTAGTAGATGATGTCTTAGTATTACATTATGTGAGTTCATCTTGATTCTGTTACATTCTTCAGATACTAGATAAGATAAGAACATATACTACACCATATGTACAGAACATAGATGATTCACACTAATGTATGCTAGAATGAATCTTGGGTTGTGTTCTGAGCCATCCGTTCCCACACTTGGCAAAAAATCAATTTTTTTGTACTTTATCTGCTTTCGAAAATGTACTCAAATTACATGATGGTTCCTTTAGTTAGCTTGCTTATGTTATAATTATATTATTTGTGAATATCGATCTTACCAGATGGCGCCTATGACCCGAGGAGCGGCACGTCGTTTGAGAGAAACAGTGAATGCTAAGGTGGCTCCTCCTACTATTAAGGAGGAAGTGGCACCGGTAGCTAGTGAGATCAGGAGTTCTATTCATCCAGCACCGGTAGCTAGTGAGACAAGAAGTTCTATTCATGCAGCACTTGCAAGGGACTACATCTCTCCTCATGCCGTCGATCCCACTTTTTCGAGGTGGTTGCGTGATCGTATCAATGAGCGTTTGCGTGAGCTCCGTGGTTCTCATTAGCTATTAGTACTTATTTGTATTAGACTATTTGTATAGGGTTGTTTTTGTATTAGACTACATATATGAATTAGTACTGTGTCAATCTCTGGATTGTATTAGACTACGACATGGTGATCAGGACATAGTCCCTACAGCCATTCGATTGGCAAGGCAAAAACTATGTAGCCGTAGATGAAGTTGACTGTCCTCCGACCCTCATCCCTCGGCAATGATGATACGACAACCAACCAGAGAGGATACTCTGAGAGATCCATCTGAGTAGGACGTATACTCTGAGAGATCACCTTTACAAGAATGATATCAGTAGTGGGATTGAGTGTTGGAGGAGATATTATCAGAGTATACGTCCTACTCAGATGGGTCTCTCACCATTACTATTTTTTTCTGACAACATGGTGGATGTGCTCCGTCAACAGATTCTTGCTTCGAGCAAAAACTTTGTCCCGAAGCTCAAGTGGACATCCTTCGTGTAGAGCTCGAGTATGAGGTTTCTGACAGCATGGTGGTCTTCTTTGTCAAAGTATCCGTGTTTGCCCTAAATTGGTTGTCGGACGAGCACGGATACTTTGACAAAGGAGACCACCATGCTGTCAGGGACCTCTCACTCGAGCTCTACACGAAGGATGTCCACTTGAGCTCCGGGGCAAAGTTTTGGCTCGGAGCAAGAATCTGTTGACAAAGCACATCCACCATGCTGTCAGAAAAAAATAGTAACAGTAAGAGACCCATATGAGTAGGACGTATACTCGGATAATATCTCCTCCAACACTCAATCCCACTACTGATATCATTCTTGTAAAGGTGATCTCTCAGAGTATACGTCCTACTCAGATGGATCTCTCAGAGTATCCTCTCCGGTTGGGTTGTGTTCTGAGCCATCCGTTCTCACACTTAAAGCATGGTGAAGTAGTACTGTATTTTGGCTCCAGCTCCATTTCCATTAATCTACGGTACAATATGATGAAGTAGTACTATATTTTGGCTCCAGCTCCATTTGTATTAATCAACGGTACGACATGGTGATCAGGACATAGTCCCTGCAGCCATTCGACTGGCGAGACAGAAACTATGTAGCCGTAGATAAAGTTGACTGTCCTCTGACCTCATCCCTCGACAATGATGATACGATAATGTATGCTAGATACGATCAGAACATATACTACACCATATGTACAGAACATAGATGATTCACACTAATGTATGCTAGAATGAATTTTGGGTTATGTTTTGAGCCATTCGTTACCATACTTGGCAATTAAGCATGTGAAATTAAACTGATTATGTTTAGTTTGTCTTACGATATAGATTTTTATATCCAAATTAAAATGGATCGTTACTTTGTTGATCGTACATGGATGTACTAGCGGATCAACCTTCTGGACCGTAGGTACTTATAAGTATTGACCGTATCGGATTAGTATCGATCTATCATTTTGGTATGGGCCGTATCGGTTGGTATTGGTCTTAGCAAATTGGTATCGTCCTATCCGATATGTATCGGCCGTATAGCTAGGATTTGTATTGGCCTTATCGATTTGATACTGGTCATATCCGATAGGTATCGGCCATGTTAGATTAGTATAGACCATTTCAGATTAGTATCTTGGAAGGTTTAGTAACAACTGTACTTGGATTTCTCTCTCGTGAGCGTAGCTGGCCTGTTACAGAACATACATACTTCCTTTTCAATCTCGTTTTTTCTGATGGAAAATGAAGCATGTATGTTACTGTAACTGGCCAATCACGATCTGGTGACTCTCTTACAATGGTATTCTAGCTCGAGAAGAGAGAAATCCAAGTACAGTTGTTACTAAACCTTTCACGATACTAATCTGAAATGGTCTATACTAATCCAACACGGCCGATACCTATCGGATATGACCGATACCAAATCAATAAGGCCAATATGAATCTTAGCTATACGATCGATACATGTACATATCGGATATGACGATACCAATTTGTTAAGGCTAATACCAATCTGATACGTCCTATACCAAACCGATAGACCGATACTAATCTAATACACTAGATACTAAGTACATCCGGCCTATACTAGCGGATCCACCAATTACTGCACGATAGGCCCAACGATTCCAGTTACATCCGGTTATTGGTGAGTACATGATTACATAGTAATTCTGTTAGTCTTGTGATATAGATTTTTACTCTCTCATGCTACCAACGTCACAACTTTTCCAGTGCTGCTCCCTCTAATGATGATGAACACAAAAATCAAAGACCCATCTAGTCCCCCCTACTTTTCTTCTTCTTATTTGACTCTCTCAGCCACATATGATATTCAGCTCAAGTGTAGAGTCGGGAGAGAAGAAGTGGGCAGGAAGAGGAGGGGGAACCAGCACAGCCGGCGGAATAACCTGGAGGAAGTACAGAGATTTTGCTGGAGGTGTTGGCGATTTTTCCAGGATGGTGTTGAGGAGCAAGTATAGAGTCGGTCGAAGGAGCCATAGCTTCCTTCGACCGACTCTACACTTGCTCCTCAACACCATCCTGGGATCGCCAGCACCTCCAGCAAAACCTCTGTACTTCCTCAGGTCATTCCGCCGGCTGTGCTGGTTCCTCCTCCTCTTCTTGCCCACTTTTTCTCCTCCGACTCTACACTAGAGCTGGATATCATATGTGGCTGAGAGAGTCAAATAAGAAGAAGGGAAGTAGGGAGGAGCAGATGGGTCCAGAGCCATGGTGGAGGAGAGAAGAAGGCTCCCAAGACTCCCCGAGGTGCATATCATCTGTGGTTGAAAATTTCGATAAACTTCTTATTTTTTTTTATATTTGAGTAAATTTCTATACCCTATATGAAAATTTCTGTTGTCAGAGAGATGGCTCCTAGGACTCGCCGAGGTGGTGCTGCTAGTCGAAGAAGGGGCCGAGGCAAGAAACCCTTGGAGGTCGACACAGAGGAAGTCCCAGTCGTCAAACAAGAGCCGGTGACTGTTAAGGAGGAGGTGTTACCAAAGGTCGAGGTCAAGAAAGAACCGATGACCATCAGGGAAGAGATTTCTTCCAAGGTTAAAGTTAAGGAGGAGCCACCGTCAGAGAGTAGTAGCATCGGGACCGACCCTCCTGTCCCTACAGAAGACCTCAACCAGATTGAGCCTTCGTATGCAAAGTGGCTGATAGAATGGTACATACCACAACGCAACTATGTTCCCTGGCTGTGAGGATTCATCGTCTGACTTGCGGTCTTTGCTGAGGCCAAAGTCGATTTTCCTATGTGTTTTAGAATTTTGGAATATTTGTGGGAATTTTGGAATATTTGTGCTATGATCGGATTATAACGACGAATATTAGGTTACTCTTCAGGATAATTGAGGTCTATTTTATATTAATTTGGTTTGGTCTATATGATTCTTGGATACTTGGTGTGCATTAAATTCGTATGTGCATATTTGGTCTATGTGATTCTTGGATAATTGGTGTGCATTATATATTTGGTCTATGTGATTATTGGATAATTGGTGTGCATTATATATTGGTTTAGTTTATGCATATTTTTGCGAACAGGGAAAGTGCTGCAATTTTTTTTCAAAAAAATCTCATTTAGCGACGGACTAGTGACCGGTTAGCGACGGATATTTCCAGTTTCCAACTACTGTTCGACGGAATATCCGTCGCTAACTGGAGATTTGCAAATGTTTCCAGGTAGCGATGGGTGGTCGACGGAATATCCGTCGACAACTTTCTGGTGGTATATAGTTCGACGGAATGGTGGCGACTCATCCGTCGTCATGGTTTTGGAAATGCCAAGCATTTCCAGCACATGGTCGACGGATAATCCGTCAGTATTCCGTCGCTAATCCGTCCTCTGTTAGCGACGACGATCGACGGAATAGCGACGGAACAATACACTCTGATACGCTATTATGACTGTTTACCGACGGACCACTACGTCGCTAGCCTCTACACAGTTCAGTATTTAATACTTGAAATGGACGAAAGACAGTCGAAAAGTCGTCGCTACTGCTTCGTATTGTGAAGTCGAAAAGCCGTCGCTATGCCGTCGCTTGACGACTACTTATCGACGGATCATTATTAGCGACGAGCTGATTGCCGACGGATTATTTTGGCCAAGATCCGTCAGTGATCGGTCGCTAATACAAATTGCCGACGGATGGGCGACAGATTGGGCCGTCGCTAAATCGACATATTTTGGTAGTGGGTAGAGATAGAGAGCAGACGAGCAACCCTCGTTAGATCTGACAAGGTTGACGACGACTGGTAGCGAGAATGGGTAGGGGTTGGGGGTTATGTTGATGAAGGCCGATCAGCCACCGAGGTAGGGTCGTGGTCTCACTGCTTGCGGTGGATGGTGCAAGGTGACCAGGCTAGGCGTGGTCAAGGCTGGTGTCGGTGACATGGACAAGGGGGCAGGAGTCGACGGGGCGACGGCTAATGGTTGTGGTGTAGTGTTAATGATGGAGTTGACTAGTGGTGATGGCGATGGTCTTATGCAAGGAGGAGCTAGGGATTGGTCGACGTAAATTTTGATGTTTGTTCTGATGGACGATGGCGAGTTTGGTAGTGGCAGTTGGGCTAGCGCTGACAAGATTGGTGGTGGTTGGGAATTTTGTGGGCGAAAAGTCGGGGTTCTATATTGTCTACCAGGAAGAAATAAGGGGAATTGACATATATGTATTGGTATAGGGATAAGATTGACTTTAGGAAGAATTCTATCAGGATTAGGATTTTCCATAGATAATTGTTTATCTTAAACCAAGTATAATTATTTGAAACAATTTATGTCGATCAAAATCAATTAGTAGGTAATAATATCAATCTAAATTCAATGATTTAAATCGTATGAACTTAATTAAATCAAATAAGTATTTTAAATAAATCTAGTGTAATTATAATATATTAGTCGATATAAATAATAATTTAAATCGATATCTAACATAATTATATAATTTTAAATCATATAAATTAAATCTGAAATTAAATAATTGTTTATCATAAAATATTCGAATATAAATTTGATATTATCAATAATTTAAATCATATACATTAGATTCGAAATCAAATAATTAACTATTACAATAATTTAAATAGTATTTAATATTTATCAAAAGTCAAAAATCTTATAATTTAAAATCTAATTCAAATAGCGTAAATACTTGAAATAACCTTTAATGTTATATGAGTAGTTTAAACCACATTATTCCTAATCATAATCCATTAGTAGATAATAATATCAATTTAAATCGTATTTATCAAATAATTAAAATGTAGACTTAAATAAAGCACGAGGAGCATTTGAGAGTGGTTCTGGAGACTCTTAGGAAGGAGGAGCTTTATGGCAAGCTCTCGAAGTGTGAGTTCTTTCTGGATCGAGTTAATTTCCTAGGTCATGTTGTGACCGGGGATGGAATCTCAGTCTACCCGAATAAGATCAGAGTAGTTGAGGCATGGACAGCACCGAGTTCAGTTGCAGAGATCAGGAGCTTCCTGGGATTGGCATGCTACTACAGGAGGTTCGTTCATGATTTCTCCCTGGTTGCAGAGCCATTGACTAGGCTGACCTGGAAGGACGCGGTGTTTATCTGGTCAGAGGAGTGTCAGGTCGCTTTTGATGAGTTGAAGAAGCGACTGACGACAGCCCCGATTCTGACATTTCTATCAGGATCAGTCGGGTTCACTATCTACAATGACGTCTCAGAGAAGGGTCTGGGTTGTGTCTTGCAGCAGCATAGGAAGTTGATTGCCTATGCATCCAGATAATTACGTTCACATGAGAATAACTACCCTACTAATGACTTAGAGTTGGCGGCAATTATATTTGTACTTAAGTTATGGAAGCACTATCTATAGGGAGAGCGTTTGGAGATCTTCACAGACCACAAGAGCTTGAAGTATGTGTTTACATAGAAGGAGCTCAACATGAGACAGAGGAGATGGTTGGAGTTGATGAAGGACTTTGACATTTCGTTGTAGTATTATCCTGCGAAGGCCAATGCTGTTTCTGATGCCTTGAGTAGGTACCTGGTAGCTATGTGTTTGATGGTAGGCCGTCATTTGTTAGCAGATCTGGAGAGCCTGGAGATCGAGGTGATAGTGCTGGGAGTTGAGATGCAGATGTGGGGACTGCAAATTCAGTCGGACTTGATGGAAAGGATTAAGTCGACTCAGTTCGACGATGTTGCTCTGCAGTGTATTTGAGAGTTGGCTCGAGCAGGACTTACGAATGAGTTTATCATTGCAGAGGATGGCACATTGAAGTACGGTTCCAGACTGTGTGTGCCTAGTGGAGACCTTTGGGATCAGATTATGTAGGAGGCCTACCGTTCTCAGTACTCTATGCATCCAGGTGCCAACAAGATGTATAGGTATCTGAAGAAGCATATATGGTGGTATGGAATGAAGCTGGAGGTAGCACGCTTCGTAGCCAGATGTTAAGTCTGTCAGCAAGTTAAGGCAGAGAGGCAGAGGCCAGGACGACTGTTACAGCCATTGCCCATTTTGGAGTGAAAGTGGGAGTACATTACGATAGACTTTGTTTCAGGATTGCCACGTACACTGGGAGAAAAAGATGCGATTTGGGTCATTGTAGACAGGTTGACCAAATTAGCCCATTTTTTGCCATTCAAAGTGGGTTTGTCTACGGAGAAGCTAGCAGAGATGTACGTGCGTCAGATTGTCAGACTTCATGGAGTTCTGGTGAGCATTGTCTCGGATCAAGATAGTCGCTTTACTTTCCATTTCTGGCGGAGTTTGTGTACTAGTTTGGGCACTCAGCTCAAGTTTAGTACTGCATACCACCCTCAGATGGACGGACAGTCAGAGAGGACTATTCAGACACTCGAGGACATGCTGCGGACTTGTGTCCTAGATTTTGGAGGTTCTTGGGAGGATCATTTGCACTTGGTAGAGTTTGTATACAACAACAGTTTTTAGGCCAGTATTGAGATGTCACCATTTAAGGCATTGTACGGACGTAGATGTCGTACTACCTTATCTTGGGATGATGTTGGAGAGCGAGCTTTATTGGGACCTGAGATGGTTGTTGACGCAGCCGAGAAGGTGGTGCTCATCAGAGATCGACTTCGTATGGCACATGACAGACAGTGGCATTGGGCCAATAGCCACCGGAGACCTTTGGAGTTTGAGGTACAGCTTAGACTTAGGATTAGGATTTTGTTTATTTTATAATTTTGTTTGATCATGTGATTATATAGTTAAGTTGAGATCATATTTGTGCTAGATTGGAGATCTGGTGTTCCTGAGGATATGTCCGACATGAGGCACTATTCGCTTCGGTGGAGGTGGAAAGCTTAGCCCATGTTTCATCGGACCTTTCGTTATCAGCGAAAGATTCGGTAACGTGTCATATAGACTGGACTTGCCACCTGCATTAGAGGGAGTCCACAACGTATTTTACATGTCGCAGTTGAGACGGTACGTGGCAGATCCCAGCCATGTACTGGATCATTCCGAGATCGAGGTGGGCCCTACTCTTAGTTATCCAGAATAGCCGGTAGAGATTCTGGAACGTCGGGAAAAGGTGCTGAGGAACCAGACGATACCCTTGGTTCGCGTCGCATGGAGGAATCACTCTCCAGGTGAGTCTACCTGGAAGAAGGAGGATGAGATGCGCGAGAAATACCCTCATCTTTTTCAGTCTTGGGGTATAATTTTTCTATTCTTCTCATCTGTTCAGTTTTTTCTTTAATTTCGAGGATGAAATTATTTTAAGGAGGGTAGATTTGTCGCACCCGCTATTCAAATTTGGGGTATTTTAGTAATTGTGTGTGAATTTAAATTTTTGATTATTTTTGATTATTAAATTGATTGGTGTTTTGGTTTGAGTAGTGCTTTTGGTATCAGGAGATGGTTCAACCTTAGTCAAACTTGATTAGAAGACTAACCATGTGATTAGAAACCTATTTAGCTAATTAGATTCTAATTTAGAGCATTAGTCCTAATTAGGAAACAAATTAATTTATTTTTAAGGCTATTTTAGCATGTAGCTTTTTTGGCCTTTTTGCTAATGGGCTTCATATGGACTTTAGTTGCATGGTGGCCCATCCTAAACCCTAACTTAACCCTAACAAACCCCTGGCCGGCCGTAAGAGCTCCCCCCTTTTTGGAGTTATATGCTAGTAGCCACCAAGTTTCAAAAATCCTAGAAATTGCTCTTCTCTTCCAAAAGCCTATTTTCCTCAATTCTCATCCAAATCAATCCAAACGAAGTGCATTGCGATCCTTGGGAGGAGAAAAAATTGCTGGGGACTTGCTAGCAAGGAATCAGAGGCTTTGGACCGGAGGAAATCGGCGTGGGGACGTTTGGAGGCTCGTTTCATTAAGATATTGACTCTCAATAAGTAAACCCCTCTAAACCCCTGCAAATTCTGATTTTTCTTCATAGATGTATCCATCTAGGTACCCCGGACCTGTATATATAGTTTTGTTGATTTTTGTATCCGTTTGGTAGGCGTATCGGACGCATGTCAGGATATTGGAACACGTGTTCGATGAAATGCCTTTTAGAATCAAAAGTTCTTATTTTTCGATTCTATTTTCGTGAAATTGTTGTTGTTTATATTTGAAACAACTTTCGTGAAGACGGATCTCGATTTGACACATTTGTATTGGACACGACCACACGTGCACTAGGCACCGTGCATGTCCTGATGCTCGAGTGTCATAACTCGATTGATACGGCACGGTTTCATGTGAAACTTGATGGACACGTGGGAGCAACCTCTTCCCATGTACTCCTTAAGTTTCATGAGGTTTTGTGGAACGTGCGCGGAGCAATCAAACCCGTACGGGTTCAGCCCAATGTGCACGCGCGCAAAATTTTTTGCTGACATGGCCTTCGTTCGCGGATACGACGCGACGAGGACACGATCCAGGAGAATGGACATGTAGCCCTAGACCTAGGTGATCCATAGACTCGACCACATGGCATGATGTGGCTAGTTTCACGAGCTACGGAGGTCGATATGCGCCCACGAGGCCGCATACGCGCGTGCGTACAACCCGTGCGATACGCGTCTCGTGCGACTCATGGACACCACATGGATACGTATTAGGGTGGTGTACACCTAGACCTAGACCCCACCTAGCTATGGGCACGGGCACGAGGCTTCTCGTGTTGTGTGTGGCATTCTATCGAGCGCGGTACGTGCCCACGAGGAATTTTCTATTCATATATATATATAAGATGGCCTCCCCCTTTCCAGCTTCCGACCCATGCTCCCTCTTGATGGTATCCACTCAGGCCGGCCTTTCCTAGGCCGACGATTGCCTGTCCCCGCCTCTTCCCCTCCCTCTCCTTGCATGGAGGCCCTCCCGCGGGTCCGGCTTGTCGATCCCCCAGATCTCCTTGCTGTTCTAGGACAGTCGTCGCCTCCGCCTCGTCCGCCCGCCTCTTGCCTGGATCCGTCCCTCCCGTCCCCCTCGTCGCCCCCGGTGTTTGCCGGGTTTTTTCTTCACCCTCCTCTATGTTCGCTGGCCAGTCCCTTCAGCTGGGTTCGGCCTCAGTCCCCTCCCGTCGTCGTCATTACCGGTCCTCTGGCTGCTAGTGACCAGATCCGACTATTCGAACGGGCGTCTCCCCCCTCGTCAGCACCTCCTCCCCTACCCCTCTACTTTTCCCTCACCCTTCCTCGGGAAAGGAGCTCGCGGGAACCTTCAAAAATTCAATTTTGAATTTTAAAATTACCACCTTTCCTCCAAGCGGCACGATCGAGACGCCTAGAGTCGACTTGCTATGCGTCCCCCTGCGCGGGGGTGCATAATTCTGCTCGGCCTTGGGCGCATATGGCCCCCCGGCATTGGGCGCATATCACCCTCCAGCCGTTGGCGCTTATTCCCCACCGTATTCGGTGCTTATGACCCCCTCGTAGGGCGCATATGGCAGCCCACCTCCTGTGGGCGCATGGGGCCCTTCTCCGGCCGTTGGCGCATATCCCGCCCGACTTTGGGCGCATATGCCCCCCGTTGGCGCATCTTCTCCTCCGCCATTGGCGCATATGGCCCCCTCGTCGGGCGCATATGGCAGCCCACCTCCTGTGGGCGCATGTGGCCTTTCCGCGGACGCTCTTTCTCTGTTCCCGGGCACATGCACCCATTTTCCCCATCCGGGCGTACACTGTGTCTTGTCGGGCGGCTTCGTATCCTCTCTTGGCGTCTGCCCCCATCCTTACTCTGCGGTGGGCCCTCTTGGCAGCCCCGTCCTTTTTGCGTCCTCCGTGGGCGCATTTGGCCATCCCTCGGTCGCTTCTGACGCTCAGTTCCTGTGCACCTGCACCCGCCCTCCTTCCGCGGGCGCGCACGGCTTCTCCTCTGATGACGCTTCCTTTTGTGGTGCCCGCCTCCATTCAGTTGCGAGTAGCTCTTGACCCTTGCTGTTGGTTGTGAGTGGCTCGTGCCCACAGCCCGTTGCTGCTCCTGCCCCCCATGGCCATCGCCCTCGGCGGTGGCGTTGCTCCACTCCGCTCCCCCTCAGTGATCCCCTTTGGCCCCCCTCCTCGGGCCGACCTCATCGCTCTCTTCCCCAGCTTGGCCCCGGTTCTTCGGCAGGTCGCTGCTTCCCCTCCCCTTCCCCCGCGCGGCCTGCCCCTTGCTCGGGTCGGGCTCTCCCCTTTCGTCAGCTCAGTCGATGCCTTCCTTCGCCGACAAGCTTCGCCCAGATAGGACTCCTAAGCGGGGGCTCCTGTTCCCGGACGTCCCCCTCCCCGAAGTCGAGTATCCGCTGGCATCTTCCATGCCGACGGTGCCTTTTACTGACCAGGAACTCTCCTCTCTAGCCACCTCCTTTTTCTACTCTTTCGTCCTCAAATTCTCCTCAGGTTGCCTCAAACTCTCCCGCGTCCAGGAGGTTATTGCCAGTTGGCGGCTCTCGACAAAATACAGGGTAGCCCCTAGACCCGAGGAAAATCCTGCTACATCTCTCCTCCGACCTTGATCACAGGACCGTGTGGTCCAAAGGCACCGGTAGGGTCGACTTCCACCAGATGAAGATAATCAAGTGGTCAACAAACTTTAACACTAAGGAAGACTCGACGACAGTCGCCGCCTGGGTGACCCTTCCCAAACTTCCCCTCATCTGTTTTGTTCCGGCAGCTCTTAGGCGTACAGCCAACTCTTTTAGGACTTACGTGGCCACCACTGCAGAAACTAGCAACCTGACCAAAGCCTACTATGCCAAGATATATGTGGAACTCGACCTCACATCCGACCCACCCAATTATATCCTTATCGAACTTGGCAACCAGACTCACACCCAGCAAATCATCTACGACAATCACATTATCTTCTGCTTCCAATGCCATCTTCGCGGTCACCTTTCAGAGCATTGTTACAGTCTCCATCCAGAGCTTAAGAAGAAACCAGAGCGGAAAGAAACTCAGCCTAAAGGGAGCCAACATCAAACTACTGCCCAATCCCCCTGCTTCCTCTACTGAACTCCCACACCAGATTCAACTCCAGCGAAGGCAAAGCTGGCGGAAGTGACTCCCCGGACAAAGCGGTGATCCCCTACCACCCACCGAACCTTCCCCTTTTCAACCAGTTCAACGTTCTCCTTTCAGAAGCGGTCGACTCTTCCCAGGAGATAGTCTTTCCTCCTGACTCAAGCATAGCCCCTGGACTGGACTCTGAGGACCTCAACTCTCCCTACAGAGGACGCAGGAGAGACCCTCCAAGATCGTTCACACGCTACAGACCACTAAACCATCCACGGAGTCGACGCCATCGACGCCCTCGCCATTCTAGGGCCGGAGCAGGCCCTTCGGGGTCTTCAAGTCCTTGCTGCTGGATTCCTCCTACAGTCAAAAGGTGACCAAATTGGCATCGCCGACGATACCCTCCTCTTCCCGCTGGAGCAAGTCGACCTCCATGCACACCAGGTCTGCAGTAAAACGGACCAAACAACCCCCCAAGCTCTATTAATACTGAACATTCTCTCTTGGAATATCCGCGGTTTGGCGAACAAACCTACTATGAGGAGAAACACCAGCCTTAAGAAGACTCACAAGATCGACATATTAATCATCCTTGAACCTAAAATCCTATCCAAGAGACTCAAATCTATTCAACTGCAGTTAGGCTCTCACTCGGCCATTGCTGGCAGATACGACACCTGGATCCTCTGCTCCCAGGCCGTCAAAATCGGAGTCATCCAAGACACGAGGTAAGCCCTTTCTTGCTGGATCGAACATCCTATGATCCCCAAGCGCACGATCCTTTCCGCGGTTCATGGCAGCTGTGACATTGCGGAGCGCAAATACCTCTGGAATGACCTCCTGGACATCCATTAACACCACCATACTCTCCCGTGGCTTTGCATAGGGGACTTCAACGCTATCACTTGCAAAGAAAAAAAGTCTGGTGGCCGCCCCCCCTCTTTCAGCCATGCAAGACTTTAATAACTTTATCTTCAACTCCTACCTCACCTCTCTTCCGTTCACTGGCAACACCTTCATCTGGTGCAACATGCAGGAAGGCAACCTGCGACAATACTCCCGCCTTGATAGGCCCTAACGAACGCCCACTGGCTAGGTATGGGAACCACCTCCAAGCTATCTCACCTTAATGCCACCGAATCCGACCACGGTCCTCTGCTAGTTGGAACTACCAGCATATCCAGCCACTCCACAAAGTATTTCCGCTTCCTGGACTTCTGGAGGAAGCACCCCCAATTCTTGGGCGGCATCGCGGAAGCTTGGTGTAGGAACAAAATCGTAAAGCAGAATAATCTAGAGGGGGGTGAATAGAGTAGGCAGCGGAATATTGCTAATTAAAAATTTGTTAGCAGTTAGATCACATATATAATAATAATCACAAAAAGTAAATGACAAAAATTAAATGTGATCAGAAGGAAAACGCAAACATCGAGATTTATACTGGTTTTCCTCTTGTGAGGACTAGTCTAGTCGGAAGAAATCTAGCTTCCAGTTGAATCCACTATTGGAAAATCTCGCAAGTTTTCATACGAAGTCCTTGCAACTTCTACAGACGCGAGCTTTGATACGAAGAACTCGACCAACTTCAATTGTGAAGAGTTGAATCTTCTATCTAGCCTCTGATTACAATCGTTCTGAAACTTCTAACCGTACCGCGCTGGCAAATCGACTAGAGGATTGTAACTGGCTTGGGATTTGAAAATGAAAGGTTTTAAGAACTCTTTGGAAGAATGTAAGCTCAGGAAGAGAAGAGATTGAAAGTGAATTGGTGATTTGAAATGATCGAAATACTTCTCTATTTATAGTTTTCTAAAGACAGAACTCTGACGGAATTCGGACAGAATTTGGACAGAACTCTTTGTAACAAACCGTAACTGAAGGATGACCAAGTTCAAAAATCCAACATTCACTAACGTTCCAAATGGCCGAACTCTGGCCGAACTCGGGCCGAGTTCTCCTTGGGTTCTGCCAGTTCATTTTTGGAGAAAATAAATTTTTGGCTTTTTGAAAAAAATCCTTCAGAAGCTTTTTATAAAAAGAATATTTTCAAAAACGTAGGTCATTTGTAAAGGAATATGATGGTTTTGAAAAATGTTTTTGGATAGCCTATTTGCCAGTACGACTCGGTGTACAATATATTCCTAGACTCAATAAAATGAAAAATTATATTGCTTAACATGAAGTACATTCTGAATGGCAAACGGCTTCAGCCTTGAATATTGTAGATATCCATTGTTGAGCAGTGTCCAAAACGTCGTAGGTAAACATTTGATTTGACTTGCATTTATATCGAGACAGAGTTTGATCAATTATTAATACACAATGGTAACAAGAAACAATTCTCTTTATTGATTTCATGTTACCATTGTGTTCAATACATGGTGGGTCAGTATATCAGCATACTCAATGATTACTATCTTATAATTAGCAACAACATTTGTTCAAAAACTCTGATTCTTATTAGGCGCAAGCGAATCATAAAATGAGCCTTTGTCCATTCACCCAGATTAATCGTCTTCTGTTGTAGAGCCAGCAATCAGATCTCTCTGTTTATCTAGTACCTTTGGAATCAATTCAAAATAGTAATCAAAAGAAATTGTTCATAACCTGTATTTACAAAAATGTTAGATCCTTATTTCTCCCCCGTTGTCACTTAGCAAAATAATTACAAAAGAGAAACCTCCTCCGCAATAAATGCATAAGTAACAAACAGTGAAGAAACACAATAAAAAATATAGGAATAATCATTACAGGCATGGTATAAATAGTAAAAGAAAACAGATAGTCTAGAGAACACAACATAGGCATGTATTTGTCACATACAGTGTTTAATAAAGTGCTAGAATAAAAATTGAAACAAATAAAGTGCTGAATAATAGACTAAGATGCCAAAACTGAGGCGTAACCAAAAATCATGTGTATGAATAGTCACATAATAGAAAAAGTGCTGATAATAAAAATAAGAGTACTGATAAAATCTTGGAATGTCGGAGCATTTCCAAGTAAACATAAGACAAAAGTAACAGTCTCAATATCTAACATCTCAAAACTCATCATCATCATCATCAACGTTATCAGCTGCAGCTCCAGCATATCCAGAAGGACCAGCTCTAGAAGTACCAGCGCCAGAAGTGCGAGAAGTGGCGTCAGCGTAAAACTCACCAACATAGTCTCGAGGAGGGGTACGAGCAGTACGATACCAATCATATGCGTTCCCTGGCTGGAACAGAGAGTGGACCGCCTCGTCGTCAATGCGGTAGCTAGAAACAGAAGGGTCTCGAGGTAGAGAGCTAACAGAATGACCCATCTGTGTAAACCTTAGATCGGCAAAGGAGTTGGCAATCGCCTGGAACCGAGTCACATCACGGAACTCGTGTTCCCTAGAGGTCTCAACATAAAAAGGCTACAGATCTGATAAGTGCTGATGTATACCCTCAAATATTATAGGATAAGAATGTGGAGGAACAGGTGCTGTAGGAGCTGTGGGAGTAGGTGCAGGAGGCGTAGGTGCAGTAGTTTGAGGAACAGATGCAATGCTGCGACGAGATAGTTTGAGAAACTTGGGCTCGGGGTCAACAGCACAAGTAGATAGATCAATATCAAATCTCTGAAAGATGCGAGGAATAAGCATCACGTAAGATAGGTTACGGTCTCTCCCGCGACATCTATCCATCATCTGAATGATAGTCTTAGGGGCAGAAAAAGGAATCCCCTTAAGAATATGATAAAGAGCAGAAAGCTCAAGTGTAGTGACATCATCTTTGGAAGTAAATTTTGTAAGTAAGGTGGAATAGATGATGCGATGTAATTCGTAGTTAAACAAGTTTAAGTTATTAGCCTTGAACTTTCCAGGATGAATGTGTGCGGGCGCACAAAGTTTATTCTTGAAACTAACGAGTGTCGTACCATCGGGGAAATTAAAATCAGTGATGTCATCGAGCGGGGCACCTTCGTTTGGGATACCAAGGATTTTCGCTAACATTTCATCAGTGAATTCGATATCAATTCCTCTGACACGTGTCCTCGCTGTAAAAGTGTCTAACACAAAATTACAATAGAATAATCTAATGGCATTATTGGCAATTGGGAATTGTAAGGTAACAAAATGTTGTAACCCTAATACCTCAAAGTAAGGGCGATGATCTGGAAAGATTGTCCACTTAATCGACGATCCGATGCAATAGTATGCATGATAAAATTGGCGTACCACAATAAAGCTTGATCGAAAGTTTTAAAGTAAAACTCATCTGACGCACCATCGTCCGATTGGACCGGAGAAAAGAGGCAATCCGTATGTGGATCTGAAGAAGATGCCTCTTCACTGGCATTGGTCTTCTTCCTCTTGAAGGGATTGAACTTAGGCATTCTTTCCCAAAATATTCTAGAAATCCTAAGTATTGAAAAGTGGAGGAAAGAAGGGATTATAGCTTCCAAGAATTGGATATGTTGTAGAGGATGACGATCTCTGTAGGAATCCAAAGTTTGGACGAGAAACTCCACAAGGATTGGAAGAACAAGAATGGAGAAGAAGCTAGGATTTTGGAGGCGCACTGCTGCTGTTATGAGGATGTGGGAAAGAATGAAGAAGAAGGAAGCCTCGGGTTCGTGCTGGTATATATATATATACCCATCCGAACTCTGGCCGAATTCGGACCGAACTCGGGCCGAATTCGCCAAGGGTTGCTTAGCTATATATATATCAAAAAATAATTCAAAATGAGGCCACATTATTTTTCATTAATTCGTTTCAAATGCTTAATTCAAAGTTTAGTAATTTTAAATCTCAAAGTAATATAATTAATATTATTTTACAAATTAATATTCTTTACTCAGCATCTGTTTTAGATTAGCTGTAGGAGTACTGTCCCAGCTAACGGAGGTTCACCGGGAAACTCTTAAATACCGCTTCGCTTCGACCGTAGTCGTGGTGACAGACAGACTCTTTTTAGGCTTGTCTCGAAAAAAGTTTATAAGTATCGAATAAAAATTAATAAAACAAAATTAATTAATATTATTGATATCTAAAATTCCTAATTCTCGACGTAAATAATTGAAACGATCTTTCGCTAAAGGTTTTATGAGTATGTCAGCTAATTGATTCTGTGTGTCTATGTATACAAGGTCTATATCTCCATTTTGTTGATGATCTCTAAGAAAATGATGTCGAATCTCGATATGTTTAGAACGAGAATGACATACTGGATTCTTAGTCAAATTAATAGAACTAGTGTTGTCACAGAAAAGGGTATGTGTGTAAAATGCAATCCATAGTCTTCTAAAGTTTGTTTCATCCACAAAATGTGTACACAACAACGTCCTACGGCGATATACCCAGCCTCGGTTGTTGATAATGCAACAAAATTTTGCTTTTTACTAAACCAAGAGACTAGAACTTTTCCTAGGAAATGACATGTGCCACTAGTGCTTTTTCTATCTACTTTGCATCCTGTAAAATCAGTATCGAAATAACTGGTTAGGTCAAACGACCTGGTTTTGGGATACCATAAGCCGACAGAAGAAGTGCCTTTAAGGTATCGAAAGATACGCTTAACTGAGCACAAATGTGATTCCTTAGGATTAGCTTGAAAACGTGCACATAAGCAAACACTAAACATAATGTCTGGTCGACTAGCAGGTAAATATAGTAAGCTACCGATCATACCTCGATACTTACATATGTCGACAGGTTTGCTTTCTTCATCAATATCAAGCTTGGTTGAAGTTGCCATTGGAGTGCTAAGTGATTTTGCTGCTTCCATGTCGAACTTCTTTAATAGATCCTTTGTGTACTTTGCTTGATTTATGAACGTCCCATTGTTGGTTTGTTTGATTTGCAGTCTGAGAAAGAATTTCAGCTCTCCCATCATGCTCATCTCAAACTCATTCTGTATATACTTTGAAAATTCTTGACAAAGAGATTCATCAGAAGATCCAAAGATAATATCGTCTACATAGACTTGAATCAAAAGAATATAATTATTCAAAGACTTTATAAACAAAGTAGTGTCAACATTTTCCTTTGAAAAACCATTATCAAGTAGAAAAGTGCTTAGACGATCGTATCAAGCACGAGGGGCTTGTTTCAAACCGTATAAAGCTTTCTTCAACTTGAAAATATATTCAAGAAATTTAAAATCAATAAAACTGGGTAGTTGAGCTACATAAACCTCTTCTTTTATAAAACCATTTAAAAATGCGCTTTTGACATCCATTTGAAATAATTTAAAATTATGAAAACATGCAAATGCACATAACATGCGAATGGATTCTAATCTTGCAACTGGGGCATACGTCTCATCGTAGTCGATACCTTCTTCCTGATTGTATCCTTGAGCTACGAGTCGAGCCTTATTACGAGTCACTAAACCATTCTCGTTCAGTTTATTTTGAAATACCCATCGGGTGCCAATGACCGGATGATCAATAGGCTTGGGAACAAGTTCCCAAACTTGATTCCGTTCGAATTGGTTTAATTCCTCTTGCATAGCATCTAACCAAAAATTATCACTACATGCTTCATCAATATTTTTGGGTTCAAACTGCGAGACAAAAGCAACACAAGAAGCTATATCTTTATTAGAGGAACGAGTACTTACACCCTTGGTAATCTCACAAATTACCAAGTCCTTTGGATGACTAGCCAAGAATCTCATCTCTTTTGGTGTAGTCTCAAGATTGCTAGTTCCGGCTTTTTTGCTTGGAGGTTTATCTGATGCCTGATGTCATGGTTCTGTATCTTTGTGTGAAGGTTTTGCAATAGCTGTACTTGGTGCGATTCTGCCTTCTTTGTCATCATCGTCTAAGTGTTGATTTAGCTCATCAAACTTGACGTTGATAGATTCTTCGATGATTATGGTTCTTTTATTGAAGACTCTATATCCTTTGCTCTTTGCTGCATAACCTAAAAATATACCTTCATCGGCCTTTTCATCAAATTTACTCAAATTATCTTTGGTATTCAGAATAAAATATTTACAACCAAAGATTTTGAAATAAGAAATATTTGGTGTTCTATCAAACCATAATTCATAGGGAGTCTTCTTCGATATAGGTCGAATTAGAACCCTATTGCGAATATAGCATGTTGTATTTGCAGCTTCAGCCCATAAATATCTAGGTAGACTAAACTGGTTTAACATAACTCTAGCCATTACAGATAGAGTTCTGTTCTTACGTTCCACAACTCCATTTTGTTGCGGAGTTCTAGGGCAAGAGAATTCATGCAGATAACCGTGTGTGTCATAAAATTGCTTGAATTCTGCATTCTTAAATTCGCCGCCATGATCACTACGAATGCGAGTAATCATGAACCCTTTTTCATTCTGTACTTTCTTGCAAAAGGTGACGAATTATGATAATGTATCGTTCTTGTGTGCAAGAAAATAAACCCATGTATATCTAGAGAAGTCATCTATAATGACAAATGCATATAACTTACCACCTAGACTAGCAATTCTGCTGGGTCCAAATAAGTCCATATGCAACAATTGTAAAGATCTAGTGGTACATACAGCGTTCTTGGATTTGAATGCGGATTTGGTAGCTTTGTTCTTTTCACATTCACTACATACCGTATCCTTCTTGAAAGAAATATCTGGTAAGCCGCGTACCAACTTCTTCGTAGATAATCTTTAAATTGTATCCATGTTTGCATGACCGAGTTTCATATGCCATAGTTGACTCTCAATACTTTTGGCCATCAAACATCTACCTGCTATGTTAGCATCTTCTAACAAATAGAATTCATATATATTGTCTTCCCTAATACCTTCAAAAATAGTTCTGCCAGTTGAACTATCAATAATAGTACATTTATCTTTTACGAAGTTAATACTATAACCGTGATTTACAAAATAGCTTATGCTGAGCAGATTATGTTTTAACTCGGTAACAAGACAAACATCTTTAATCACTGGTGTTTGCCATTGATTGTAAAAGTACAGAACAATTATCGGAGGACTGAACTTAGACTCACAATACAAACTCGCTCGTACAAAGAAAGCCTAGGGACGAAAACCTAGGTACAGCAGTCTAAGTACGATTGTTTATTTTAGATTCTGGGGGGTGACGATAGAGGCTCGGGAAAGCGACGGCCGCTCTTCCTTACTCCTTGGACGATCGGTACGCAGCCTTGACTCGGGGAAGATCTGCTTGGTCGTTGACGAAGAAATGCCTTCTTGCTCTCTCTCTCTGATTGCTCTCCTGGCTTCTCTCTCTGTGTGTATATTCTCTCTCTGACTATGGGGGAAGTCTCTCTGTGTATACGTATTCTTCTCTGGTTTTTTTCTTTTTTTTGTATCTCTCTATATATCTCACAAGGGAATGGCACCTTGCTATTTATAATAGTGGGATGCGATCACTAGGGTTGCCAATGATTAGCTCTTGGAGATGGCGGCGGCCTGGGGATTGATCAATCTAGGCCGTTCGTTTCTGATTGTGACGAATCAGAACCATTAAGGGTAGATTACACCAAATCCCCATTAGCAATTAATGCTGATTGGCATAAATCTTCCTTATAATGATTCTCTAATATCTGCGAATAAATCAAATTTATTCTCCTGCCACGTGCCCCAGATCATTGGAATTCGACCCGATCTTGGATTGCCATAAATTTGGGAGATTGATCGGCTGAGGACACGTGTCCTGAGAGCCAATGGTGAGACTGGAACCGCATGCAGATTGGGCCATATGAGAGTTGGGCCGCATAAATTTTGGGCCGCATAAGACTTGGGACACGTGTCAGGGCTGTCTGGGCAGTGGCCCCCTCCTTCAGACTTCTGAACCATATGATGAGCCGTATGGACCGCATAATGGTGTGTCTGCTTGAGCCGCATGGGCATGATCTTCTTGAGCCGCATAGGGATGATTCCACTCGAGCCGTATGGGACAGCTTCACTCTGAACCGCATAGAAAGTCTTCACTTCGAGCCGCATAAGCACACCCACGTGGCAGGGCCACGTGGCATTTTGTTGCTCTCGGGAGATCGTGTCAGAGATTTCTTTCTCTTTCCTAGAGATTCATCATCATGACAGAGTCATAATTACCTGCTTTGGTGTCAGGTCTGTCAACTTTTCAGAGGGGTCAGCCGTCACAGCAATTAATGCAGCATGGATCGGAGGGGAGCACTGTCACGCCGCATGTCTTCTGAGCCGCATGGAATGCCTCCGGCCGCATAGCTCCTAATGCCTCCGGCCGCATAGCTCCTTATGCCGCATGACTCCCTGAGCCGCATGCGTTTTCTGAGCCGCATGGGTCTTTCTCTAGTATTTTCCATGCTTCTACAGGACCCCCTTCAAAGTTTTCAATTTGTAAAATTGAAATACTTTGAACAAGAAGCATGGCTGTATTGGCCGTATATGCAATCCCGACCGCATAGATGTCCTGGCTGCTTGGATGAGTTATTCGCATGACTGTTTCAGCCGCAGGGGGTGTGTTAGCCGTATAGATGGTCCAGTCCACGTGTGCGGGTCTTTATTTATCTCCAAGTTGCTTCAGCGCCGTCTTTGTAGGGGGAATCTCAAGGGTCAGTTCATTAAATCTTTTTGGATTTGATGCCTTGGGTGAATCTTGGAGACGAAACCCAAGGAGTCGGTTTCGCTCTTCAAGAGTCGGTCATTGGCCCACGTGTCCGCCTTCTCCCCTCCTCCTATAAATAGGAGGGGTTTGAAGAGAGAGAAGACTTCTTTATTTTCTTTCTTCTCTTATCTCGTTTGCCTTTCTTTTCTTCGATAATTGATGGCTCCCAAGAAGATCGTGGCAGTGAAGGGCAAGAAGGCGGCCTCCACTTCCACCTTGGGTGCGATTGCTGCCCCGCCCGTCGTCGTGCCTGCTGTTCATCCTGACGTCCATCCCCCCATTGTTGGTAAGGACAATGTATGAATTAAGGAACCCCAACCGCCATGGCTACGTCGCATACTTTATGCACGAGCCTTTGTAAATCGTATGTTCGCCCTACGGCTGAGCTGCGAACCGCATAAGAAAAATCATTGTGTCTGTATGTGCGCCTTATTAGTAAAACCGCATAGGTGGCGCATAGACTTTTATTGTGCGGAGCCGCATAAGCAGTCTTCTGAACTGGAGCCGCATGGGGCTTTCTGGAGCCGCATAAGACTTCTGAGAACTTCATGGGGGGCATGGATATTTTCTTGAGCCGCATGTGGTTTGAAAACACCTAATCAGCTCTTTTTTATTCTCTGTTTAACTTATTTTTTCTTTGTCTGTTCTTCAGTGAATTTGCCGGTTAACGCCGCCGGAGAACTCTTGGTGGGTAGCGCTCAAGCTGCTCTCGGCTATAGGTACGACCATATTATTCAGCACATGGCGAATCAGTTTCTGAACGATGAGCCTATGGCCAGATTGAATGCCATCAAGAATCAGCCTTTCCATTTCCTTAATGCTATGATGAACTCCGGGAAATTTGAAGGAGAGTTTTTGAAGCCTACGTTCTTTTTTGGAGACGCCTTGACCGTGGAGAATGATCATGTTCTGGAGGTGTCGGAGGATTGGAATTTTGTTTCTAACGGGATGGCGATCCGCATCCCTCAGATGGAGCGACACTTTCCATTATCTTGGTTCAATATGCTCCCTTTGGACCGGAAGATGGAGGGGACTCTAACCCCTACCAGGAGTGGGATGTTCGTGGGGAACATCCGTTATAATAACCATCTGAAGTCCATGGTTGCTGGCAAGGTGCATACCAGTTGTTCTGTGACAGGGTTGGTCCTAGGTTCTTTCCTGAATGTGGCAGGTCCTAACTTCACGTTTTCTACCGCCGATACTTTTATAAATCGACTTGCCCGGAAAGGCTCCTATCCCGTTGGTCGGTTGACGTTTCCTGGTTGGATACACCCTATTCCCTCGTGGATCAATTTATCTACCTGGATCCTGCAGAAGTATGAAGCTTTTTTGTGCGAGATTGGCCTGTACCATGCTATCCGAGGTACCAGTCATGGCTTGTTCATAAACAAGAAGCTATTCATGTCCCTGCTGGAAATGTATAATTGTCGTACAGGGACCTTTTACACACCTGTAGGGGAGATGGGACTTGCGCTCCATGAAATGCATGCGGTCTCCAAGCTTCCTTAGGGGGACGAAGCGTTTGAAGCATATACTCCCACTAATGAGGAACTCGAAGATTTGGAACGACGGTATCCTGGCTTTGCGGCCCTTTATCAGGAGATATTGTGTCATTATAACACATGCCATCAGATAACCCGCAAGGATAACCTAGAAGGGAATGCTCCCTACACCAAGGATTGGGTGCATTATCTCTTCTCAGCAGATGCCTCAGGTCTGGTTACCTCTCATCGCCCTAGGTCTCGGGAGGCGGTCAAAGAATTGGTGTCATCTACTAGTGGCAGATTCGGGAGCCAAACCGACACTTTCGATTACTTTTACCAGGATACTCAAGAGCTGTCTGAGAAAGCACTTCTGGCGGAATTTTTGATGATCTGGCTACGAAATTGTGTAGTCTCGGGAGGAACCGGTTCTATTGAGAGAATTAGTTGTAACTTCATCCTTCCGGCTGTGAAATTAGTCTTGCGAATCAGGCTAGCTCTCCTTCCGGCTATGGTGTGTAGCATACACCGTGGCCTTCGTACCTTCACGTCCAAAGTCATTGCCTACGATGTGACCAAGGATTTTGAATGAACTGAGTTACCTTATCATTATTTGATGGGGTGGCTGCTGATACATTATCCATCTTTGATGAGGTCGGGCTCTGAGGGCGGTGCGACTGATGATGACGCCCTTATCTTCCGTTACCGTGATGAGCCTTGGGAATGTGAGGCCATGCGGGTTTGTCGGATGGTCTTGGCAAGGGCAGATAAGTATCATATTTTCGTATCCGTCCCTCGCTTTTCTGCCAGGGACATAGAGACTGTGCGTATAGACGGTTTTGTGCCTCCTCAACTTCTAGATGGCCAGATGCTCTTATGGTTGTGTAACATCCGCCCCTTACATCTGGTGTACCGTAACTGCAATGTTGTTTTTCTGGAGCCGTATCTGCCTAGCAGGTTTGCCCGACAGTTTGGGTACAGCCAACTTTGTTTAGACAGCCCCAGCTCTTGTCTGGGTTATGAGGGAAGTCTTCTTGATGGTATCATAGCTTGGCAATATTATGATTCGTTCCATACTCGCACCATTTTCTCGGTCCCTGCTATTAAGGAGTCAGTGGAGATCTTGTATATGGCGGCTCTGTATCATGTCATGGCGAACAAGCCCCCGATCGATTTTAACCCAGGTACCAGTTTTATTGCTGGCACCGGTCTGGAGGAAGGCTCTCAAGGGGCCAAGAAAAGAAAGACTAGAGCCGAAGTGCCAGATTTGGATTCCGCTGCTGAAGGTGATGAAGGCAACGAGCATAATGAAGATGACTCTATCCTTCCAGTGGTAGACGCAGAGGTGGGTCAGTTGCATGTTTTGTCAGATGAGATGCTGAGGGATCAGTCCCTTGTTGCGCCTGGTCCTATCCCGAAACGTAGCAGGCAGGTTCCTCCTGTAGGCAGTGTTTCTCGATCCCGGAAGCTGGTTGCGACTAGGCACCGTCCGCCAGCCACAAAAGAGAGTGGAGAAGAAGTCAATCCTGCGTCAGAGGTAACAAAACTGCTCTCGATCCCTTCTTCCTTCTTTCCTTTGAGTTTCAATCCTGATTGTCTTCGTTCCCTCTTTTAGGTGTCAGAGGAAGAAAAAGAGTTTCAGGATATCGAGGCAGTGACCCAGGATGACGGGGCCTCCCATGAGCCTGTTCCTATTCAAGAGGACGCAGATCAATCTGTATCCCCCTTCGAGGTGACGGGGTCAGGGGACGTGACTGAGTTTAACTCGGGGATCCCGGATGGGGGGACCACGCCAGTTGTGGATGAGCCGTGACCTTCATGCCCCTCCCCTGGTAAGATTAGCCGAATCTTAACCCGTGAGGAAGCCTATCTGCTCTATCATCATGTCCTTCGGGTTACGTCGATTGACTGTTATTCTGGACATTCAGGTCCTGCCCCTTCAGTGCCGAGGATGGACGTCGTCGAGACAACCCCAACTGAAGGGGCATCGGTGGAAAGGGGTGTACTTTCTCACTGCCCGACTCGTCTTGATGGGCCTTCTGGGGGCCCGAGTTTAACGGGCCAGTTCTCGGGGCGGTCGGGGCAGGAAATAATGGTCCTTGCATCATCCTCTGCTCCAATGGCTTCGAGAATCGACCTTTCTTCCCTGCCGAGCATCCAAGCTCTCCGGGCGGCGGAAGACGAGTTGGCCGCTATTCATGCATCGTTCTGCTCGGACTCCGCTCCCTTGGTGGCGAGCTCTAGCGTTACTCCTCCGACATTGCCGCTCCGGCTTCCCCTGACGCCCTCCTCTGCTGAAGTTTTGAACGACGCGTTGCAGGACGTGGTTGCCAGTTTCCATCGTCATTTGAAGAGGGGAATCGAGGCCGCTGTAGAAAGAGGGACCTCTTTTACCTTGGCCCGAAGATGCGCCCATGGTCAAATAAACATCCTTAGGGATCTTCCTGATGATGCAGGAATGGCTTCACTTCTGGAGGCGAAATTGCTGGAGGCTGATCAGCTGGTGTCCGAGCTTCGAGTATTACGGCAGGCTGATCTGCCTGCTGTTATAAACGAGGAGCGGAATTCCCTTATTACTGTTATAGAAAGGACCAGAGAGGCTCGAGATAAGACCAGACCGGCCGCACTGAAGGATCTCAGCGACTTAGCTGATCGGTATGATCAATTGAGTTATGCGACCGAAAACATTATGGCTCAGGAGGAGTCTGTCTCTCGTGAGATTACCGAGATGCAGGAGCAGATCCTTGCGCTTCAGAAGAAGTTGACTTTCCTGGAGTCTGAACTCGAGACTGCCCGCAATGACAAGGGGCTAATTGTTCAGGAAGCTGACAGGGTTACTCAAGCTTCGACTAACCTGGAGGCTGTCTTGAAGAAATTGGAAGATGACTGTCAGGCGCTCCTGGATTTGGACAATGAGGAGCGGTTACTCCAGGAGGCCGAGCGTCGCGCTCGGCAACGGATTGAGCGGGAGACCACCTCAGTGAGAGACCGCCTCCTAGAATTGAGTAACACTGAAATGTAGTCGGCCTTTTCTTTTCCTTTCTTTTTCTTTCTCTTCTCTTTTTTTTGAAAGGGACGTGGTCCCGAAATATGTAATGCTTTTTTTTTCTTCCTTCAAATAAAGAGTACTTTCAATTCTACCCTTCATTTGTATTGCTTGCTGTGCCTGTGATATTATGGTGATGTTCTCCCCCGCATAGGGGATATATTTGTGGACCTGTTACCCATGGCGTACCTTGGTTTTAGGTAGAGATAACAAGTTTCGGTCAGGATGCCTGAAGCAGCCATAGCAAAGTGGTCATGGGTGCTCTTGGTATTGAGAAAAGAATTGCCGTAGAGCAGCTGGGCTCCTGGGGCATAATGAGGTGATAGGTTTGTGTTAAGAAATTTAGCTGAGGATATTTGTGGGCCTATTACCCTTGGCATACCCTGGTTTAGGATACGGATAATAGGATGAAGGGGAACTGGCATACTTGCTCAGAGGTAACGAGGACATGGCAAGTAGGGAAGTTTTTCGAACGTAGAGTCTTCCTGTTCAGAGGTAATGAGTACATGGCAGGAGCGAACTCGACGGAGGGTATTGGTGGTCAACAGAGGACATTTGTGGTCAACAGAGGACATTTGTGGTCAACAGAGGATATTTGTGGACCCATTACCCTTGGCGTACTCCGGTTGTGGGTACAGGTAATAGGTCGAAAGGGGATCATCATACTTACTCAGAGGTAATAAGGACATGGCAAGTATGAAGGTTTCTTCGACGGAGCCTTCCCATTCAGAGGTAATGAGGACATGACAGGAGTGGGCTCAATGAAGGGGGTATGTAGAATAACTCAGAGGTAATGAGGACATGGAAATTCTATGTAGGGGTGATTTGTTTTTGGCGGAAATGGGACGACTCAGAGGTGATGAGGACATGGTCGTCTTGGAAATTTGTGGATCCGTTACCTTTGTTGTGCACTGGGAGTGCAGGTATTAGATCATGAGGGAGGATCTCTTGTAGGAAGAAAGTTCAGCGGTATGATCATACATAACTTTCTACCTGAAAGAGTGACCAGGATGTGAGTTCAGAGGCACCATCGGGTACATGACTCAAGAATCTGGAGAATGGTGAGTGTGAGTTCAGCGGTACCAGCGGGTACATGACTCGATAATCTATGAATGTTGGAATCAAAGTGTAAGTTCAGAGGTACCAGCAGGTACATGACTTAGAAATTTGGGATATCTTTATGGAAGAAGGGCATGAGTTCAGCGGTACACGCGGGTACATGACTCGAAAATCTGTGAATCTTGGAATCAAAGTATAAGTTCAGAGGTACCAGTAGGTACATGACTTGGAAATTTGGGATATCTTTATAGAAGAAGGGCATGAGTTCAGCGGTACACGCGGGTATGTGACTCAAAAATCTGTGAATGTTGGAATCAAAGTATAAGTTCAGAGGTACCAGCAGGTACATGACTTGGGAATTTGGGATATGAGTTCTGCGGTACAAGAGGGTACGTGACTCGATAAGTTGGAAAATTAGGGGGTTGAGTTCAGTGGTACCAGCGGGCACATAACTCGAAACTCTGGAAAATGTTGTTTAAACATAGTATTTCTTTAGGAACTTGCCGTTGACGGGCAACATGAGCAAGTCTCCGTTCTGCTTGGCGAGGCGGTAAGCACCATTGGAGAACACGGCCTCGATGATAAATGGGCTTTCCCATTTTGGCTGGAACTTGCCGGTGGTCTTGTGAGTCATGACCATTGGCCTCCTGACTGCCAAAACAAGATTGCCCACTTAGAATGTTCTGACTTTGACCTTTTTGTTGAAGGCTCCTGAGATGCGTGCTTGGTATAATTCGATCCTTTGCTGAGCTAGGAGGCATTTTTCATCTAAGGCCTCTAACTCTTGTAGTCGACGTCGGTAGTTATCATCCGTTGTTAATTGATAAGTGAGGGCGACTCGGAGTGAGGAAATCTGAGTCTCTAATGGGAGAACTGCTTCACTCCCGTACACCAGAGAGAATGGTGTATTCCCGGTGGCTGTTCGAACCGTAGTGCGATAAGCCCATAAGCACTCGCCGAGCTTCTCGTTCCAGTCGCGTTTGTTGGAGGAGACAAATTTCTTGAGGAGTTTGATGATTGTTTTGTTGAATGCCTCTGCTAACCCGTTTGCTGCCGGGTTGTATGGTGTCGAAGCGACATTCTGAATGCGGTGTTTGTCGCAGAATCGGTAGAATGCGTGGCTTATAAACTGCAGACCATTATCATGGACGATCCTTCGGGGCAGTCCAAAGCGGTAGATGACGTGGTACTTCAAGAAGCTGATTACGTTCAAAGTCTTGACTTCGACGAGTGGGACAGCTTCTGCCCACTTTGAGAAGTAATCAGTGATCGCAAGTATGAAGCGATGTCCTCAGAAGGAAGGTGGGGTGATTGGACCAATGATATCCATTCCCCATGCTTCGAATGGCCAGAACGCCACTATCGGATGTAGAAATTCGGATGGTTGGTGAATGAAGTCTGCGTGGACTTGGCAGGCCTTGCATTTTCGGGCATAATCTATTGCATCAGCCACCATCGTGGGCCAGTAGTAGCCCATCCGGCGAAGGCGGTCTTGCAGCTTAGGGCCAGGCTGATGGGCCCCGCAGACACCGTCATGAGCCTCTCGTACGGCTTCTTTAGCTTCTGCGTTCGACAAGCACCGAAGTAGTAATCCGTCGTAGGAGCGACGATACAGCATTTTTGTCTCTGTATCGTAGAAGAATCTGAGAGAACGCCGTCTGATAGAAGTAGCCTCCTTCGGGTTCTCCGGCAGGATGTCGTAGACCACAAAGTCTATAAATGGTTGTCTCCAGTCTGGCGCTTCGTCGATCATCTGAGCAGAATTACTCGCCATGGCTTGAACGTTGTTCTTGGGGCAGACCAGCTCATGGCCGATTACATCGACCGAATGATGAGAGTGGTTTGGCACTGCTAGGGAAGCAGCCAGGCCTGCTAGGGCATCAGCTTCGATATTTTGGAGTCTGGGGACGTGTTCGATGAAGAATCCCTCGAATAATGAGATAATGTTGATCGCTATTTGGTGGTAGGGGATCATGTCTTCATGGCGGACTTCGTACGTCCCCCGAATCTGGTTGACGATTAATTGCGAATCGCCGTATGCTTCAAGGTATTCTACACCCAGTTCTCTTGCGAGTTGGAGGCCAATGACCAAAGCGTTGTACTCGGCCACATTGTTAGAGCAGGGTTCCGTGAGAGAGTAGGCGCGATTGATCACTAGCCCGGTAGGAGAGACCAATGCTACTCCGACTCCGACGACGATGTTTTCTTTGGGTCCGGTTCTTGAAGCGCCATCGAAGAACATCCGCCATATGTTATCGTGGGTGGTTGTATTTGAATCGGCGACCTTATCTGGGATTTCTTCGTATATTCTGGATGATTCCGATCCTGGATGGGCCGCCAAAAAGTCTGCCAGGGCTTGACCTTTAACAGCCTTCTGCGGGACGAAGATCATATGATAGGGGGACAGCAATATCGCCCATGTAGCGAGGCGGGAGCTGAGTGCCCCTGGTTTGGTCATGAGGACCCTGAGAGGGTTGATTCGTGAGATCACATGTATGGTTTGCCCCGTGACATAGTGCCGCGTCTTTTGAATAGCGAATACCAGGGCGAGGCATTCTTTCTCCACAGCGGTGTATCGGTGTTCGGGCCCGACCATCATTCGGCTGAGATAGTAAACAGCCTGCTCGTGGCCTACGTCATTGTTTTGTGCCAGCAGGGCACCGAGGGAGTGTTCCATTGCTCGTACATAGAGCAGGAATGGTTTTCCAGGGACCGGGGCCACCAGGACTGGAGGATTTGATAAATATTCTTTAATGTCATCGAAAGCGCGCTGGCATTCCTCGTCCCATACGAATGAGACTCCCTTCTTCATGAGGTGGGTGAACGGTCGGCATCGCCCGGAGAGGTTGGAAATGAACCTCCTGATATAAGCTAGCCTCCCTTGGAGGCCTCTAAGCTCACGGAGATTTCTCGGGGGACCCATCTCCATGATTGCCCTCGTTTTCTCGGGGTCTACATGGATACCCCGTGCAGTGATGATGAAGCCCAAGAACTTCCTGCTGGATATGCCCAAGAACGATTTCGTAGGGTTCATCTTCAGATTGTGGGCTCGTATTAAGTTGAACACCGTTCTCATGTCTTGCAGATGATCTTCCTTACGGCGACTCTTGACGGCGATGTCGTCGACATAGCATTCCACTGTCTTACGCAAATGTTCTCTGAAAATGATACTCATGGCTCGCTGATATGTAGCGCCAGCATTCTTTAGACCGAATGGCATGACTGTATAGCAGTATGTGCCAATCGGGGTTCGGAATGAGGTATGCTTTTCGTCGTCGGAAGACATCTTGATTTGATTGTACCCCGAGAATCCATCCATGAATGACATACGTTCAAAGCCGCATGTGTTGTCGATCATGATGTCTGTGATAGGAAGGGGAAATTCATCTTTGGGGCATGCCTCGTTCAGGTTGCGGAAGTCGATGCAGATTCGAATCTTCCCATTCTTCTTGAGGACGGGTACTATATTGGCGACCCAATCAGGATGTTGCTCTTTACGAATGAAGCCGCTAGCTATTAGCTTATTGACTTCGGCTTCGATCGCGTCCATGACGCCTGGGCGGAAGCGTCGTTGTTGCTGCTTGACTGGCTTTGCATCTGGCCGTATATTGAGTTTGTGGAGAGCGATGTCAGGATTTAACCCCGGCATGTCTTCATAGCTCCAGGCGAACACATCAATGTATTCTCTGACAAGTTCTAACAGCGACTCTCGTTCTTTGTCAGTTAGGCTTTTACTGATAAAGATCGGTTTTGGAGAAGATTCGCTGCCGAGATCCATTTGTATGGCCTCATCTTCAGTAGGAGGTTCTCTCAGTTCGAACCGCTTTTCCCATTGTTCGTCTAATTGCTGGGCCCATAGCTCTAGCTCAAGAATTTCGGGGATGTCTTCGTCTTCCTCGTAAGCGTCAGTGAATGCCATGTTGACTGACATGACTTGTCTGAACACATCTCCGATGCTGGTATCTGAGTCGGAAGTCGGTGATCCGGTTGAATGTGACTGCCAGTCGCATTCTTCATCTGAGCTTTCAGGGATCGTAGTAGGCGTTATATACCCTAAACCGCATCGGATTTTGTTATAGTAGTTCCGTGGTTTGCCTGCCGGGGCTGGCGTCTTCAAAGGTAATTGTCGTCCAGTACCGTAGTTCAGTCCTGGCGTTGTCTCTAGATCATACCCCTGTTTCTGCATGAGATATTTGGATTGAGGGCTATAGAGATACAGAGGCAGTCTTCCAGCATCTGACCCGAAGTCGACTTCTTCCATGGCGAGGGGATGCGGGTTGTTCGTTCGGCCGAAGATGATTGGGTGGTCCCCTTCCTCGATTATTCGGTAAGCGTCTTCTACTGGAGTAAGTTGGATAGCGGTGTACACATTTGTCACCTGTGTATGTAGGTGAGTGCTTATACCGTGTTCCATAGCATACATTGTACATAGCTTATTGAGCTCGGTGTAGTAAGGTATCTTTTCTAGAGGGATTACATCATCTGCGAAGGGAGCGTCAGTGTGGGCAGCCACATACTTAGCTAGCTCTGGTTCCTCTTCGGCTACCCCCTGTGTAAATAAAGATTGAGAGGGCGTCCTAGTCAGCTTGATCTTCAGAGGTTCAACTGACGGAGCAGAGCGTGGGGTTGTCGGTAGACTAGCAACCCCCAGTCTGGCACTTGATGTGGAGCAAGGGGTGGCTGGTTCATTTGAAGTGTCAGACCTCGTATCGGGGTGACGACCTTTCTTAGGCAGGCGTATCGTCAGAGGTCTATCAGAGGGATTGAGCTTCTCTGTTTGGGACTGACCGACTCTCGGCAATCTGATGGTAAGTGGCCCTGTCGTGGGTCTCGGTACCTGGCCGGACCTTGGCAGCCGGATTCTCAACTGCTCTTCCTGCGCCGAGAGGCTGATCGCGTCCTTACGCAGCGTGGCCATAAGGGGTACGGAATTGCCTGGTTTGCGAGCCTGGAGGTGAATTGTCAGAGGTTCTTCTGATCCCGTGGTTGCTTCAACATCAGTTTGTTTATTTCCTCCTTCAAGGTGCCTCTTCGACTTTTCGTATAGGCAGGAGTCCGAGTAATAAGATTCGACCCCTTTGAAGGGATCGATGTCAGCAAATTTTGTCCTCACGAAGCCGTGTTTGTCGACATATTTGAAGCATTGGTGTAGCGTGGAAGGCAAGATCATGTAATCGTATATCCAAGGGCGCCCCAAAAGGATGTTGTATGAAGTATCGGCATCTATGACGTAGCAAGTGACTTCTGATTGGAGATCGCCAATCTGACATTTCAGACGGATCTTCCCGATTGGGTCGCTCCTGCCCGAATTGAACCCGCTAATGGCGGTGTTTGTAGGGGTCAGGCGATACATAGGGATGCGAAGATGATGCAGTAGTCCTTTTGGAATGATGCTTATGGAAGACCCAGGGTCAATGTGCATCCGGTCCACCTTTATGTCGCCGATGTAGCCTGTGTAGTATAATAGGCGATCGTGTAGATTAGTCTTGATGAGCATGTCTTGTGGAGTGAAGACGATGTTGGGCATTGCTCCCGTACAGGCACTATATTGGAGGTCTGTGGGCTGATTTTCTCCCGTGAGGTTGACCTGAGCCAGGTACGCGTCGGCATTTTGAAGTGCATCGCTCAAAGCTGTACGGACATCCTTCGAGAGCCTCAGGAGTTCTTATAAGGACAATTTGGCCGGTGTATTGGCCAATTGTGCCAAGATGTCGAAGTTGTAGGGCCTCTCCAGCCCCTGAGATGTTTCCTTTCGGAGGGATTTGTCGAAGCGAGTCTCCTTCGGCCTAGGCTTGTCGGTCGTCGAAGGCTGAGCCGGTCCCGAAGCATCCGTGGTAGTGGGCGGATGATCATCAGTCGAGTTTTCAGCCACATGTTGAGATTGTGCTCCGGATCGAGTAACAACGGCCGTGACTTCCTCTTCATCTGCTGAGGTGGTACGGCATGATCTGACTTTTCCACTTTTCTTTTTAGAAGATGGAGTGGACTGAGTTACCTCGTGGACTAGGTCCGGATGGACCCACATGATTTCCTCTCGTGATGTGGTGAGGGGTACTAGACCAGCAGCTTGAGCAGACGGAAGATTAGCAATCTCTATCGTTGCCAGGGGGATGGGTATAACCCCGTCCTGGGTCTCTGTTGGAGGGAAGCTGCCGAATTGTACGGACACCATGTTGGCTGCCAGGGTTTCCTCCTCGAAATCGATGGCCAGAGCGTTCGAATCGATGAGGTTCTGGATATATCATTTCAGTTGGTAGCAGTCGTGCGTAGCATGGTGGACGTAGCGGTGGTAATGGCAGAACTTTGGGTTCTCCAGATCAGCCGGCCGAGGCTCCCGTCTTGGTGGAGGAAGCTGAATCCTATCTCCTTGTATGAGCATGTCCAAGATAGGCTTGACGTACCGTCTTCAAAAGAGTAAGTGATTTGAGGCTATTGTTTGTCCGCAGGTTGCGACTCTGGCTTCTGGGCTATATCGGCCACCATAGCCTGCTTGCCTCTGTTGTCCCGGTTGTTGGAGGGGCTACCCCCATTGTCGTTGGTGGTGCTGGGACGCTTGCTCTTGTTCTCTCCCTCTGAGATATGTAATCCCAGTTGGCGAGCCTTCTTTAATCGTTCTTCGGCACTTGTAGCACTAATGATAAAAGCCTTCCAGTCCTTGAATTGACTCTCGCCTATCCAGAAACTGATTGTTGGGAGTAGTCTCTTTTGGCAAATTTCGATCAAGGAGGAGTCCGGGTTGCCAGATGGTAACTTTATTGCGGTATGACGAAACCGCTCAATGTAATTCCTCGTCAGCTCTTTCTCTCCTTGAATGACGTCCATGAGGGTAGACATCGTGACGTCCTGCCCTACCTCATAGAACCTCTCCAAGAACAGGCGTTTGAAGCCAGCGAAGGAATGGATGCAATTGTCCGGCAGGTTGCGGTACCAATCGAAGGCGACTCCTTCCAATTCCCCAATGAATAACCGCGTGAGGATAGCGTCATCATGGGGCAGATGGTCGGTAGTGACCTCAAAGTAAGTGATGTACCGACTTGCTGAAGTCTTGCCATCATATGGGTTGATATTGAACGGCTTATATCTTGGTGGAAAGGGAACATCCCTCCATTCAGCAGGATATGGTTGCCGTATCCTGAGGTCTTGAGAGTTTTCTCGGGCATGGAACATTGCTCGGAGCTCCTGAACCTCTCTTCTTACTTCTCGGGCCTCATCTGTCGCGGTAGGGGCCGTTATCTCGGGAGGATTGTTGCCCGGGTTCGGTGCCGCTGAATTTGAATCTACGTTGATTGTGGGACCCGTGCTTGTCTGGCCAGGTGTCACCCCCTGCAGATTAGGAAGCACCACTTTGATCTCGTCTACAGACTTGACCAAGGCGTGCAATATGGCCTCCAAAGTGTCGATGCGCTGGCGATCACCGGAACCGCCTTGATTGCTGTCTGTCATGAACACCGTCTTCACATGAGGAGTGACGAAAGGAGTGGTGGAGGATGTACCCTTTGAGTCGTACCCGTGCATCAAGAAATCATCAGGATATGTGGGGATGTTCTCTTCAGGTTCGGACTCGGAAGGAACACTACCCCCAGCTTCGGAGCTTGCTTCGTTTAGGATGTCCTTGGGGACGTCGGTATCTGTTGTATCTGTCGGAGGATTTGCTTCCTCCAGTCCGTATTCCTGGAATGTCGGATTATCGTGGATGTTTGGAGGAGTGCTACCCCCAGTTCTGACGACCCCCAATGTTGCAGACGACGAACTTCCTACTGCAGCAGTTTTCGTCTTCGAACGGGTGTGTTGAAATACTCCAGTGGAGGATAACCCTTTAGATGACGGTTTCTTAGCTGCAGTAGTTGACACCTTTGGGCTGGAGATGCTCGTTTTCTTCCCTCTTCCCTTGGCGAGAACTTTCTGCGCGGACTTGCAGGAGACAACAGGAGGTGCCTCGTCTTCTGAGCTCGGGTGATGTAATCTTTGAAAGACGGATGGCCGGTCTTCCGTCACCGCCGCATTGCTGCAATAGCAGTTGACGATGATCTGGGTGCATTGATGTCCGTGTGAGGGCTCTTTGCACCCCGAAGCTCCTTCTCTTTCCTTGCGTTTGTGGAGGATAACCTCACGCAGGTTAGAGGAACCACTTTGTCTGTTTGCCGCCGGGGGCTGGACTTGAGTGGTTTTATACAACTTTCCATCAGAGGCCCGCGTGATAATCAGCGAGACGCCCCGATAGTCAGAGATTGGAGCAGTCGTCTGGACTTGATGAGCCCGCGCTGCCCTAGACTTCCTCCTTTTAGCACTTGTGGGTGCGTAATAGGAGGAGTCTAAGTCGAATATCACAGAGTCTGGATTATCATCCAGAGAATGATCAGAGTCAGGACCGCATGAAAGTCGATCGAAGACTGATCGAGAGAAGCGTGGGACGGACGCTATGCGGTTAGCATTGGGTACCGTACAGGCTGTCTGCATGCGGCTGTCTTTTGTTGTAGGATGAGTCTTTATGCGGCTAGGAGTCACGACCGTGCAGGCTGACCGCATGCGGTTGGCATCTGTGGCCGCATGGGTTTTCTGCAAGCGATTGACTTTAATAGCCGCATGAGTCTCATCCGTGCGGTTGGCAACTGTAGCAGCATAAGTTATGCGGCTGACAGATGTGGCCGCATGAGTTTTCTTTATGCGATCGGCGGTTGTAGCCGCATGGGCTTTCTCCCTGCGGCTAATACTCTTCTGCGGCTCGGATCGCGTAGACTTCCTCTTTGCCCCTGCAAGTTCAGCATCATAGTGTTTTCTTCTACCGGACTTGGGGACAGCAGAGTTATCTACGGTCTGAAGTGGGGCCGCAGGGGAGTCTTTCTCGCCCTCTTGAGCAATAGAGAGCACCCCATCAAGGGCTTGCAGAGGAGCAAATGATTTTGGCCTCCACTCTTTGCGAGCCTTTATGGTGCGGGTGCGCTTCTGGACCGGGCCAGTGCTACCTTCAGAGAGCATCTCTTCGAACGCCTGTTGGTCGAAGCGTACGACCATCTTCTGTTGTATAGAGCCAAGTTTGGCTGCGTCCGATTGCGTCACCAACTCCTCAGCCGTAGAGAAGTTAGTCCCCAGCAGAGTCGCCATCGTGTTTGCCATTGATTGTAAAAGTACAGAACAATTATCGGAGGACTGAACTTAGACTCACAATACAAACTCGCTCGTACAAAGAAAGCCTAGGGACGAAAACCTAGGTACAGCAGTCTAAGTACGATTGTTTATTTTAGATTCTAGGGGGTGACGATAGAGGCTCGGGAAAGCGACGGCCGCTCTTCCTTACTCCTTGGACGATCGGTACGCAGCCTTGACTCGGGGAAGATCTGCTTGGTCGTTGACGAAGAAATGCCTTCTTGCTCTCTCTCTGATTGCTCTCCTGGCTTCTCTCTCTCTGTGTATATTCTCTCTCTGACTATGGGGGAAGTCTCTCTGTGTATACGTATTCTTCTCTGGTTTTTTTCTTTTTTTTTGTATATCTCTCTATATATCTCACAAGGGAATGGCACCTTGCTATTTATAATAGTGGGATGCGATCACTAGGGTTGCCAATGATTAGCTCTTGGAGATGGCGGTGGCCTGGGGATTGATCAATCCAGGCCGTTCATTTCTGATTGTGACGAATCAGAACCATTAAGGGTAGATTACACCAAATCCCCATTAGCAATTAATGCTGATTGGCATAAATCTTCCTTATAATGATTCTCTAATATCTGCGAATAAATCAAATTTATTCTCCAGCCACGTACCCCAGATCATTGGGATTCGACCCGATCTTGGATTGCCATAAATCTAGGAGATTGATCGGCTGAGGACACGTGTCCTGAGAGCCAATGGTGAGACTGGAACCGTATACAGATTGGGCCGCATGAGATTTGGGCCGCATGAATTTTGGGCCGCATAAGACTTGGGACATGTGTCAGGGCTGTCTGGGCAGTGGCCTCCTCCTTCAGACTTCTGAACCATATGATGAGCCGCATGGACCGTATAATGGTGTGTCTGCTTGAGCCGCATGGGCATGATCTTCTTGAGCCGCATAGGGATGATTCCACTTGAGCCGCATGGGACAGCTTCACTCTGAACCGCATGGGAAGTCTTCACTTCGAGCCGCATAAGCACACCCACGTGGCAGGGCCACGTGGCATTTTGTTGCTGTCGGGGGATCGTGTCAGAGATTTCTTTCTCTTCCCTAGAGATTCATCATCATGACAGAGTCATAATTACCTGCTTTGGTGTCAGGTCTGTCAACTTTTCAGAGGGGTCAGCCGTCACAGCAATTAATGCAGCATGGATCGGAGGGGAGCACTGTCACACCACATGTCTTCTGAGCTGCATGGAATGCCTCCGGCCGCATAGCTCCTTATGCCGCATGACTCCCTGAGCCGCATACGTTTTCTGAGCCGTATGGGTCTTTCTCTAGTATTTTCCATGCTTCTACAACTGGATAGGGAGCCTTACCAATGTCACCGATACCGATTATGTACCCTCTCAAATTATTATCGAAGGAGACGTATCCTTCTTTATTCCTCTTTGACAGTGTTGCAAATAATGAAGCGTCACCGGTCATGTGCCGTGAGCAACCGCTGTCGAGGATCCATTTGCCCCTAGTATATGAAGGGTATCCCATCTACAAAATAATTTGCAGATGAAACTTTTGGTACCCATTTCTTATAGGGTCCTGACTGGTTAGTTTTTGGTATCCATGCATAAATATTTAAATATACTAACTTTCTGATTCTACATGCAGAAGATATATGACAAATGAGGCCACAATAATGACATTTAGCATGTTGAGTGTTGAAAGTAGTGTGAGGTGCATGATTGGTAGGTTTTGGTTTTCTAGTGTAGAAGAATGCATGCCTATTAGTCTTCTTGGGCATAGTCTTGGTATGGTTTGGTCTGACAGTGTTGGGCGTGTTCCGATAATTCGGTAATTGACACGTGTTAGAATAGGAAGCAGCAACTTCAGGCCATTTTCCTAAACTAATTTCCAACTTTTTGGAAGTGTCATGTAATCTAGTATAGTCAGATGTGAGTGATTCTAATCTGATTTGTGCACACTGGAGACTCTTTCTCTCCTTAGATAGGTCTTCCTTCAACTGGATAATAGTTTGGTCTTTTTCTTTGGATAGCTTAACAGTCTCGTGTAACAACAATTTAATAGAAGAAAGCTCACCTGACTCATTTGAAGAGTCACTATCTCTAACATGATCTAGTAGGTCGATAAGTCTTCCTATTTCACCTTTGTACTCTTTGAGTACCTTCTTAGAGGTTTCATATTTGCTACGCAGTTTCCTGTAATCATCTAACAGTTCATTGAAAGCCACTCCTATTTGCTCATCGGTGAAATCATCATAAGGGTCAAATAGAGGATTAGTGATTACCTGATCGCAAGCCATCAAGCACACATTTGCAGCGTCATCTGATTGTTCATCTTCTGAGTCGCTGGCTTCACTTTCATGCCATATGCTTGTGTTGGCGTACTTTCTTGATGTCGATTTCTTCAAGTAGCCTTTGTCATATTTGTTATTTTTCTTTGATGATGATGCTGTTGGACAGTCTTTCTTCATGTGTCCTTTCTTTTTGCGTCCGTAGCAAATAGGATCTTCCTCGTTGTTGTTGTTGTTGCCGTCTTTTGTTCTCCTGTTAAATCTCATGAACTTCTTGAACTTTCTTACCAGAAGAGCTTGATCTTCAGAGTCGGAGTGGCTGTCGTCAGAATCAACTTCGATGGTTCTTCTATGTTAGGCCTTGAGAGCGATCGTCTTCTTTGACTTCTTCTTTGGTGTAGCATCTTCAAAGTCTTGAAGTTCTAACTTGTGAGTGAGTAGCTTACCCATGAGTGTTTCTAGAGACATTATTGAGAGGTCGTTTCCTTCAATGATTGCTGTAGCCTTTGGTATCCAGTTCTTTGTAAGGGCTCGTAGAAGTTTGCGAATCTTCTCATGGTTACTGTAATCCTTGCCTAGTGAGGACAAAGGATTTTCAATATCCAAGAATCTTGTAAACATCTGAGTGACTGATTCACTTGGCTTCATTTTGAACGCCTCATACTCCTGAGTAAGTCTGCTGATCTTTGACTCCTTGACTTGTGTTGTTCCTTCGTGGGTTACTTCGAGAAGTTTTCATACTTCGTTTGATGTTGTGCAAGTAGACACCCTGTTGAATTCAGTTCTGTCTAAAGCATAAAATAAAGCGTTAATAGCACGTGCATCAAGACTGGCCTTTTTTTTTTCTTCCTCTGTATATTTGTTATGGGGTTTTTCAGCTAAAACTCCATCAACATTTATACGAGGTGGCTTTTTATAGCCATCAATAACCACAGACCATAAGTCAAAATCAAGAGATTTCAGAAAGAAACTCATACGTGTTTTCCAATAAGTGTAGTTTGTGCCGTCAAACAGTGGAGGTCTGTTTGTACCTTGGCCTTCACTTGTGAATTTTACAGTTGCCATGTGTAATACTGTGATCTATATAAAAATTGAAAATAACTGCAATTTTACCTTGCTTTACCTGTATAACCCGCTCTGATACCAATTGTAGGAACGAAATCGTAAAGCAGAATACTCTAGAGGGGGGTGAATAGAGTAGGCAGCAGAATATTGCTAATTAAAAACTTGTTAGCAGTTAGATCACAGATATAATAATAATCACAAAAGTAAATGACAAAAATTAAAAGTGATCAGAAGGCAAATACAAACACCGAGATTTATACTGGTTTCCCTCTTGTGAGGACTAGTCCAGTCGGAAGAACTCTAGCTTCCAGTTGAATCCACTATTGGAAAATCCTGCAAGTTTTCATACGAAGTCCTTGCAACTTCTACAGACGCGAGCTTTGATATGAAGAACTCGACCAACTTCAATTGTGAAGAGTTGAATCTTCTATCAAGCCTCTGATTACAATCGCTCTGAAACTTCGAAACCGTACCGCGCTGGCAAATCGACTAGAGGATTGTAACTGGATTGGGATTTGAAAATGAAATGTTTTAAGAACTCTTTGGAAGAATGTAAGTTCAGGAAGAGAAGAGATTGAAAGTGAATTGGTGATTTGAAATGATCGAAATACTTCTCTATTTATAGTTTTTCCAAAGACAGAACTATGACAGAATTCGGGCAGAATTCGGACAGAACTCTTTGTAACAAACCGTAACTGAAGGATGACCAAGTTCAAAAATCCAACGTTCACTAACGTTCCAGATGGCCAAACTCTGGCCGAACTCTCCTTGGGTTCTGCCAGTTCATTTTTGGAGAAAATAAATTTTTGGCTTTTTGAAAAAAATTCTTCAGAAGCTTTTTATAAAAAGAATGTTTTTCAAAAACGTAGGTCATTTGTAAAGGAATAGGATGGTTTTGAAAAATGTTTTCGGATAGCCTATTTGCCAGTGCGACTCGGTGTACAATGTATTCCTAGACTCAATAAAATAAAAAATTAAATTGCTTAACAGGAAGTACATTCTGAATGGCAAACGGCTTCAGTCTTGAACATTGTTGATATCCATTGTTGAGCAGTGTCCAAAACGTCGTAGGTAAACATCTGAGTTGACTTGCATTTATATCGAGACAGAGTTTAATAAATTATTAAAATCAGGTTTGACCATGACCAATGGGCCAACACTTGGAACAACACGGACTCCCCCAAACCTCTTAATCGGGTGGCCTACAAGCTCAAGGCCACGAGAAAAGCCCTAGCAGTCTAGAGCAAGCAAGCTTATGGAGATATTTTTCAAGCCATTCGTGAGGCTGAGGATGACGTTACTTGTGCCGAAGCCAGGTACACGGCCGACTGATCGCCAGCTACCAGGAAGGCCCTGAACCTCACCAAAGCCATGCTCAAATTCAGGCTGAAAGTTGAGACCAACTTCTGGAAGCAAAAAACGAGGCTTAAATGGGACAACGACGGGGACAAAAACTCGGGCTTCTTCCACGCTTGCGTCAATAGTTGCAGACAGAAACTCACTCTCCATCAGATTGTCGATGAGAACGGAACCAGCATCAACGATCAAAAGGGCATCCAAGTGGCGACCGCGAAGTTCTATTCCCGTCTGTTTTCTAAGGAAACGGTCCTTAAAGACATCACCTTCCTGGATGAGGTTCCCCACCTTATTAGCGACACAGACAATATTCGGCTAGAACAGCCCCTTCAGAGGAAGAGGTGAAAGATGCCGTCTGGGCCCTTGACGCACACAGTACGCCTGAACCAGACGAATTTTTGGGGGTTTTCTTCCGTACTTGCTGGGACATCATCAAGGTGGGTATCCACAATGCGGTCTCAGCCTTCCTCCAGGTAGCTACTTACCCTAGAGCCATCTCGAGCACCAATCTCATCCTCATCCCAAAGAAAGACAAACCAGAGACATTTCGTGACTTCCACTCCATCAGTCTTTGTACCTTCACCAACAAGATCATATCCAAGATCATCGCCTCCTGTATGGCTGGCCTAATTCCCAAGATCATCTCGGAGGAGCAAAGTGGCTTTGTCCGAGGAAGAAATATCCAAAATAATATCACGCTGGCCCAAGAGTTAATCGCCTGCAAGAAACTCCTAGCTAGAGGGGGCAACATTGCCATCAAGTTGGACATTGAGAAAGCTTACGACAGATTGGATTGGCAATTCATGATCTGGGTCTTCAGAGCCTTCGGATTTTCCAAAACCTGGACCAACATCGTGTGGAGATCGACCAGCAACTCGTGGTTCTCTATGGTTATCAATGGTCAGGCGGACGGGTTCTTTAAATCGAGTTACGGGGTTAGGTAAGGAGATCCTCTATCTTCTACCATATTCATCATCACGGCAGATGCATTGAGCAGAAACCTTAATAAGATGGCGAGCTCCCTCAATTTCCAATACTATCATACCGCCAGAGGTTGCCCGATCATCACCCACCTGGCCTTCGTAGACGATATCCTCATCTTCTCTTCCGGGGACGCCGGGTCGGTGGAAATGGTGAGCAAGATGCTTCAGAGATACGCCGAGTTCTCGGGCCAGATGGTCAACCGAAAAAAAGTGTGATCTATACCTACCACAAAATCAAGAGAGAGCAAGCGGCTAGCCTCTCCATCACCACGTCCTTCCCCATCAAGCATCCTCCGTTCCACTACCTCGGATGCCCCTAGTATACGGCAAATCCAACGTCGGCATCTTCGAGAACCTGATAAATCGCATCAGGAAAAAACTCGAGGGTTGGCATAATGCTACTCTATCCCCAGGAGGCAAGATGATCCTCATCAATCACGTCCTCACATCCATTCCCATCTACACCCTGGCTGTGTGGTCCCCTCCAAGAAAGTTCTATCCTCCATCGAGAGTCTCTTCAGCAATTTTCTCTAGGGGCACAGCGACGACATTGAAAAACACCATTGGTCTAGTTGGGACACCATGTCTCGTCCTACAGGGGAAGGGGGCCTGGGCTTCACAAAACTCTTCCACATAGTGTTCTCCATAAAACAGTGGTGGACGCTCCGCACGAGTCAGAACTTATGGATCAGGTTCATGAAGGCCAGATACTTCAAGCACATCCACCCATCGACGGCCATCTCTAACAGCAGATCATCAGCAGCTTGGCGTCGCATCCTCATCGGAAGGCCTCTTGTTTAACCAGCGATTCGACTACAGGTGGGCATTGGCATTCATCACCATTCCTGGAGCGCTAGGTGGGAGATATCTTGCTTCCAAAGCTTTCAGATGTCCCTAGGAACAACACTATCAAGGACTCGTGGGATCCCTCTGATAACAACTGGAATTGGAACAAAATCCGGGTCTGGGCCGGGTCAGCGACGGTTGACTGCATCCGTCATAGTGGATTGACGATTGGAACGGACCCAGATAAGCTCGAGTGGTCGCCCGCAGCTGCTGGAGTATTCTCGATTAGATCGGCCAGAAGAGTGATCCTTGGCAATGTAGCGCCTGCTTCTACCGTCGCATCCTTCGGGCACACATGCATCCCCAAGAAGTGGTCCTTCCTTATTTGGAGAGCCCTTCCCAATATCCTTCCCACCGATGACACCCTAAATACGATCGGGTTCAGCCTTGCTTCGACATGCACATACTGCTCTGATCGTCAATCAAAAATAGTCAACCACATCTTCAGGCAAGGAGACCTATCGGTCAAGGTCTGAAGAGCACTTTTCTAGCGCTGCAGAACACATCATGGAGGCAACAACTTCTACGACCTCATGGCGACATGGGCTTCCGCGACCCATGGCCACCAGATAGTAGCTGTCACAGTCACGTGGATTATCTGGAAAAATTGTAACAAGGCGAGATACGAAGGCCACCAGTACTCTGCAGACCAACTGATTTGGGAGACCATTCGCCAGTGCTGCAAACGGAGCTCCCTCTGTTCGTACGGCCAGACAGTCCTACGGAACTCTCTCATTTTTCTGGTTTAGCCATTTTGGTTTCCGTTTTTCCTCCTCTTTTGTCAGTATACGTGTATAGGCCTCGACATTTTGCACCTTGTGGTATACTTGTATTCGCTCGGCCTTTTCGCCTTCATGAATAAAATGGACTCTTATTTTAATATATATATATATATATATATATATATATATATATATATATATATATATATATATATATATATATAAAATATATATTATATATATTTTTTTAAAATATATAAAATATATATTATATTTTATATATAAAATATATATAAAATATAAAATATATTATATATATATATATATATTTTATATATATATATATATATATATATATATATATATATATATATATATATATAAAATATATATATATATATATATATATATATATATATATATATATATATATATATATATATATATATATATATATATCCTGATGTATGTATTTTTGAATGTATAGGTATGTGTATATATTGGTACCTATGAATTAGTGAGTCAGTTTAGGAATGACCCAATAGGCCTAACTTGGCAAAGTTTACTAGCAAGTTGACAAAGTTGACAAAAGTCAACTTTGGGTCAAACTTGATCTAAACTTGACTCAAATGGACTAAAAATGACTAGATAACTTGAGTTTGACAAGTTTGGATTAATAGACTAGTTGACTTAGGGTTGACCTAGTTTGACAAGAATGGTTGACCAAGGTTGACCAGAGTTGACCAAGGGTTGACTTTGACCCAGAATGACCTAGAATCATTTAGAATGCATTATAATTTTTTCTAAATTTATATTGGACACTTTGTAAGCCGTAGTTGCTCTAAATAGGACTCAGATACTCCAGTTCAGACTCATATTCTCATCAGACATTCGGGATATCAGGCATGTACATTCTCTGACCGTTTCATACTTGTTAGGAATTATTTTCTTGTTATAGACTAATTTACTTGATGCTGACACGATGTTATCATGGATTAGTACTATATGGATCTTTACATGAGATGTTATCCTTCTCAGGTGCATGAGATACATTATGTCATGTTCTTTTCACGAACATCATGTTTTTCATGGACTCTTATTATTCATGTACACTCATGTGCTCTCATGTACTCTCATGATCTCATGAGCTTCATGTATAAACTTTCATGTACAATAACATAACCTGTCTAGATCCTTGTGTATTGATTGGGGGTACGGGGGAGTAGAAATAGTCATATGAACAATTCTAACATAGTGTAATCATGTATAAACTATGTAGTATAATCATGTACAAATCAAACCGTTTACATGTCTATCTTGTACTCTAAATCACTAGTCATTTACAGTTTTTTATTACCATATCTAAATATTTCCTGTTATCAAACTCTCTCTTCTTCTTTTTTATGTTATTCTTACAGTTTTCATGTACTTTATTCCATAGCATGCTTTACATTTCCTGTCATGATATGAACTGTATGATAGATATATATACATTTTTGTCCTGACTGGACCCGTTAAAAATATTACATAGGACGAGGAGGAGTTCTGTCCTACTTACTATGGAGCAGGCTTAGTTGACACCGGTAACTTGGACCCTCAGGAGGATCCAGCAGTTGCTGAGAACTTGTCCATTGTCTAGTTTAGACTTCTAGACTAGTTATCTCTATTTTGATGTTTTGTCTTGAGATGTACTTCAGTTTATTGGATTTTGATGTTGTTTAAACATCTAAATTTATTTCTTTCAATTGTAGTTCTCTGTTGAGATTTATTATCCATCTTTTATTCCTTTATTTCCATCTTAGATTCTGTGATTGAGTTGTACCTTCTATGTTATCCTCCTTTTGGAGAGTATATCATTGTACAGGTACAATTATATATTGTTAGATGTAGTGACATAGGACAGCGTTCTACCGCCGATACTGCGACATAGGCTGGACATACCCACTTCTTATGCCCTTACACTGGGTGCGGGTCATGACAAAACTTGTCTTCTGATGGATGAGAGCCTCCTTCTTGGCGAGTCTGGCCAGAGTTGTATCAGCCATGGAATAGGATCGTAAATCTTTTTGTTCAAAGAAGCGACTACCTTGATGCGAGAAATTTGTAAGCCCCCTAGATTTTTAGAGTTATTTTTAGTTATTTTGTTATTTTATTTGAAATAGTTATTGATAGATAATTTTTTCTACTAAGTTATTAAAATATTCTTTTTCGTAGCTTTGATTTTTGGCGAACAAGAAATGTCAATCACTAGAAACGTTCTTCATGTCTTTTGACCTAGACAAGTTTATCTTTATTTTGGCATATCATGTCCTACTCACACATGTTCCTATGTATTCTATTTTTGTCGTGCTACTTTCGGGTCAACTTAGGCCAATTTATTATCTACCATAAAACTTGTCGTACTTTCAAACTTAATTTTGGGACTCGGCATCGATCCAACCAACATGACCCAATATATAATTTTGTCCTATTTTGAGTCTACTGTACACATGCCAAAGGTGTCCCACTCAATTGAGTTTCCATGGGCTACTTATTTTCAAATGGCACATGAGATCCATTTGTAGTGTAATGCCCCAGTCCCAAAATACGTAGGACTAGCATACATATACATGTCAGCTACGTATCAAGTGGACTCCAGCCCTATTCGAATATGTATAAGCTGTCTACATTGGGTCTAAAATGACAAGTCAACTATATCTCAATCCAAAGATAATAATCTCAAGTAGAAACCAGTGCAATAATGTTGATCATACAATAATACACCGATGTCACTTGAATATAAATACAAGAATAGATAATTAGTAATTAGGTTGGCTAGACCTTAATACAATCATCTGAACAAGCTTATGATAAAAAGTAAAGCTTGTAAAACTAAGCAATACAATTGAAATGTCATCAAAAAATAATAAAGACGAAAGCTTGATAAAAATACCACTATCGACACCTGAAACCAGGAGATACAATCGTCCACCAATCTATCATTCTATTCTAGCAGTCTCCACAAATATCTGGAAGAAAACTAGCAATAACCTGGAGAGATCACTAGGTGCTCAGAGGGACGTAGCCAGATACATAAAAATATACCTACTATGACAGTATATAACATGTATGGAAAACAAGAACAGTACAAGAACGACATAAGAAGCATCGTGTCATAGAGACGTATAATATTAGCCTTGGCTAACAATCAATCAAACAAATCCTATAGACTGTAGTACAATGAAAGATACTCCCAATCTATATTATGTCCCAATTATAGTCTAATGTAAGATACTCCCAATCGAGAACGGTCAAGTAGCCAATCCTAGTATCAACCTCCTCTCCTAAAGGAATACAAAAGGGTCAAGTAAAATCCTCTAGATTGTAATAGAATACAAGATACTCCCAATCTATAGAATGTCCCAAGTCAAGTCAAGTCATACTCAAGTAAAGTCCAAGTCAATCAACAATATCAGGTCAAGTCAAGAAAGTATGGCGTAGAACGGATAACTCTATCACAAGAAACGGTGAACACAAGAAGACCAATAAACAAGCAACAAAAATAACTAATATCCTATATGTGCACATAAATCTAAAAAAAATAAGGCAAGCAGTAGATGATAAATAAGTACGAATATGAGAACAATGTAACCGAATGAAAAAATATAATTGGAAAAGAAAACATGTAAGTACTGTATAAGTTTGGCAAGGTATACTTGCCTGGAGTCTTGTCCCATATGTACAGAGACTGCAGTACAAAATTCTACCCGACTATCCATGAACCAATGAATCATACTTCGTACAATATCTATCAACCCTAAATCACAAACAAATATTTATTATTTATTAAATATAAGTATGACTAACCACTCCTACCTTAAAAGCGGGTCGTTCTAAGTCGTGTAATACCTTTGTTATCTAAGCCATTTAATAATCATACCATCTAGAACTAGGTTACACTAACTCTATGATCATTATTCGTTAATAATATGGATTAGAAATTCTAGGTTTAAATATTAAGCTTGTATCTCGTAATTTGTACAACAAAAGCTACATAGAAGGAATCGAGACAAGATGATCAACCTCAAAATTAACAATCTTATCTTGGCAATCCACATGATCACTTTGTCAATTTTAGCGATATACGATTACTAGAATCGACTGATCTCAGTTTTGACGTACGGATTTCGAAATACGAACATAATATAAATTAATTATAATTTGATGATACTAACAAGGAGAAATCTAATAGAAGTCGTCAGATGATGAAATAAACATCATCAACATGTCCAGAATAGTCAAATTAGCTAGGATAGCCTACCCATAAGTCTAATTTTGGATACAGGGGCAAAACGATAATTTTGGGTCAAAATAGTGTCCGCCATTGGACCCACTTTGTACCAAAAAATGTGCCAAAACAAAGGTTGTCCAAATTTAACAATTATATAAAAAACTTACCAGAATAATGCCATGAGTCCAATGGTGGTGTCAGATTTGGAATCCGATGTCCCGGATTCAAAATACAAATTTTACATGTTAAAAATTACGATTTCGAGAGGCCAACTTTGGCATCGATTTCAACCAATCAAACGACATCATATGAAACTGAAATTTTTATGGGTCAAAGGTGGTTATTCCAGCTATGCATCTATGAGTTGATGGTTCATCAAATGGAGCTTCATCTAGGGAAAACAAATCCTCGAAGTTGACTCTACGAAACCGTCCAAAATAAACTCAATTTAAACGGTCAATTGGTGGCCAGTTTTGATCTATCAAACGATAGAATTAATGGTTAAAAAATTTTGTGAGCGAAGGGTTATACACCAAAATTAAGAAGGAAGAATCAGATCGACGATCCAACAGTATTTTATAGAAAAATGCGCCCAAAGTTGCTACGATGAAACTCAATTCTAACATTGAATTCTTGTGCGTCACGATGGGATCTCGTGCGAAATGCATGAATTGACTGTGTCATGTGCTGGTGTCACGATCCGTACCCGGTTTTTGGACGCGAGCTCGTGAACAAGCCAGCTACGTATCGAGCGGACTCCAGCCCGACTCGAGTACGTATAAGCTGTCAAGGTCATGGTATCATATCTAGTCTAAACTATATCTCAATCCACATGAATCATATAATCAAGAAAGAACAAGTATGGGTCATGGTCTGCAGCCCATTAGCATATTGTTCGATTAGACTCTAAGAATGATATGAGTCTATAAATAAGCAGAGTATATCATGGTACTGAATATAAAGCACGAGAAGATAATAAAGAATTAACACAAACAGATATATACATGTATCATACATCGTAATCCTCTACCATCCTGCTCTGCTAACTAACTCCATGCAGTCGCTAAACCTGAAGAGATCATCAGGTCCTCAGAGGACTAGCAAGATACATAAAACATGCCTATCTAACAGTTTAATCATGCAATAATATATACTGGGTATAAACAGAAACTAGACAGGAAACTGACATCTGGCAACTGACAGGTAACTATGAACATGGACACGGGATCAAGTATGCATAAATGAACTGCTGGAAGAACAAAAGATCAATGGAATACCAAACCCTTGCCCCGATTGTGGACTCGCAGGTTTGAACTAATCACTAATCCTCGCCCCGATTGTGGACTCGCAGGTCAGTTTCAAGACAACTTACCCTCGCCCCGATTGTGGACTCGCAGGTGCAAAGGCAACCCTCGCCCCGTGTGTGGACTCGCAGGTTGTGGAAAAAATAAGGAATAGCAGTTCACTCACATATACTTGCAGACACGACTCAGTCAAGACACAGGTGAAGACACGACACGACCCAATCACGATACACGAGAGAACCAATCCAATATAAACTAACAAGGCTAACCATGTTCAAAGACTATAGCTATACTAGCATGTACGATATACAAATCACAAGTAATAACCAACTAGTAAAACTATATACTAATAGAAATATTCATGTAAATAAACTGTAGAGGGAGGCAAGGTATACTTGCCTGGGGGTTGCACGGAGAAGCAACAGTGTATCGCCAATCACAAGTCAGAAAGTCCAAGTCATCACAACTGTCTCCGAAAGCTGAAATAAATGTTACCAACATTCTCAGAATAGTCAAATTAGCTAGGATTGCCTGTCCTTAAGTCCAATTCTGGATATAGGGGCAAAACGGTAATTTCGGGCAAAAATGATGTCCGTCGTTGGACCCGCTTTGCACCGAAAAGCGTGCTAGAGTCAATGGTCTCTAAAGTCGTCAAACTACATGTCTACAGATCCAGTTTTCGATACGAACCCAACCGTATGTCCAAAGTTGGATTCCGGCGGGCCGTGCACAAAATTGCCCGTTGAGTGGGACCGTAGGGCCCGCAAAACGACGTCGGATCCAACTGTCTCAGAATTGGACCAAACTTGGCATACAGGACCAGAAAAATGATACGGTTCTGTTGGCGCAAGTTTCATCTCGATCCGATGAGCGTGCACAAAGTAATTGAAAAATTTGCAAAGTGCACGATACGGTGAATTTCGACGGATACGCATCAAATTCGTCGCACACACGCGACCAATTTGAATTCTGCCAAAGCCCACACGACCACGTAGCTGTTACGCAGCTTTCGATGCTTTCGATTCGCGACCACGTCGCCCGGAATGGCGGGACGCACGTCGTGTGGATGAATTTTATTGTTTTTGAAACAGGTTTTTGGAAAACTTTAACCTAATTTTAAACAGAAAAATAAGCAACTAGAATTAAATCTAAAAGTAAGGTTTCAATCTCGGTTAGGTTGTATAAAACTTTGTTCAAGTGGTTTCCCAAAATTCGCGATATCCTGATCGCAATTCGACTGCCAACTTGGCATTTCAGGACAAATTCTGAATCCAGAAATCGAGATTTTTTTCGGTTTTGGAACTAGTTTATCGTCGTGTACAAGGCGAAATAAAACAAAGTATATGAAGGGAAACGAAGTCGGTTAGGTAGTCGATATACCGGAGAAATTCGTTCGTAAAGGCGAACGATGTGGAGGGAGTTCTGTCAACGCGAAGTTGGATCGCTGCTTCCGCAGTTGCTGCTGTGTGATCTGCTCCACGCCGGTGCCAGCGCGGTCGCGCGCGGCCCTGGCCGCCGGCGATGACCCACCGTGGCCGCGCGGCCGCTGGGGTGGTTCGCCAGGAGGCCACGGGGGCGCGGATGGTTAGGGTTTGGGGTTTTCGTCCAAGCTCCCTCTCGATCTCATCATATATATACATAAGTATAACTATAACTCGTTTAACCGAGAAAGGGGTCTGCTGTTTGGAATAGGCTCGGTTTGGAGATGGTACTGTTTTCTAACTTTACAAATAGTAAAGTCCACTTGACAGCTCGTCCAACAAGCGGAAGCCCATGGCCTAGGCCGGGTCGCGCTGGGAGGTGATTCCACTTCTCTGCTACATATATTTCCTTTTATCTCCAAAATCTATATATATATATATATATATATATATATATATATATATATATATATATATATATACACTCATATATTTACACATATAATAAATCTCCAAAATCTAAATATATATTTTAATAGAAAATACAATCTCAATATTATCTATTTTTAATAGAAAATCTAAATACTCATATATTTATCTCCTTTTCTATTATTGCACATATATATATATATATATATATATATATATATATATATATATATATATATATATATATATATATATATATATATATTTTTTTTCTTTCAGAAAATGACGTTTTTATTGAATTCAAAAGTCAAACCAGAGACTACAAAGGATTTCATATGAATCCATGAACAAAAAAGAAAAGAACTTAGGGCTTCTTCCTGCCATGGGAGCATGCAATCGTTGCCTTGCCAATTTGTCTCTGGATTTCCAAGTTGATTTGTCGGCCATTATACTTGAACTGCTCGTATCTCCACTTGTTTCTATTCTTCCACAGAACCCAGCATATAGCCGCAACAGTTATCTGCTTAGAGTGAAGATTATTACGCCTCTACCACAGCGAGAGGCATTCTTCCAGATTCGATGCCCGACCACGAACACGAAGGAGTGATGACGAGTTCTCCCAGGCTTGGTAGGCCAAATCCCCTGCATAGAAAATATGGCTAATGCTTTCAGGTTGGGGGTGCTCACAACAATGACAGGAAGAGGCCATATGGTAGCCAAGCCTTTGGACGTTATCATCCGTCGGTAGGCATCCGAGCAGTATCCTCCACATGAGTATAGACCATTTAGACGGAATACAAGTACTCCATATGTTACGAAATCTATTATCAACAGGGAACGGTTGTCTAATAACCTTCCAAGCCGAAGAGACAGAGAACGATGACGCTGGATTCCACCGAAGGCTAGACCCGTCTTCCTCTATCAGTTGGATTCTATCATCAATATCTCGTCCAGCTAATATACGCCGCCAAATGTGAGAAGCATTAGATTGAATTCTAGCTTGGGATGGATGAATGTACGGAAAATATTTTCTCTTCATGAACTGAGTCCACAAGAGATCTTGAGAGGGCAATTTCCACCAGAGCTTAATAGTGAAGGCATCAAATATATCTTTAAGTCTTCTAACACCCAAACCACCCTCCTCTTGAGGTCTTGCAATATGGTGCCAGCCAATCCAGGAGTGTTTCCTGATACCGTCCTTCGATCCCCATAAAAACTCACTAAACATTGCTTCAATTTGCTTAAGCACACTCAAAGGAGGGTTACTTGCAGCAAGGCAGAAGATAGGAATGGAGGTTAACACAGATTTAAGAAGAATAAGCTATATATATATATATAGCTTAAGCACACTCAAAGGAGGGTTACTTGCACACATATATATATATATATATATATATATATATATATAATATATATATATATATATATATATATATATATATATATATATATATTTATTTATTTATTTTTTTTATCTTCATATACTCCTTTAAGCTATATATATCTATATATATCACAAATTCCATATAGACAAATAAATATCTTAAACATAAACAATATTTATAAAGTAGAATTTACGTAATAATAATTACAATTAGAAAAACTAAACATATATGTATTCATATATAAGCCTAATTTTCACATATAAATATACTTCTATATATATACACAAGTATATATATAACTTAGATAAATCCTATAAAGTCCAAAATATTTGTTGAAGAAATTTATTTACTATATTATCAAACATATACTATTTCTAATAGCAATCACAATAATATGCATATATATATATATATAAATCGTCTCCATGTTGCTTTCTAAATTACTAAGGTAGAACATCAATACGACATACATCTCCATGGTCGTCTCTGAATATACTACCCGACCATGTGGGCTTGGATTTGACTTATGTCCAATCTGGACAGGTTCGGTACAACCGGGTTCCCGCAAACTCAATAATATAATTAAATAAAATCTTTGGTAGGGTTAAGTCGCAACATGGCCTGGTTTTTCCTAGTTAGGACATCCCTATGGCTAGGTTTCTCCGGGCATGGCTAGTACACTAGTCAAGGCACACTGCTTTATCTTCCGTGCCACAAATCCTAGTCGTCTAGTACTTCAAAACTCAACTATGGCTAGAGTCATCTACCGTAATAATTAAATAATTAATTAATTATAAAAATACAAATTTAAGAATCACCATTTAAATCAAATAAAATAAAAATTAAAAATATTTTAAGAATTTTTGGGAAGGGGACCTACAAATCTACCCACCTTAAAAATAATTTCATCCTCGAAATTCTAATTCATAACTATCCCGTAAAATTCAAAGTCTACTATCACCTTAATCTCCTCAAATTTAATTCATCAAAATAGTTTACAACCTTCCCCTAGCAATTTTGTAACTACAAAATCTCGAGGACTTCTTCCCACCTTTGGTCACACTACTCCTCAAAACAAGGTCACTAGAATCATATGGTCTTCTAACTAGTTGCTAACCATTCTACCTGTAGATATCTAGGCATATGGCAACTATAATCCTCATATCTATAAATAATCAATATTCAATAGTCAAGCAATATATACTATAATTTAAGGATTTCTAATGAATCCTAGACAGCACGATCGTTCGTCCCCTCGAAATAAAGAGGGACGAAAATCAATGGTACGGAAAGCAAGGAGTATAATTGAGAGCAAATATAGAGTTTTCAAGGACGTAGAGAATTTTTAGGAGAATTTTCAAGGCAGAGTGGATTGAGATTTCTAAGGGTTTAGTCATTGTTGCAGGCTCGTACCAGTACAGTTACGTAACCGGTACGATATGCTCTGACCTACATGGGCCACCACAAAAACTTGTCACGACCCGCACCCGGTTTTCGGACGCGAGCTCGTGAGCAAGCCAGCTACGTATCGAGCGGACTCCAGTCCGACTCGAGTACGTATAAGCTGTCAAGGTCATGGTATCATATCTAGTCTAAACTATATCTCAATCCACATGAATCATATAATCAAGAAAGAACAAGTATGGGTCATGGTCTGCAGTCCATTAGCATATTGTTCGATTAGACTCTAAGAATGATATGAGTATAAATAAGTAGAGTATATCATGGTACTGAATATAAAGCACGAGAAGATAATAAAGAATTAACACAAACAAATATATACCTGTATCATACATCGCAATCCTCTACCATCCTGCTCTGCTAACTAACTCCATGCAGTCGCTAAACCTGAAGAGATCATCAGGTCCTCAGAGGACTAGCAAGATACATAAAACATGCCTATCTAACAGTTTAATCATGGAATAATATATACTGGGTATAAACAGAAACTAGACAGGAAACTGACATCTGGCAACTGACAGGTAACTATGAACATGGACACGGGATCAAGTATGCATAAATGAACTGCTGGAAGAACAAAAGATCAATGGAATACCAAACCCTTGCCCCGATTGTGGACTCGCAGGTTTGAACTAATCACTAATCCTCGCCCCGATTGTGGACTCGCAGGTCAGTTTCAAGACAACTTACCCTCGCCCCGATTGTGGACTCGCAGGTGCAAAGGCAACCCTCGCCCCGTGTGTGGACTCGCAGGTTGTGGAAAAAATAAGGAATAGCAGTTCACTCAGATATACTTGCAGACACGACTCAGTCAAGACACAGGTGAAGACACGACACGACCCAATCACGATACACGAGAGAACCAATCCAATATAAACTAACAAGGCTAACCATGTACAAAGACTATAGCTATACTAGCATATACGATATATAAATCACAAGTAATAACCAACTAGTAAAACTATATACTAATAGAAATATGCATGTAAATAAACTGTAGAGGGAGGCAAGGTATACTTGCCTGGGGGTTGCACGGAGAAGCAACAGTGTATCGCCAATCACAAGTCAGAAAGTCCAAGTCATCACAACTGTCTCCGAAAGCTGAAATAAACGTTACCAACATTC